>SJYX01014188.1:90294-104025 GCA_006410675.1 Oreotragus oreotragus | reverse complement strand
CATACAGGTTTCTCAAGAGGCAGGTCAGGTGGTCTGGTATTCCCATCTCTTTCAGAATTTTCCACAGTTTATTGTGATCCACACAGTCAAAGGCTTTGGCATAGTCAATAAAGCAGAAATAGATGTTTTTCTGGAACTCTCTGGCCTTTTCGATGATCCAGTGGATGTTGGCAATTTGATATCTGGTTCCTCTGCCTTTTCTAAAACAAGCTCGAACATCTGGAAGTTCACAGTTCATGTACTACTGAAGCCTGGCTTGGAGAATTTTAAGCATTACTTTACTAGTGTGTGAGATGAGTGCAATTGTGTGGTAGTTTTTGACATTCTTTGACATTGCCTTTCTTTGGGACTGGAATGAAAACTGACCTTTTCTAGTCCTGTGGCCACTGCTGAGTTTTCCAAATGTGCTGGGATATTGAGTGCAGCACTTTCACAGCATCATCTTTCAGGATTTGAAACAACTCAACTGGAATTCCATCACCTCCACTAACTTTGTTTGTAGTGATGCTTTCTAAGCCCACTTGATTTCACATTCCAGGATGTCTGGCTCTAGGTGAGTGATCACACCATTGTGATTATCTTGGTCGTGAAGCTCTTTTTTGTACACTTCTCTGTGTGTTCTTGTCACCTCTTCTTAATATTTTCTGCATCTGTTAGGTCCATACCATTTCTGTCCTTTATCGAGCCCATATTTGCATGAAATGTTCCCTTGGTGTCTCTAATTTTCTTGAAGAGATCTCTAGTCTTTCCCATTCTGTTCTTTTCCTCTATTTCTTTGCATAGGGTTTTCTAAATAATATAATATCATCTACATTCATGTGACAGTTTTACGTCTTTCTTTTCAGTTTGGATTTCCTTTTCTTGCCAGGGCATTTTCTTTTATATCTCCTTATGTGAAAGATCATTATGAACATATCAGGTTAAGACAGAAACATTTACATGAAATTCATTTTTTGATCCCTATATAATACTCAGTGGACATATGTCACTATATCAAAATCATTACCATCATTAGCAATATGCCTCACATGGGGATAATAAACCAGATGAATCTGCAAACTGAAACACAGGGTAAGGGCTGTGGCCATTAATTCTGTTTCATGGTGTTTCTATTTTGCCTTATATTTGCTGTTTAGGTTGAATTTGGTTCCAGAGTATCAGTCTGTGGCAATAAAGAAAGGTGAGAGATGGCCTAACAGCTTGGAAAACACACACACACACACACACACACACCCCTCAGAGAAAGTCAAAACGTTAATTTAAATTCTATAAGGAGAGCTATAAACAAATCATAAAATTCCCCAGAGACATGAGTTGAAGGGAGTTTGCACAAAGGTGGTGTTAGGGATACTATCCACTAAGACCATATGTCAGAATTCTCTGTAGCACACTTAGCAGACACTCCATTTCTACATGTAAAGTAATCATTGAGATGGCTAAGTGCGTAATACCATTTAGAGTGATCCAGCTCTCATTCCAGGAAAAACCATTTTTTTCCAAGGAGATGTTCTGATTGAAAATTCCTATCTTACTTTCTTAAAATACAGTGCATTTTACCCCCACTTCCCAGATACAGTGACAATTTTGTTCTCTGAATATACACAGCTATTCTGTTGATTATTTCAGAGAAAACTGAATCATACTGTGTTGAATGAGTCACTTTCAAGAATAAACAGAAAGTAGCTACTCCTCTCATTTCTGTTTCCACCATCACTTTACATCATAATACAGTGATTTATGCCAATACACCCTGCTTATGGAGCTAGGGTGGAGAAGGAAATGGCAACCCACTCCAGTATTTTTGCCTGGAGAATCCCATGGACAGAGGATCCTGGAGACCTTCGGTCCAAGAGGTCACAGAGTCGGACACGACTGAGTGATTAACAACAGTATGGAGCTAGGGAGGGGGCTGGAGAATCAACAAATACTTTTGACTTAAACTGAAGTCTGAAATTCTTACTCTTTAATCAGATCCACTTGTACCTATTGTCCCCTGGGTACATTATGTATCACGATTTGTTTCTCAGTATTTTCCTAAGGGAATATTTTCCTTTCCCCTTGCCTCACAAGTATAATTTCCAGCTTGAATGAGCAACTCAAAATTTCCTTTAAAAAGCTCAATTTCCGTGTTCACTGACCTACTTTAATTCTCAACATTTACAGTTTGTGCCACACACAGGTTAAATACAGGTTTAATCACGGACTGTTTCATAGCTGTCTGTGGGTTATCTCCACAACAAGATGGAGTTTATTTGGGGTATCTCATCATTGTTTGGATAAAGAACTGAAACTTTTTCTTAACCTTCTACATAAGGCATTTTAGGACAGTAAGAGAGGGCACAAGCCCACAAGTCAATCATCCAGGGTCTGGATTCTGTAGCAAATGCTAAGTATGTGAGTTTAGAAAAATCACTTGACCTTTTGGAATCTCACTCCCCGAATCAATCAGTACCATGTGAGTTAACAAATCAAAAGTAGGAGTTATATTATGAGGCTTAAATGAGAAAACCCACTATAGCATAGTGGAGTACTTGTCAGATCATCCCCCAAAGGCTTCTTCTTTGCTGTTTTCCTCTTCCTGTATTATTTTTATTGTTATTCTTGTTACTACTACTACATATCCCTTACAGCCAAACATAATATTGACAACTTAGGAATTACATGGCTTAATTACTCAATTTCATATTTTAAAAATATCTAACAAATTTATTTAGTCTCTGTCCTCCACCCCCACCAGCCCTTCACCATCAGATAGCTATAATTCTCCCATCTTTATTTTGGTTAGAATTTGAGCCCAATTTTCACTATTTCCGTTCTGTTCCAGTACTATGAGTTTATATGTCTTATCTCTCCTTAAAAAGCTCAGTCTTCTTCCCTCTACTTTTTTTTTTTTNCTTGTACCTATTGTCCCCTGGGTACATTATGTATCACGATTTGTTTCTCAGTATTTTCCTAAGGGAATATTTTCCTTTCCCCTTGCCTCACAAGTATAATTTCCAGCTTGAATGAGCAACTCAAAATTTCCTTTAAAAAGCTCAATTTCCGTGTTCACTGACCTACTTTAATTCTCAACATTTGTGCCACACACAGGTTAAATACAGGTTTAATCATGGACTGTTTCATAGCTGTCTGTGGGTTATCTCCACAACAAGATGGAGTTTATTTGGGGTATCTCATCATTGTTTGGATAAAGAACTGAAACTTTTTCTTAACCTTCTACATAAGGCATTTTAGGACAGTAAGAGAGGGCACAAGCCCACAAGTCAATCATTCAGGGTCTGGATTCTGTAGCAAATGCTAAGTATGTGAGTTTAGAAAAATCACTTGACCTTTTGGAATCTCACTCCCCGAATCAATCAGTACCATGTGAGTTAACAAATCAAAAGTAGGAGTTATATTATGAGGCTTAAATGAGAAAACCCACTATAGCATAGTGGAGTACTTGTCAGATCATCCCCCAAAGGCTTCTTCTTTGCTGTTTTCCTCTTCCTGTATTATTTTTATTGTTATTCTTGTTACTACTACTACATATCCCTTACAGCCAAACATAATATTGACAACTTAGGAATTACATGGCTTAATTACTCAATTTCATATTTTAAAAATATCTAACAAATTTATTTAGTCTCTGTCCTCCACCCCCACCAGCCCTTCACCATCAGATAGCTATAATTCTCCCATCTTTATTTTGGTTAGAATTTGAGCCCAATTTTCACTATTTCCGTTCTGTTCCAGTACTATGAGTTTATATGTCTTATCTCTCCTTAAAAAGCTCAGTCTTCTTCCCTCTACTTTTTTTTTTTTGAAAGTCTCTCAGTCATGCCCGACTCTTTGTGACCCTATGGACTATGCAGTCTGTGGAATTCTCCAGAACAAAATACTGGAGTAGGTAGCCTTTCCCTTCTCCAGGGGATCTCCCCAACCCAGGGATNGTTCTGTTCCAGTACTATGAGTTTATATGTCTTATCTCTCCTTAAAAAGCTCAGTCTTCTTCCCTCTACTTTTTTTTTTTTGAAAGTCTCTCAGTCATGCCCGACTCTTTGTGACCCTATGGACTATGCAGTCTGTGGAATTCTCCAGAACAAAATACTGGAGTAGGTAGCCTTTCCCTTCTCCAGGGGATCTCCCCAACCCAGGGATTGAACCCAGGTCTCCCACATTGCGGGTGGACTGTCTACCAGCTGAGCCACAAGGGAAGCCTCTATCTCTTTTTTAAGAAGTTTGTAAGAATCTGAGCATTTACTGATGGATTATTTCTCAGCTCCAGATTCACCCTTTTTGCTTCCTCAGTGAAATGGCTCTAAGCCCTTTAAACATGTGCCCTTTGCAACCGGCGATAAAGCTGTAACAATGGAGGCACTAGAGAGACATTACAGTCCCAAAGAGTTTTGTTTCCAGGTTCCCCTGTGCTTTCTGCACACCTATATCCACCTCCTGTGTGGACAGGGGCCAGAGGCACCCAGCAGCCAGCACTTGTCTGCAGCATCCACAGATGGGCAATTTTGAGTGGCGTGCATTGAGGACAGAGTTCCCTATGAAAAGCATCCTGAGATACCCTTAAGGCAAGTTTCCAGCAAGTGCTACAAGTGTTCAGTTCAGTTGCTCAGTCGTGTCCAACTCTTTGCGACCCCATGGACTGCAGCAAGCCAGGCTTCCCTGTCCATCACCAACTCCCAGAGTTTATGCAAAATCATGTCCGTTGAGTGGGTGATGCCATCCAACCATCTCATCCTCTGTCGTCCCCGTCTCCTCCTGTCGTCAACCTTTCCCAGCATCAGGGTCTTTTCCAAGGAGTCAGTTCTTTGCATCAGGTGGCCAAAATATTGGAGCTTCAGCATCAGTCCTTCCTTCCAATGAATGCTCAATGACTTTTCCTCTAGGATGGACTGGTTGGATCGCCTTGCAGTCCAAGGGAGTCTCAAGGGTCTTCTCTAACACCACAGTTCAAAAGCATCAATTCTTCGGTGCTCAGCTAGTGTGGACCACAGTAAATTATCAGCCAGCCAGTGGCACTGCCTGTACCCTCTCCATCGAAGGCTGAAGGCAGTGTGCAAGTTTGGAGTTTCTTTTATCCTTACTGCTGAATCCCTCATTGTTTCACTCTATTATTATGGTTGATAATTCTCTGTATTAAACTTTCCCTTTTCAAGTTGTTTTTCTCTCCTGTCGGACCCAGGCTGACATAGTCCATCGTATTTTAACTTGTAACCTATTCCAGACCTTTATCTTTGTTTTTCAATTATATGAAATCATTAATGACAAGCATGAGATTGTATGTGCACTGTATATACTTAATACTGATATTTTGAGAAGTTAAATAAGAGGACAATTCTCCTAAAGAAAATGGTAGTCGGTATAAGTGTATCTCAATTCTAAAATATGTAGTTCATTCGGTCAAAGGATAAAATGTATCTTCCACTAGAAGTAGCCCCTTTTAAAACACTGAACCAATTGTAATTTTACGAAAGCAAATAACATCTTTAAATCAGAAGCTGAAAAATTCCAAGTGATAAGCTATAGCTCTAATCAACTTCAGCACAGGAATTAGATCCCAAGTACAAACGGGTAGATCCCTCAGTCCAAGGATAGGGTGAAAAGGAGGAGAAAGCAGAGGTGGAGGAGAATAAAAAGCTTCACAGCTGCTGTCTGCTGATCAGAACATCTCTTTGTCTCCATGCTCCTTGTATCTCTTTATTTTTCCAGTATTACTAACATTACTTAAAAGCTCTTTCAAATAGTTTTTTTTNCAAGTACAAACGGGTAGATCCCTCAGTCCAAGGATAGGGTGAAAAGGAGGAGAAAGCAGAGGTGGAGGAGAATAAAAAGCTTCACAGCTGCTGTCTGCTGATCAGAACATCTCTTTGTCTCCATGCTCCTTGTATCTCTTTATTTTTCCAGTATTACTAACATTACTTAAAAGCTCTTTCAAATAGTTTTTTTTTCCCCCAAACAGCATATGTGACTATCTTTTCTGAAACTTCTAAAATAAAATTATATACAAAGAAAATAGTTGCTCTCATCCTTTTTTCCTGAGTGTTTAATTTAACAGAGCACCCAGCTTAAAGGACAAGTCCTGTTTGTTTGCCTTTGTCCATCCATCACTTGCCACAACAGCTCTCCAAAAAACATAGTCTTTCGTTTCAGGGATGAGGAGCCCACTGGTCTTGATGCAATGCAGTCACCCCCCTTCTTTATCAAACACCCACTTGAGCCCCAGGAAACTGCCAAGTAACTTTTACAAGGAGCAGATGCTCCTAAAGTGAGAAGACACAAGGTTAAAATGCAAAGTAGGTGGTCCAATCTACTCCTGGGGAAAATGTGTTTATCTTTTTTCCAGATACAGAGCACTTCCAGTAAATAAGAAAAAAAGTAAAATCTTACCTGAATGCACCATAGACTATTCAGTGCCATGAATTGGAGCAAATATACCAACTTCTTACAAATTGGTATGTGAAGAAGGTTTTGAATATTCACTACAAAATGCCTTTTAAATCTAACAGAAAATCCTGTTTTCACACAAGTGATCTTAACTTTTATGAAGAACACACACACATACATATACATGCAAAACAGGCAGTATCAATAGGATAACAATGCATTCCTAATTAATCTATATTTCCAACCTCAAAATTTCAATCTTTTTCCTTATGGTAGAAAGTGAAGAGGAACTGAGGAGCCTTTTGAAGAAAGTGAAAGAGGAGTGAAAAAGTTGGCTTAAAACTCAACATTCAGAAAACTAAGATCATGGCATCTGGTCCCATTACTTCATGGCAAAATAGATGGGGAAACAGTGGAAACAGTGACATACTTTGTATTGGGGGGCTCCAAAATCACTGCAGATGGCAACTGCAGCCATGAAATTAAAAGATGCTTGCTCCCTGGAAGAAAAGCTATGACCAACCTACAAAGCATATTAAAAAGCAGAGACATTTCTTTGCCAACAAAGGTCTGTTTAGTTAAAGCTATGATTTTTCCAGTTCCTTTTGAAGAAAGTGAAAGAGGAGTGAAAAAGTTGGCTTAAAACTCAACATTCAGAAAACTAAGATCATGGCATCTGGTCCCATTACTTCATGGCAAAATAGATGGGGAAACAGTGGAAACAGTGACATACTTTGTATTGGGGGACTCCAAAATCACTGCAGATGGCAACTGCAGCCATGAAATTAAAAGATGCTTGCTCCCTGGAAGAAAAGCTATGACCAACCTACAAAGCATATTAAAAAGCAGAGACATTTCTTTGCCAACAAAGGTCTGTTTAGTTAAAGCTATGATTTTTCCAGTAGTCATGTATGGATGTGAGAATTGGACTGTAAAGAAAGCTGAGCACTGAAGAATTGATACTTTTGAACTGTGGTATTGGAGAAGACTCTTGAAAGTCCCTTGGACTGCAAGGAGATCCAACCAGTTCATCTGAAAGGAAATCAGTTCTGAATACTCATTGGAAGGACTGATGCTGAAGCTGAAACTCCAATGTTTTGGCCACCTGATGCTGGGAGAGATTGGGGGCAGGAGGAGAAGGGAACAACAGAGGATGAGATGGTTGGATGGCATCACCAACTCAATGGACATGAGTTTGAGTAAGCTCCGGGAGTTGATGATGGACAGGGAAGCCTGGTGTGCTGCAGTCCATGGGATTGCAAAGAGTTGGACATGACTAAGCAACTGAACTGAACTGAAATCTAGAGATATAGCATTACTTCTTAAAGGTTTAGCATTTAATGACTCTTTCAAACAAAAGAGAGAGATAGAAGTATAGAAATTTTTAAAAGGAAAGAAAAAAATATTGAGAAAAGCCCTCTCCTCACTTTACTTCTGAGACATATGCTTTCAAACAGTGAAAAAGTACCTTATAGGAGCCCTCACAATAAGGATACGGTTCCCAAAATCTTTGGAGAAGAGTTACTGTCACAGTAAAAACATCTACCAGGAAATCTGATGGTTAACTTCTTCAGTTCAATGAGCACCTCAGTACAAGTTTCTGGGAGAAACACTGAAAATGTTAACTAAGCAACAAGCACTAAAAATATCATAAAAAGATATAAATTTGAAACCCAAACTTTTATTTTGAAACAATGCCCCAAGAAGAATAGATTCAGAAAAAAACAAAACACTTTTCTGTACCTGCTGTTTTAACCTAACCACGCCGATCAGGTGGGTCCCTTCACCCTACACACACGGATGGCACACATTGTTTATTTTAATGGACTTGTTCAAATTTATGTTAAAATTCTTCTAGCTAATGAAGATGCTGATGCCAAGTTAATACACAAATAGTACTTGCGCTTAATGTAACAAAACCAGCTGTTATTATGGTTAAATATTTTTGTCAGAAAACACGAAATTAGATTTGAACAGAAGCTCAAAATCATAAAAGCACTTTAATAATACTAAATGTACAGTATCAATTCTCAGTTACTGGGTTTTTATTGTTATTTTTCTCTTCCTCTGCATTTTGATGCCAGAGCTCCTTCATGAATATTCATCAGGATCATTTCCAGAATCCTACCTGCCCACTTAGGGGCCTGACATAAAATATAAAGTTCAAGTCAGGTCACTCATTCATCAGGCTCAAATTTAACATAGCTTGTTCTGATATGTCATAATTTTAAATGGAGGCAGATATCTACTGCTGCTAAGTCACTTCAGTCGTGTCCGACTCTGTGCGACCCCATAGATGGCAGCCTACCAGACTACCCCATCCCTGGGATTCTCCAGGCAAGAACACTGGAGTGGGTTGCCATTTCCTTAAATCTGAAATTTGTACAACTATACTGATTGATTGATTTACAAGCCCCTACTGTGTACTGAGTCACAAAAATGGATTGATATGAAAATGAATAATGCAGTTTCACTTTTAATATCTTCATTAAACTTTTTACAGTGTGTGTCTCCATTATTCCTTCCACAATTAAAACCAAGCTTCTGTGAAATCCAAAAGGCAATGTAATAGAAAAACAAGTTAAAACACTACTATCATTCAGGTTTTTAATTGGTAATCAGTTTATTCAAAATGGCCTACATATTTATAACACAAAGTTGTCTACATATACTATATACTGTGTGTTAAATTATTTAAATTTTAATATCAGAAATTTAAGAATATTCTTCCTGAATTATTTTTGTCACATTATCTTCCATGTTGATTTGTTGATGAGGAAGGAAAGATTGCTTTTCAGAAATAAAGACCTACTTCATTTGCCGACCATTTTTCTCCACCTTTTTTTTTATGATAAAGAAATTATTCAAGTAAGCTACACCTGTAATGGAAACTGCAAATCAGAGTTAAAGTAGTTTAAACACCAAGTTAGAGGAATTTAAAATCTACCAACCAAAGCTAAATATCCAGTTTAATGAAATTCAAACTATCTCACACTATAATTGGGAGTGTGTGAGGACTATTTACTGAGAAATGAAAAATGAATGTCCTGTGGACTGAGTTAAATGTGATTATAAACCTGCCTTTCTGAAGCCGTAAAAGTATCTCTGTGTCAGTACTTTCACACAGACCATAGGCACCTACAGTAGCCCATACGTTTTATAGAAATAATCCATGTAGAAGAACAATGTGAGCACTGTATCCTATATTCAAAATGCTATCACTCTTGAACAATCATCTTTTGATAACTGCTCATAGTGGCTTAGCTTTTGAAAATGTAATATTCATTGATGGTTTAAATATTTGTCTCTTTAAACCAAATGAATTTTTAATAATAAAATGATCAAAATATTTTTCTACCAGGGCCACACCCACTGCCACCACCACCAACCTCTCTGACTTTTTCTATTATTGTTTCATATTCTAAAGCAAATACCTGAGTTTTATTAAAATATATCGAGGCCAGAAGAGGACTATGCTTGCTTTCTTGGTTTGTGTATCCCTATAAATTCACATTAAGAACTCTCCAAAGGCAACTGCTACTGTTAAGTGAAAAATTCAAAGATCTGGCAGAGTATCTTTTACTTGTGTCATAAAATATAGCATAAAATCATAAAAATGTTAGTGTTTTGCCCAGAGGTGCTTGTCATTTTCTAATAGAACCATGTATTTTCCTTAAACATATTTAAAAGCATCTGATTTAACTGCCCTTAGACCTCAGAACTAACAGCAGACTATCAGACTTCACACATGCTTATCAAAGTACAGAATTTTGAGTTCTTTGGGTTGGGCAAAATGAATGGAAATACCTTTTTTTCTATCAAGGGAGAAATTTGGGGGTCAAATAGTATTTGTGGATAGTAACATGGAGGTCCTGCACTTCAAACTGACTCCAATAGAAAACATTTTCATCTAATGTAGGAGCCTGTTTAATGAGAATCTGCTCAGGAAAGTATTAGTAAAAGAGTCTCAGCACAATGATGCTAGAGTTATTGAGAGCACAAAGTGTGCATAAAAAAATATGATGTTCTTACACATAACGCTACTGGATTTCTTCTAGAAAAAAATATATTTTCGCATAGAACTTGTGTGTTCCGAGGAAAGTAGAAAACCAGTCAAAGTCTTACTGATACAGATTCTGAGCTAGAATTGGAGCAATCACTATTTTCTGCCTTTTTACTTGGGGTCTGAAGAATCCTGAGCTGAATCTGCAACAAGGAAAGGCCTTCATTAATATTGGCTAGGATGCTAGGCTTTTCAGAGAGAGACCAAAGTCCATCTCTTTCTCTTGTGAGGAGTGGCGTTTCCTGAGTGAGACAGGAGATCCAGAGTGGTTGAGGGAGAAGGCCAGTTGAATTAAGGTGTTGGAGAGGGCTGTCAAAATTATAGTGAAATTTCTGAGGCTGCCCATCTCTGACCCCTTTCTCTTACAAGGAAACATGTCTCAGTTAGTCTCATGCCCACTCTGTAATGCCTTAGCTCACTTCCTTGTCTATTAAGGAAAGAGCACCTAACATCCAGGGAGGCTTACAGCCATGCCCTCAGACTGGGGAAGGCGTGATGCCATGCTACCTGGATGACAGGACTCATTTCTGGCTGATCTGCTAGGGTCCAGGTGAGAGGTTCACTTGGGCCACTAGGCAGATCTGTAGGCAAGTCCCCAGGCAAGACAGGCCATAAGACTGCTTCTCCTTATGTTTCCCAGTGACCTACACTGTGTCAGGGAACAATCTACACACCCATCACAGCCACAGTCCGAAAGGATAGAGGCTGTTCCTCCTGGATTACCTGTGCCTTCCCTAGAAAGCAGAAACACTAATTTCACCTTTAACGTTGTTCTCCATTTCTTTGAGAGGTAAGTGTTTACGTAAAACTGGGTGAGAAAATGTGAACTTGATTCCTTTTCAACTTTAGTATTTTGGGGGGAGGGAGTCTCAGCCCTTTCCCCTTATCTTATGTATTTTTAGTATAAAGAACATAAATCTTGGTGTGTGTGTGTGTGTGTGTGTGTGTGTGTGTGTGTGCATTCTAAGTCACCAGTCATGTCCAACTCTTTGCAACGCTATGGGCGGCATGGCTCCTGCGCCTATGGGTTTTCCCAGGCAGGAGTACTTGAGTGGATGATCATGCTCTCCTCCAGGGGATCTTCCCAACATAGGAATCGAACCCATGTCCCTATGTCTCCTGTATCTATAGGCGGGTTCTTTACTGCTGGCACCATCTGAGGAGCCCTGCGCACGTATAGGGGAGTGATATTTTCACAATGCCCTATCTGTCTATGAGAGGCAAGGACAGGATCCCTCAGGAATTTTTCATGAAGACTCATTCTTGTGTAAAACTCCTCCTGAGTTAATGGCACATTCGCAGCATCTAACGGCAACAAGATGGCAATAAGCTCATCCCCTCTTTCTGGACACACAAAGCCACATGTTCCAAGTAACGTCATCCATAAGTGTTCTATTTAAAACTGTGCTCTATTTCACATAAGGAGAGGAAATGCTTGTCAAACAAAGATAAATGTAGCTAAAGAATTATCTGGTTGCTTAATACACTAATGTGATACTGCAGGAAAGACAAATGATCTATCGTATTTCCCAAAGGCATTTGACCCTAGAATCCTGTTTCGGGTGGGCAACGAAGAATAGCTTATATCTATTAAGAGTCAGAGGAAATAATAATGTATCATGAAAACTGGCTTGAGTGAAGTAATCCTAATGAGAGAGGTTGCAAGATGTAGATGTCTATTCTAGGGAAGAAAGAAAGATCAGACCAGGACGTCCCTGGTGGTCTAGTGTTAAGGAATTTAAAACCAGAGAGAGGCAGCTGATCCTTGGACGCCGCGTGTCCCCTTGCTGGCCTTGGAGGTGCCGCCAGCCTTTGTTCAAGTAAGTCATCAGGCAGGTAGAGCCTTACCATAGCATTCAGGTTAACTGCATGACGTCAAGGGGTTGGGTTCCACTGGACTTTGAGCAGGAAGACGTCATCGTTCGGGTTTCTTCGCCAACAGTGCTGAGCATTTAATACATTCTGGTTGAATTGAGTGGGACACCTGTACTCAGTGACCTAGTCTCCTCCCTTTGTTACCGTATCTCTTACCTTCTTGAGGTTCAGTTTTCACCTCAGAAAAGGTGATAAATTAAGTGGGGGAGGAGAAAAAAAAAAAAAACAGAGAGAAAAAGGGTCACTGGCCCTAAAGGGAAATGTTCAGAGGTATAGACAGTTTGCAGAAAGTAAAAGCACATGTTCATTCAATATATTAAATGTGCTCACTCTTGCTCATATAAAGAGAGATGTAAATTAAAAGTGTTTTCAGATACCACATCTCACCCTCCACCCCCAAATTAATAATAAAAAAAAAGAATGTTTCATAGTATCTTTTTTTTGGCATAGCTGTGAGGAAGTGAGCAGATGAATTAAAAATGCCACAACTCCTAAGGGAGGGAATTTGATGATATCCCAATGATTAGACAGGCATGTGCTATTTGACCAGCAATTCCAGGTCAAGAGATCTCTGTTCAATGAACACTGTCAAATATTAATACAAGAAAAGATGGATATGCATCTTGCAAGGTTGTTTGTCATAGGGAAAGATGTGTGAAATTCACCCCTGAAAGGTGATATCTGCCTGCTTTTGAACCACTTGGGTACCACTGCAATGCCCTCATTCATTGGTCCTTGCTCCTGCTAATGATATCAACAGTAGTTTGCCATAGTAACACCTGTTTTGTGAGCTCCACCTGCAAAGAGGAATTGGGAGATGGAGGGGAGAACTTAGAGAAAGGAAGTGTAAGAACCTGTCAAGTAGGACTTGGGAGGTAAATGAAAGAATATAGGAGCCTGCCTGCTTGCTTGAGGGTGCCTCAGGCATCAGCACTGTTCATCCCACAGTCATCCTAAGGACCAGTCTTATGTGTGTGTGCTCAGTTGCTTAATCATGTAGCATCTGTGATGCTACAGACTGTAGCCCACCAAGCTCCTCTGTCCATAGGAGAATATATAATAAATATAAATAAACCAGATATTTTATCCATATAGTCTTTGTTTTCTTGCTTCTCACTATTGTTCCATGGAAGTGAACTCACACTGTCCGTTATGGACACCACTGGACACCTGTGGCTATTTAAATTAAAATTTTAAGCGATTTCAGTCACACTGGCCACATTTTTAGTGCTAGAAACTTTTATATTTTTTCTCCAAGTGGAAATAGCTGCATTGCTTGTGATGATTATGATTTTTCTTATACGTATGTTCATTATAAAAAAATTTTTTAATAAAAATATATAAAAAAACTCAAAGATTTGGGACTTCCCTTGTGGTCCAGTGGTGAAGAATCTACCTGCCAATGTAGGAGATGT
>SJYX01014188.1:75138-87186 GCA_006410675.1 Oreotragus oreotragus | reverse complement strand
GGAGGGGGGTTCATGTTTGGGAGTTCGTGTAAAAAAATAAATAAATACAAAAAAAAATAATAAAGTCTATTTTATCTGAAAAAAAAAATAAAAAATAAATTGAATTGTTGGATACTCAGTTGATGTTGAAGAATCAAAGAATCACAAAATTGGAATACTGTTTTCACTGCTATTAGAGGCCTTCCTCCCTTCTTTCTTTCTCGTTCTCCCTAATGTAACTTAAGTACGATAGTAGAAACAGTAATGCTTAACAAAGACCATTTCCACTCCTGTGCTTCCCAGTCTCAGTGCAATTAAAGGTCAATAGATCTTTGAGCAGCTTAGCACTGAAAATCCAATCTAAGATTCTCTAGGCTCTCTTCCCTTCTGTTGAGACTTCAGAAGATCTTTTTGTGGAGATGTTATACTGGCCATGAGATCAGTCCTTGAACGATTATGTGCAGTAGAGCCCTTTACTGATCTAATGATGTGAAAGTTGCTCAGTCCTGTCCGACTCTTTGCGACCACATGGACTATATAGTCCATGGAATTCTCCAGGCCAGAATGCTGGAGTGGGCAGCCTTTCCTTTCTCAAGGGGATATTCCAAACCCAGGGATCAAAGCCAGGTCTCCTGCATTGCAGGCAGATTCTTTACCAGTTGAGCCACAAGAGCAGCGTATCTAAGCATACCTAAATATATCTACTACTACTACTACTAAGTCACTTCAGTCGTGTCCGACTCTGTGTGACCCCATAGATGGCAGCCCACCAGGCTCCCCTGTCTCTGAGATAGATATATTTCTAGATATAGTTCTTGTTGTTTTTCAGTCATTCGGTCCTGTCTGACTCTTCGTGACCCCATGAACTGCAGAATGGCAAGCTTCCCTGACCTTTGCCGTTTCCAACAGGCTGCTCAAACTCATGCTCATTGAGTCAGTAATGCCATCTAAGCATCTTGTCCTCTGAGGTCCCCTTCTCCTCATACATTCAGTCTTTCCCAGATGGCTTTTCACATTAGGTGGCCAAAATATTGGAGCTTCAGCTTTAGCATCAGTCCTTCTAATGAATATTCAGGATTGATTGTCCTTAGGATTGACTGGTTTGATCTCCTTGAAGTCCTAGGGTCTCTCGAGAGTCTGCTCCAACACCACATTTTAAAAGTATCAATTCTTTGATGTTCACCCTTCTTTATGGTCCAATTCTCACATCCATACATTACTACTGGAAAAGCCATAGCTTTGACAATATGAAGCTTCATCAGCCAAGTGATGTCTCTGCTTTTTAATACACTGTTTAGGTTTGTCATAACTTTTCTTGCAAGGAGCAAGTGTCTTTTAATTTCATGGCTGCAGTCACCATCTGCAGTGATTNCTCACATCCATACATTACTACTGGAAAAGCCATAGCTTTGACAATATGAAGCTTCATCAGCCAAGTGATGTCTCTGCTTTTTAATACACTGTTTAGGTTTGTCATAACTTTTCTTGCAAGGAGCAAGTGTCTTTTAATTTCATGGCTGCAGTCACCATCTGCAGTGATTTTCGAGCCCTCCAAAATAGTCTCTCACTGATTCCTTTATTTCTCCACCTATTTGCCATGAAGTGGTGGGAAAAAAATGCCATGATCTTTGTTTTTTGAATGTTGTGTTTTAAGTCAGTTTTTTCACTGTCTTCTATAATTTTTATCAAGAGACTCTTTCGTTCCCCTTTGTTTTCTGCCTTAAGGGTAGTGTCATCTGCATATCTGAGGTTATCCCTGATATTTCTCCCTGCAATCTTGATTCCAGCTTGTTTTTCATCCTTCTCTATTTCTTTGCATTGGTAACTGAGCAAGGCTTTCTTATCTGTCCTTGCTATTCTTTGGAACTCTGCATTCAAGTGGAGTTTGCCACTTTACTCCTTTGCCTTTTGTTACAGCTCATGGGGAAGGCAATGGCAACCCACTCCAGTACTCTTGCCTGGAAAATCCCATGGACAGAGAAGCCTGGTAGGCTNGAACCAGTCGGTTGTTCCATGTCCAGTTCTAACTGTTGCTTCCTGACCTGCATACAGATTTCTCAAGAGGCAGGTCAGGTGGTCTGGTATTCCCATCTCTCTCAGAATTTTCCACAGTTTCTTGTGATCCACACAGTCAAAGGCTTTGGCATAGTCAATAAAGCAGAAATAGATGTTTTTCTGGAACTCTCTTGCTTTTTTGATGATCCAGTGGATGTTGGCAATTTGATCTCTGGTTCCTCTGCCTTTTCTAAAACCAGCTTGAACATCAGGAAATTCATACTTCTCCCAGAAATCTTGATTCCATCCAATGATTCACCCAGCCCAGAGTTTCTCATGATGTACTCTGCATATAAGTTAAATAAGCAGGGTGACAATATATAGCCTTGATGTACTCCTTGTGGCTACAAATCTACTGTGGGGGGGAATCTTTCCACATTTCCAACTGGGGGCTTAATACAATAGATGCTGACTTCCCAGAAATGATCTCATTAGTTATTAAGTAGCTGATGGTTGACATTAAACTTACACATGAACTTTTTTAATTGAGAGGAAAGTAAAGTTAAATGTATTTTAACTATGTCCAACAAGAAACCCATTCCCTTTAAATTTGTGTTCTTCCTCTTTCATTATTCTCCTACCAATCTATAGCTGGATATGTAATTGAAGAAAGGATCCTTTCAGGCATATATGAACACATGAGAATTACGAAGTTCAATATATCAGTGACTATGAAAGCATAATCATATGATAATCAGTAAAAAGAGCAACAACAACAGAGATGCTGGAGAATTAACTCGCAAATAACCTGTGCACACTCTGAGAACCAACATACTAGGCTTTCTTCTACAACTTCTTTCCTATAAAATCAAATATTTTACATACTTTTTTAGTAACCTGGAAAACTAAATAGGAAATGTGTAAACTTTATTGAGCATCTGGAGCAGAGGGGCTAAGTAAGCTCATTTATAAACCCAGTGAATCAGAAGCAACCAAATTCATTATTCTATTTCAGTCGTTAATCAGAAACCTAATTGATAAGAGGTTGATCAAGCTATGCCATCCAACAGTTGTTTTCTTGGGCACACAACTTGGCTATATTTTCCAGGCTCCTTTGCTACCCACACAGCCAAGAGACAGGGGCTTACAGAAAGGAATGTTGGTACAAACAATGTGTACTACGCAGGCTTAGTCTATAAACCCCTTGTCATAAATGCTTCCATTCACGTTTCCCATCAACCAGCTGAATGAGAAGGTCCCCCTGTCCTAGAATAGGAAAGACAGAAAGAGCAAGAGGTACAGTATTATTCTTTTAAGCCATTGAATTTGAGAAATTTTTATTACTTCACAATTTTTCATTTTACAAATTAGCCTAACCTGGTAATACAAAAACTATTTTTATATTTTTAACCAAAATGAATGTCTGAAAGTACAGCTTCCCCAACCGCAGCTAACAATTCAAGTTTACCCCTATCTTGCCTAATTTTGATATCCTCTTTATAGACTGAAAGGGAACATCACCCACTGCTATTGGTCATGTCACAGAACAGCTCAGAATTCTAAAAATCACTAGAATATAAGAAAGGCTTATACTCTGCTGTCCAATTCTTAATTCTAAGGATACTGAAGATGGTAAAATGTCACATACACACACACAACTTAGGAAGCAGATCCTTCCCCCGCCCTTCTTTTTTTGGTTTATGGAATAATATATCAAGAACATTTGCATTATTTTTCTGTATAAATTTGGCTTTAGAGCTGTTTAAAAAATAAATTTATGGCTTTTTAAAAATGTATAAAGATAAATAAGTTGACAACAAAACACCAATAAATGCATAGCATTCAAAAATGGAACGTTGATCTCACATCTGTTAGAATGGCTATGATCGAAAAAGGCAACAAATAACAAATTCCCTAATATATTTTAGGGAACTGTTGTGCCCTGTTGGTGGGAATGAATGTTGGTGCAGCCACTATGGAGAACAGTATGGCGATTCCTAAAAAAAAAAAATTTAATAGAACTGCTATATGGTCCTATAGTTCCACTTCTGGGCATTTGTGTGCTGTGCTATGCTTAGTCACTCAGTCATATCCAACTCTTTGTGACTCTGTGGACTATAAACCACCAGGCTCATCTGTCCACGGGGATTCTCCAGGCAAGAACACTAGAGTGGGTTGCCATCTGGGTATTTATCCTCCTCCCCAAAAAGAAAACACTAATTTGAAGAGATACCTGTACCATTACGTTCATGTACAATAGCCAAGATATGCAAATATGCAAACAACCTACATGTCCATCAACAGATGAATGGATAAAGAAATTGTGATATATATATATATATCATATATATATGGAATGTTATTTAGCCACACAAAAAGGATGAAATCTTGACATTTGTAACAACATGGGTGGACCTTGAGGGCATTATACAAAGTGAAATGAGACTGACAGAAATACCAAAGGATATGTGGAATCAAAAAAAAAAAAAAAGAGAGAGAGAGAAAACAAAACAAACAAACAAACAAAAAAAATGTACTCACAGATGCAAAAGAGAAAAAAACAAACAGTACCTGATTAGTGGTCACCAGAGGTAGGGGGCAGGGAGGTGGGCAAAGTGGTGGTTGCAAATGTATAGCACAGCGATTACAGTTAATAACACTCTATCAGGTATTTGGAAGTTACTAAGGGAATATACCTTAAAAGTTTTCATTACAAGAAAAGAATGGAAAATTAACTTTCTCCCAAAATGGTGACATTCAATAAAAATTATTTTAAAAATAATGATGGAATTCAATTGTACCACTACTTCATTGAAATATGGCTATCGTATTTTATATTCATTTTGGACATTTGTCTTTTGGCTTTATACTGATTTTATAATCAAAGCAGTGGTGCTTGATTTAAAATTACAAAGTCAAAATTAAATTTAGCAAAACTGAGTTGTGATGTCTTTGAAAGAATTTATATCTGCACATGAACCATTAACAGAGTTGAGAAGGATGTATTCAAAGCTTTGCTACAGACTTTTAATATAAAGGTAGTTGTTATTTTCTGTCAGGGGTGTGTGACATTGTTTGCCATACCTGGATCTATTCACTCCTGACTGCTACCTGAGGGCTTCTAAGAGTCTTAAGAAAAACAAAAATACTAAATTGCCTCTTAGGAGCAATCACCAACCTTGTATGAGAAAGCAAATTTGAGAAACAAGCTCATCTGTGCCCTATTTCTAACCCTGCTTCAGTGTAGATGCCGTTCAAGCACGCTGTTTTCTAAACCCACAGAGTGACACTCCATCTTTGACACAGCAGGGATATCTGAACCACAGAAACAGGTGCACACAGAGGAGTGTTGATAGCAAATGAAGGGGACACAGTTTTTGGAAGAAGAGTTCAATGACTGAACCACGAACAGCATTCAAAACACTTTTGCCCCGAGTTGTCAGCTCCTCAGTTTTATCTTTTGACGACAAAAATCACATTTTCCCATGTTTGGAAACTGTTACATTCTATTTAAAAGTATTTTAAACTCTATTGTCAAAACTGGCTGTTGTCCCCTTAAAAGCAAAAGCTAATGGAAAAACCACAAAGCCTTCAGGACACAATAAGAAGAGGATATAGCAAAAATTAAGAACAAGATTACATTTATTTTTGTGATGCACTGAGAAAGAAAGAAAGCAGCTTAGAAGTGACGTTGGAGGGGGTGAGCAGGGTGGTCCTAGGTAAAAGAGATGCTTGGGATAAGTAGGGATATTATAAATGGAAATTCTGGTCTGAAAGCTGGGCTCACGTTACCTGGGGCTGTTCCTGCCACAGACAGGATGGTCACCAGATCGCTGCACTAAGGCACTCAGGTTGGGATGAGGAATGCATTTTCACCTGTATTCCACTCACCTGGCAAAGCACTCTGACAGAAGGTTACATCTTTAGGGAGAAAAGCGGAAGGGGTGTCTTTGAACAGAAGACACATGCATAGTTCTGATAGGCAAGACATACTTGTGTGGGGGTCTATCTGTCCTGCAAGGAGAACCATTTTGTAATTTTCACAGAGGTGTTAACACTAGTCATGAGGTCATGAGAGGCATTAACACTAGTTAAGTGATCCTGGACTCCTTCTGATGTCAAAATTCTGGGGTTAGTATGGGCACAGGAGGTGTAATTGCTTCCATGGCACTGAAATTAGCCACTAGATAGGAATGGAATCTGGTTCTCAACCCATCATCACAAACTACTCTGGACAACATACCTACCACAAAGGTGACTGTATGCCTCAAATGATATAAAATAGTCACATCATAAGCAGTCAGGTACTATGGACTTTAATACATGGATTAAGAGGAAAAAGAAAGTTATGAAGAGTAAAGAGAGACTTGACTTAGACATTCCTCGTGAATGAGCAGAGTAAGATTTTTTTCCTCCAATAAAAAGACAAAATGTGGAAGCAAAACAAAACTTTTTAACTCCACACATCCCCCAATCCTCAAAGACTCAAAACCAGATGATCTGTGAACAGTCTTCAAGAATATTTGACACGGGAAAAGATTCTGGCTACATTAAAATGTTTCCTTCTTACACGTATAGATTGAGATTAATGAGCTCTTAAGAAAAAGAACAAAAAGACAACAGAGAAGAATTTAAAAGCTGTAGGAGAACCTCGGGTCCTCCCAGTGAACACAGACTCTTGTGCGCATTGAACAGAGACGTAAACTGTTCCCTCAGTTATCTTTGATTCCAGTGTACTTCTCTGAGTGTAAGCACCTCACCAGGGATCAGCAGAGATTCAAAGGTGCGTAAAGCAGCTACTTTTATGATGCTCAAAAGAGCAGTGGTCTATTCAAAGTTAGGGTCAAAAATTGCTTCTGTTGGATTCTGTGCTACAATGTGTGAGGGAGCTGAAGGATATTCCAGAGTAATAGATATTATATTCCAATTGTACCTTTCCCATTTTAGAATTTAAATTATATGTAAAATTTTATTATAATCTAATAAAAGACTCTGAAAACTATTGGAATGGCTTCCTAATTAATCTTCCCTGGTTCTATCCTTGACCCTTTTCAATGGACCCTTTAAGAGTTATGAAAGTGATCATTCTAAAACGAAAATCAGTTCATCTGTCTCCCATGATTAAAATCTTTCCCAAGGATGTTTTATTACTGAGAGTAAATGCCAAGGTTATTTGGTTTGGCATAAAAGGCTCCCCTTGATTTGACCCCTAACTGTCCATTTTCATCTTTCTGCACCGACATTTCTAAGCTAACATTTAATGCTCTGGCCAAACTGAACAGCTTATGGATTGTTCTGTGTGCGCGCTCCATCACTAAGCTCTGTCCCACCTCTGCGACCTCATGGACTGTAGCCCGCCAGGTTCCTCTGTCCATGGAATTATCCCAGGTAAGACTATTAGAGTGAGTTGCCATCTCCGTCAACCAGGGGATCTTCCTGGCCCGGGGACTGAGCCCACGCCTTCTGCGTTAGCAGGTGGGTTCTCTCCCACTGAGCCACCAGGGAAGCCCCAGAGTTTGTGGTAGACAACAGTGATTTGTGCATGTTCTTCTGTAACCCTTTCCCATCTTCCCTTCTGCATCTTTCAAAACGCAGCTCAGGTGTTATCTTGCTTAGGAAATCCTGCACAAGCCCCCCCAAAAGTTCAATTTTTTCTCCTATCTGTACTTCATTTATACTGGTGCATACTTGTAATCCAGCACTTTTGGCTCTGTCTTATAATGTTTTCTAGATTGTATATCTCTGTAAAATGAACACTGTAAGTTTGCTTTACCAGTCCCTGAAACAATGCTTGATCCATTAAAGGTGTTCCAAGAACGGTTTATAAACGTATCAGTCAAGTGCGTTAGGGCCTCACTTTGTGCTCTAGTGCCAACTAAATACCTTCACCATTTACTCTTCCCTAAAAGCCAGAATACCTAGGCTCTTGATTTAAGATCCTCCATAATTTCTCCCTGAAACGTAATTCCTGTCAAGCAGATTTACTAATTTCCTGGAACTGATTCTGTTATTGTCTGACCTATATTTGTTAGCTTTGGATACAGTAGCAGAGCTCACAGTCTTAATGGCTCACAACCAAAAAAGGTATCCCTCTATCACACTGAGAGCTGCACACTGACAAGACTGAAGTGAACAGAAACACGTCCACTCCATCTCTCTCCTAATTGCAGGATTAGGCAGAAGGGCAGCCCTTCTCAGGCACATACTGGTCTCTTGTTGATTAGGGACCCAAAAAAAGAGACAAGTCGCATTCCAAGCGTTTGCTTAAATCCACTCAGAGTCCATTGGAGAAGCAAGTCATCCATCCTCACCTAAAAGGCAGGGAATATTCTCCCTAGGGAGGCCTGGTCAGAGCAAAGATGAGCAATACTCTTACATGGCAGGGAACAGACACTTGGTCACAATAACAGAATCTACTACAAAACACTTTATAACCTGCCATACCCTTCCACTGCAGTGTGATCAGATCATGAGACATCACCTGATGATTCTACTAAATTTGTCAAATTTCCTGTCCCAACACCTCTGTTTCCCCACCAATGTATAGATTTATCACGGCCAATGACACAAAGAGTCAGACATAACTTACTGAATAACGACAAACCACCACAACGAAAAGCAGCAGAACAGAAAGTCTAAGGCACGTTCTCCTGTCGGATCACAGCATATATGGTGTTAAACCTAAGGGAAAGGAAAGCACCTAAAAATCTGAGTTTATAAGTTCTCAACCAAACGGGATAGTTTAAAGGGTGGACCTAGAGACTGTCATATTGAGTGGAGTAAGTCAGACAGAGAAGGAGAAATATCACATGACAATCTAAAAATAAATGCTACAAATGAACTTAACTTACAAAACAGAAGACTCACAAGCTTAGAGAATGAACGTGTGGTTGCTGGAGGAAGCAACCATATGTGGGGCAAGGGATAGGTAGGGAGTTTGGCATGGACATGTACACACTGCTATATTTACAGTAGATAACCAACAAGGATCTATTGGGAGATTTTGGAGGTGAGAGGATACGTGTATATGAATGGCTGAATCCCTTCGCTGTTCACCTGAAACTATCAGAACATTGTTTGTTAACTGGCTACACCCCAGTACGTAATGGGGCTTCCCAGGTGATGTTAGTGGTAAAGAACCTGCCTGCCAGTGCAGGAGACCTAAGGGATGCGGGTTCGATTCCTGGGTCAGGAAGATTCCCTGGAGGAGGGCACAGCAACCCACTCCAGTATTCGCACCTGGAGAATTCCATGGACTGAGGAGCCTGGCGGGCTACAGTCCATACGGTCACAAAGAATCAGACACGACTAAAGTGAGAGCGTGCACACACACACAATACTAACCAAAAAGTTTTTAAAAGGGGATTTTACGTTTCTTTTCAAATGTTTGACCTCTAGAAATGGTCAGTAATGCCAATCACTATTAAGTGGTCTCTTTCTGACAGTATATATTGTTCAGGAGCTTTAACTTTTTAAAGCTGTGTTTTCATATAATTGGAACAAATGAAATAGTCTCAATTGCATTTGCTGTGCATTGAGCCAGCAATCTCCCTGTCTTTGCCAAAGGGAGGGGGCACCTTCAAAATATAACATTTCTAAAATGTACTTTCCAGTTAAGGAAACTTTAATGTAATTCCTATATCTCTTACTTCACTGTAAAAGCCTTAACTTCAATCTAAGTCTCATCCATATCAACTAAATCTAACTAAACGGAACAAACAAACTCATTAGAGAACTCCTTCCACACACCAAATCACAAATTTTAATGCTACATCTAAAATAAGCCAAGAAATGTGAAAAACATTGGCCATCTAAGCCAGAAAGGCAAGGGTCACCACATCGAAGGGTAATATTCAATTTATTGGTACATAAACCTAAATTTGTCCTTCTTTCCTACAAAACACAGCCAATTAAGTGGGCAAAGCCTTCTTGTCTCTAGATAGACAGCTCCCTTTATGATATCTTGGTCTGATTCTATTAAGGTTCCAGTACTTCCAGTTATGAAAATAGCAGAATATTATTAAGATGCATTCCTAAGTATTTTAAAAACTTAGAACACATCTGATTTAAATTTTCTACATCTCTCTAGGGTTAGGGTTAGGGTTACATCTCCTTATGGAGAAGGAAATGGCAACCCACTCCAGTGTTCTGGCCTGGAGAATCCCAGGGAAGGGGGAGCCTGGTAAGCTGCTAAATATGGGGTCGCACAGAGTCGGACACGACTGAAGCGACGCAGCAGCAGCAGCAGCTAGGGTTAAGCTTGCTGCCCTGCTGGCTTGGTATATACAATTACACTGTGCTCTGCGTCTCATCTCTTCACCCATCTTAACTGGCCTTGGACCCTAGTGCTGGGTTGGGGAGGAAGGAAGGGGGAAACAATATCTCTGTGAGTACACCTGTGAAAATTTCCTTTCGTCTTTACATTGGTCTCATCACTGAGCTAGACGCTGTGACTTAAGCAATCCTAAGTAATCCAAAGAATGTCAGAGGAAAGAGCCCAGTCTCCCTGGCTTAGGTATATATATACAAATTTCATAAACAATTCTTCTTCTCTTTCCACATTCCCTTAATTTTTGGAGAAGACAATCAATAGTGTACATTTTCCCCTTTCCCAAAATGGAAGATAAAGGGATGGGTATTGACTTTCTTCTGGAGAGGAAATGGCAACCCACTCCATTATTCTTGCCTGGAGAATACTGTGGACAGAGGAACCTGGAGGGCTGCTCTCAATAGGGTCACACAGAGTCGGACACGACTGAAGTGACTTAGCATGCACTCATGTGTTGGAGAAGAAAATGGCAATCCACTCCGGTATTCTTGCCTGGAGGATCCCAGGGACAGAGGAGTCTGGTAGGCTGCCATCTCTGGGGTCACACAGAGTCAGACACAACTGAAGTGACTTCCTTCACCTGAATACTCTATTAAAGTGATCTGTCTTACCTCCCAGTACTACTTCTGTATTTGGTAATTTAAATGAATGGCTAAGCTCTCCACCAGTGACCTACATCACATTGTTACATGACACTAACCTAAAGGAGAGATATTCTATAAATTATTAAATGTAAATTTTAAAATACACACTGTACATCAGATATATAGATATATATACTCTTTAGGCAAACAAAACAAACAAAAAATGTTTCCATGTTTAGAAGTCCTGTAGAGTCTTAAATTCCCCTTGTAATTTGGTTTCAAAAGTAGTGTCAGTTTTATCAGTAACACGACTCTGGTGTAGTAGCTGCACATCTAGAGAAAAGTGAAGATGCCACTAAAAATAGCAATTAGAATTCACCACTTCCCGGATATTGTCACAAGTTCTATTATACATAGAACTGCCAGAGAATCCCGTGAAAAGGAAATCTATGAGTAACTAGAAATATAGTTTTGACAGAGACTATGAACCATCGCTCCATTCAACAGTAGTATACCATAAAGCATATGTCACGATTACAGACTTATTTCACATCAAGAAGGAGGCTGACGGATAGAGAGCCCTCCATCACTACCATGATTTGCACTGACAAATTAAGTGCCTGGAGGCCATGGTTTTAGAGAAGCTCAAAATGAAGCAAAGTATTATAATCACTCTTCTAACCTTTAAATCAGTGCTTGATTACTAAAAGCTTTGTAGGAAGTACTCATAGGACATTAGAAAAGCATTTAGAAATTGTTATAGCAAAAAAAAATACAATACATTCATAAACAATATTCCGATCACCCAAATTATAGTGAGAACATGTTCATACATAACATAGTTATGTTAGTATATGCTAAAAACACGTTATATGCAACACGCTCTTTTCTAGTTTCCTTTGAAATTGAAATGTGGAACATTTCTCTGAATCACAGCTCTCAACAGCAAGCCCAAAGCCAAGGTCAGCATGTTCACTGCCCTCTGACCTGTCATGAAAAAAGAAAGAAAAACATCAATACAGTATGCTGCTGCTGCTGCTGCTGCTAAGTCGCTTCAGTCACGTCCGACTCTGTGCAACTCCATAGACAGCAGCCCACCAGGCTCCTCTGTCCATGGGATTCTCCAGGCAAGAGTACTGGAGTGGGGTGCCATTGCCTTCC
>SJYX01014188.1:46224-73936 GCA_006410675.1 Oreotragus oreotragus | reverse complement strand
CTTCAGTCGTGTCCGACTCTGTGTGACCCCATAGACGGCAGCCCACCAGGCTCCCCCATCCCTGGGATTCTCCAGGCAAGAATACTGGAGTGGGTTGCCATTTCCTTCTCCAATGCATGAAAGAGAAAAGTGAAAGTGAAGTCGCTCAGTCTGTCTGACTGTTAGCGACCCCATGGACTGCAGCCCACCAGGCTACTCCGTCCATTGGATTTTCCAGGCAAGAGTACTGGGGTGGGGTGCCATTGCCTTCCTTGCCAACAGAGTATACTAACGCATATATATGGAATTTAGAAAGATGGTAACAATAACCCTGTATGCGAGACAGCAAAAGAGACACAGATGTATAGAACAGTCTTTTGGACTCTGTGAGAGAGGGAGAGAGTGGGATGATTTGGGAGAATGGCATTGAAACATGTACAATACCATATAAGAAACGAATCACCAGTCCAGGTTCGATGCAGGATACAGGATGCTAGGGGCTGGTGCACTGGGATGACCCAGAGGAATGGTATGGGGAGGCAGGTGGGAAGGGGGTTCAGGATTGGGAACACGTGTACACCCGTGGCGGATTCATGTTGAAGTATGGCAAAACCAATACAATATTGTAAAGTAAAAAATAAATAAATAAAGTTTAAAATAAATAAAAAGAAAAAGAAAAAAAGAAAGAAAAATGGGTATCAAAATACAGACACTGGGAAGTACTCCTCCTAGAGCTAAATGGAGTTCAGTAATAAAACAAATAAATAAATCTCCCAAATGAGTCAGTCGGCCTGGGCAGTACTCAAGATAATCTTCATTCCGTGTTCATTCTTTACTTCCATGTGCAAGTGCTCAGCATCACAACCTCGATGTTAACCTTAAAACCTCACAGCCGATCACACAGAAAAATCAAAGTACCACACGTGGATGGTGTCAGAGTTTTAACCAAGTCTAAGGTCATGGACATAACATGATTTTTACACAAATGCTTAGAAACAACTTGAAAAAAATATAGAATTTTGGTTCAGTCTTTCACATAGGATAATTTTATTAGCATTTTCAGTCATGGTTCTAATATGACTCTCTTAAAAACAAAATGTATTGAGGTATAAGTTCCTTTCTATTCTGTATTTCCCCTGTTCGTTTTTTATTTTATAGATTTTGAAGCTCTGTTAATGAGTGAATGCATTGTTATGTGTTCTAACAATTTGCCCCTTTTATCATTATGAAATGCCACACTCTAATTGCATGTAATCCTTTTTGTCTTAGAATCCACTGTGTCTAGTAGTAATACAGTTACTCTAGCATAGTCAGATAAGAAATTTACATGGTATATACATTTTATCTACTCTTAGTTTCAGCCTATTCATGTGTTTATATTTGAAGAGCATCTCTTGTGGACAACATATATTGAGGTCTTATTTCATATTCCATCTGACAAATTCTACCTTTTAATGCACACATTGATGTGACTGCGTGTACGCCTACCAGCTGGTTATATGTTCCCCTTGTATTTCTTCTATGTATCTATGAGCCTGTTTCTATTTTGCTAGGTTTGTTCACTTGTTTTGTTTTTTTGGACTCCACATGTGAGTTAAGTCATACAGTGTGGTCTTATTTCATATTCCATCTGACAAATTCTACCTTTTAATGCACACATTGATGTGACTGCGTGTACGCCTACCAGCTGGTTATATGTTCCCCTTGTATTTCTTCTATGTATCTATGAGCCTGTTTCTATTTTGCTAGGTTTGTTCACTTGTTTTGTTTTTTTGGACTCCACATGTGAGTTAAGTCATACAGTGCTTTTCTTTCTCTATCTGATTTTCTTGATGTAGCATAATACCACTTTGCTGTACAGCTGAAGCTAAGACAACATTGTAAGTTAACTATATCACAATTTAAAATGGTTTTAAAAAGTTAACAAGAAGAAAGTCATTTTATTTTCTTTTAATTTATTTATTTTAATTGGAGGTTAATTACTTTACAACATTGTATTGGTTTTGCCATAAATCAACATGAATCTGCCACAGGTATACATAAGTAAAATAGTCTGAAAGCGTTTATGATTATTTTGAATGGTAATGTTTACCCTCTTCTAATCTCATTTGTTTAGGTAGTGGCTTTTTTGTTGGATTCTATGTGGGAAAAGGTTATTTATGGTCATTGGAAAAACCTAATACTACTTAAGGTATCAACGGTTTGGAAGACACCTAAGAACAAACTGAAATGCAGCGCTCATCAAATGGTCATCATCATTACATCGTACTGTGACGAAGGAAGAATGGAACTAACACCACGCTCAAACTCGCCCCCTCATCAGCCCTTTAATCTATTACTTTAGTCATGCACATTAAGTTAAATCCAGGAGAGACGTTGCTTGCGCCCCAGTGGCTCATTACATTCCGTGAGAAAGTTTCCATCCTGTGGTCCTGGGTTAGTTATCTACTACTTGTTGTAGATAAGCTCTAAGCTTTCAGATTACAAACCTTGCAAAATAACTGCTGACTTTAATTTTCACAGGAGCCTTACGATCTAGCCGACATGAGCAATCAGAAGAACAAAGAAATGCCCCGGTTACCTTCATCTACTTCACAAATTTTTCTTTTCTAGATATTTTATGGAAGTGAAGTCTTTAAATATGTGTCCTACTGTGTCTTGTTTCTCTTAGCATAATGTTTAAGTTTTATCTATGTCATAGCATGAAGCAGCACTCGATTCTATGTATGAATAAAATGCACTCGATTCTATGTATGAATAAAATTTCACTGCATATATTTCACATTGTTTAACCACAACTTTTGGCTATTGTGACTAATGCTGCAATAAACATTGATGTACATGTAACTGGGTCCCTCTTTTCGATTCCTTTGGGTACACACCTAGGAACAGACTTCCCATGTCATGTTTAATTTTTTGAGGTAGACTCTGCATATTTTATACCAAGTACATCAGTTAGTACTAGACTCTAACAGCCTTTCCACTTACATGCATTCAAATATGTTTGATATGTTTTGTTTTGCTCATTTAAATTTTTGTTTATTGGTTTTTTAATCCATACATGTACTCTCTGCCAGAGACGTTTTCTGCTGTTTTGTTTTTACTTACCTTTATTTATTATGCATCTTATTATTCAATTGAGAACACATAATTATATGTCTGACTTAATGTGACTATCTTCACACATCTCCCAAATTGGCTGGAATGCTTAAGATATTTTTTCTTTACCTCAAAGAGGAAAGTTATGGTACCTAAATTGAGGGATCTCATGACTAAAATAGTAGCAGTATGTTACTGTCTCTGAAAGGAGGAAGATAATATTGTCAACTCAGTTTTTAATTACTTTATTGACTTTTACTTTTTCTATATTGTTCATAAATAGTCAGAAGCCACTGCTACTTGTTTATTAGTAAATCCAAGCAAATGGCAGACAAATGAATACCTAAAAACCAAGATGAAAACTCTAAAAGCAGGATATGTTTCAGTTCTCTATTTCTAGTAGCATGGTATACAGAGTGAGCCTCTTGATGAAAGAGGAAAGTGAAAAAGTTGGCTTAAAGCTCAACATTCAGAAAACTAAGACCATGGCGTCCGGTCCCATCACTTCATGGAAAATATATGGGGAAACAGTGGAAACAGTGGCTGACTTTATTTTGGGGGGGCTCCAAAATCACTGAGATGGTGAATGCAGCCATGAATTAAAAGACACTTACTCCTTGGAAAGAAAGTTATGACCAACCTAGAGAGCATATTGAAAAGCAGAGACATTACTTTGCCAACAAAGGTCTGTCTAGTCAAGGCTATGGTTTTTCCAGTGGTCGTGTATGGATGTGAGAGTTGGACTATAAAGAAAGCTGAGCACCGAAGAATTGATGCTTTTGAACTGTGTTGTTAGAGAAGACTCTTGAGAGTCCCTTGGACTGCAAGGAGATCCAACCAGTCCATCCTAAAGGAAATCAGTCCTGGGTGTTCATTGGAAGGACTGATGTTGAAACTGAAACTCCAGTATTTTGGCCACCTGATGTGAAGAGCTGACTCATATGAAAAGACCCTGATGTTGGGAAAGATTGAGGGCAGGAGAAGGGGACGACAGAATGTGAGATGGTTGGATGGCCGACTCAATGGACATGAGTTTGAGTGAACTCCGGGAGTTACTGATGGACAGGGAGGCCTGGTGTGCTGTAGCTCATGGGGTCAGCAAGAGTCAGACACGACTAAGCAACTGAACTGAATTGAATGTAGAGTGTTTATGATTTTTATACAGCAATTTGCCAATAACCAATGAATCTCATGTGTTTACGCTAAAATTGAATCAACCTCTGTGTCACCTAGAGTTCCTTGACTCTCAGAACTCCACAGCTGTGCATACTTCAGAGCCCTGAACTTAGAGTATTAGAATCATTAAGACTGTCCACTGTTTGGCAGTTATTAAGATCAGGGGAAATGCCACAGGTGAGAACAACTTGTGAGCACAAAGGAGACAAATAACAAAGCAAACCCATATGCCAAATGCAGAGTCACTCTCAACCACACAAGATGGAGACATTCAGGCAAAGTGCTTTGAAACAAAAGTTTTTTTTTTTTTTTTTTTTTTTTGGCCGTGTTACATCTTAAAAGACATCTTAATGAAAGGAAAATGATTGACGAGCGCCATGCAAGACCTCTGCCAGGATTAATAAATGGGAAACCCCTTTCACCAACCCCATCTAAGGAGGCACTGATCATAACTTGTCACCTTAATAACATTTTAATGTCAGCTCCAGATTCATTGCATTTTTATGGAATTTTAAATCATGGCCCAGTGTGGAACACCTCCAATAATGAGCATGAAAATGCAAAGAGATTTTGATTAACATCAGCTACTGGAGGACGAGAAATATTTTGTGGGAGCTGAGGGCCTTCACAAACTGTTTTGGGGATCTTTTAATGACACAAGTTCAGCAAAAGTTGCTATATTTATAGCATGTTATGTGCATTAGGGCTTGTATCTTTGAATTTTATGTTTTTAACTAGGATTTATACAGGAATTTTTTTTTCTCCTTGTAAACAGTTCCTGTCATGAAGCATCCCAAATTTTATTCAGTAGTGCATTTTGCACAGATAGGAAATTTCTATTCAAGATTTTGGTCTTAGAACTGCAGAAATAGAATAGAACATGAGACTTCTCAACTTCAGATTACAGAAGCCAAGAAGATCAAGTATGGCAGTCTTACTTAAAAAATCACATTAGAAGTCCAATTCAGATAAATTCAGAATCTGGCCTCCAAGTTACATGACTATCATCTTGAAAACACCAACATGGCATCCTAAACATGTTCCTCACACTGACGCTCTGAGACAGTGGAAGTCATAAAATCCTCAGGGTTCTGCAAAGCAACAATGTCAGGATAATAGAAGTGGACAGGACCTGAAAAGATTATATATCATCTACTTCACAGACAGCAGAATCAAGGTAATAATTTAAGTGGTGTTTAGATGGCAATAATACCCTTTTCCCTTTTTCCAGCATGAATATAAAAGAATCTTGCCAATTCTTTTTTTAAAACTACACTAACCTCAGATATATGCTTAGGTAATTTTCAGATGAAAAAATAATGGCATTAACTTTAAAGAACAAAAAACAATATTCCTAACTTCTTAGCCATTGTCATCCATATGAATCAAATGCATCGTCAGATAATTTTACAGTGTCAATAAAGTGGCCAGACACGCCATTATTTGATGAAATAAAGGCCGGTGCAAAGATCCAACTTCATCTCTTCCACTGTTTTCAGCCACACTACCATTACAACTCCACTCACACACACTCCAGCCACACCAAACCTCTTCTCCTTGATCATCTCTCAGTATTTCTTGTATGCCTGCCTGAATCCACTTACTGATTTATTCCTAAAATATTAAGTATACACTCAAGTTAGGCAGAAGACTGAACACCTAGTCTTCAAAAGTGACCAAGCCCAGAAATGAGCACTGTTCTCACTTAATGTACAATCTTGTTGAAACGCCTCCATTCTCCCCATGCCTTTTCTCCTCGGGGATCTCCCCCTCTTCCTCTCCTGTCTGAATCACCTTTACTCATCATTGTCATCCAGCTCCTCTCTGAAGCCTCCTCTTATTCATCCTCCAAGAAATACTAAGTTGTCTCTCTTCAATACCCTCATCACTTCTTCTACTTGACTGTGCATCTAGCAGGAAATACTTCTTTAGGTGTCCCCCATCAGCCTATAAAGGTTGTTTTCACGGTCTTCATAGACCGGGACCTGGAGTTGACGAGAAGAAGGACGCAGGGGACCCAAGTCTCGAGTGAAACAAGGATACTTTATTTGCAGAAATGAATGATTACTCAGCCATTAAAAAGAATGAAATTCCACCAGGTGCAGCAAAACGGATAGTCCTAAAAGGTCACTGAAGAGAGTCACTGACGGGGATCCAGGCAGGTGCTCTTTCCCATGATCTCAGTCCTGAGAACTGCGTGCAGCTCTGCTTGTTCCTGTTTTCCAGGAACTGATAAGGAACAGAGAGTCCTTGAGAAATGGCACACAAAGGAAGAAAACAGCATACTGTATCCCTTAAAGTTGAATATCCCCTGATAGGTTGTATTAGTAAAAACATGGCTAATGCATAACATAATACAGAGACATTACTTTGCCGACTAAGGTCCGCCGAGTCAAGGCTATGGTTTTTCCTGTGGTCATGTATGGATGTGAGAGTTGGACTGTGAAGAAGGCTGAGCACCGAAGAATTGATGCTTTTGAAGTGTGGTGTTGGAGAAGACTCTTGAGAGTCCGTTGGACTGCAAGGAGATCCAACCAGTCCATTCTGAAGGAGATCAGTCCTGGGTGTTCTTTAGAAGGAATGATGCTAAAGCTGAAACTCCAGTACTTTGGCCACCTCGTGAGAAGAGTTGACTCACTGGAAAAGACTCTGATGCTGGGAGGGATTGGGGGCAGGAGGAGAAGGGGACGACCGAGGATGAGATGGCTGGATGGCATCACGGACTTGATGGACGTGAGTCTGAGTGAACTCCGGGAGATGGTGATGAACAGGGAGGCCTGGCGTGCTGTGATTCATGGGGTCGCAAAGAGTCGGACACGACTGAGTGACTGAACTGAACTGAACTGAATGCATCATAGCACTTGGTATATAGTCAGTATTCAATAGATCAGCTGGTTTGATGAATGAATGAAAAAAGAAGTTTCTTTGATTCCCCCCAGAAGCTTGACATTTGCTCTCTATCTACGTATTTGCTTCCTGCTGCTGCTGCTGCTGCTTAGGTCTGGCGTGCTGTGATTCATGGGGTCGCAAAGAGTCGGACACGACTGAGCGACTGAACTGAGCTGACAGGAGACAATGAAGGACAGGGAAGCCTGGCATGCTGTAGTCCATGGTGTCACAAAAGAGTTGGACACAACTCAGCGACTGAATAACAAAAAAAAATCCTATTTCTCTTAACTTTACTGCCAATTCCTTAGCTCCCTTCTATGGCTTGACTATCAGAAGTAAAAAAAAATTTTTGGCCACACCATGCAGCATGTAGGATCTTAGTTCCCTGACCAGGGGTCAAAGCTGGATGCCCTGCAGTGAAAGCTTGGAGTCCTAACCACTGGACTGCCAGCCAAGTCCCAGTGTTTTCAAGTCTGTCTTCAGAAATTCACCCTTTTGAGTATCCATTCATGTTAGGGATTTTCCCAGGACAAATTTTTCCTCTTTTCATTCATCAAATATTTAATGACGATTCTATGCCTGGCACTCTGCCAGCTCCCAGGGATGGAATAAAACTAAGGTTGTCTTGGTCCTGTCTCTTAATGTCTTTCTAAAGGAATTTAAAAATTAAAGTTTGGGCTAAAGGAATGAAACAAAAAGCTAACATAAGCAAGTGAATGTAACTGCTGAAAATGTTATAAAGGGGAGGAAGACAAGTACAGCATACCCTAGAATGTGTAACAGGTGGAGCCTATTGAACTGGGGGTGGGGGGCTTCCTTAGGGAGGTAGAGGAATGAGAGAGACAGAAGACTCAATAAAACAGGATTTGGTGACTGTTCAGGAGAACTGAGAGAGGATCCCAGGTTTCTGCTAAGCAGCTGGGGGATGGCTGTACCATCTGGCAAAAAAGGCAACAACAACAGGAGGAGCAGAGTGGAAGTTCCCAATGTGCTGAGGAGCAGCTGGCTCTCTGGGTCCAGAGTTCAGAGGCAGCTCTATGCTAAGGACACAGACCGGGAGCTCACGACCCTCCACGTGGAAACTGAAGCCACGGGTCGCGTGAGAGGAGGACCCAGGATGAATGCCCAAAAAGCCAGAAATCTGAAGATCAGGAAGAAGGAGGAGCTGCAAAGAAAACATGGTAAGACTGAGAAAGAAGACAACGACCCAGGATAGCAAGGTGAAGTGTTTGCAAAGAGGCAGCAGGATGAGACGAGACGGTGCCTGAACCTAAAACTGCTCTCTACCCCTGACCCGCAGCTGACCAGTTACGTAACCTCTCTAAGCTTTAGCTAGTTCCCACCTGTAAAATGAGGATGACAACACCTCCCTCAAAGAGCTGTCAAAGGATTAAATGAGGCTTTCCCTGGTGGCTCAGTGCTAAAGAACCCACCTGCCAATGCAGGAGATGTGGGTTCGATCCCTGGCCCGGGAAGATCCCACATGCTGTGTGGCAATTAAGCTTGCGCCACAACTACTGAGCCTGCACTCTAGACCCTGCGAGACACAGCTAATGAAGCCCTGCGCCCTATAGCCCACACTCTGCAACAAGGGAGCCCGCTGCGATGAGAAGCCCGCCCACCGCAACCCAGAGGAGGCTCCGCATGCCACAACCAGAGGCAGCCCGCACAGCAACCAAGACCTGTGCAGCCCCAAAGAAAGAAAGAAAGGAAAGTTTACAGAATTAAGACAAAGCTCTACATTAGTAAAACAAATTGCTTAAAAAAAAGAATGAAATGAGAATTCACACACAAAGCTGAACCCAGTAATTACTTAATGTTCAGGAGGGAGAGGTCATGAGTGCTGAAGGTGGCTGAGATGTCAAGTAAGATGGAAACTGCGAGTCACTGGGTTTATTTAATGCGTGAGTCACTGATGACTTTAGCAAGAACAGTTTTAATGGAGTGAGCGGTGGGGACAGGTGTCAGGTTGGAACTGGCTGAGAAGTTAAAGGTAAGGAAATGGAGATAGCTTTTTGAAAAGTATAGTTCCAACAGAGACAGCAGCTAGAGGGGAATGAATGTAAGGTAAGGGAAGTCTTAATTTATTTTTAAAGACAGGAGATACTCAACCTTTCTTGTATGTTAACTGGAAATTACACCAGTGAAGAGGAAAGATGGATGAAGAGAGGATAAGTTTCCTTTAACCTTTCTAAAAAAACCCAGGACATAAAATGAAATTTCATAGTAAGACACTGTGGCCTATACTGTCAAATTTTTTATCTTTCATTATTAAAGACACATGCTGAAGTAGCTCTGGGTAAAATGACATAAGTGAAGTGAAGTTGCTCAGTCGTGTCTGACTCTTTGCAACCCCACGGACTGTAGCCTACCAAGCGCCTCTGTCCACGGGATTTTCCAGGCAATAGTACTGGAGTAGACTGTCATTTCCTTCTCCAGGGGATCTTCCCAACCCAGGAATCAAACCTGGGTCTCCTGCATTGTAGACAGACGCTTTACCATCTGAGCCACCAGGGAAGTCCTAAAATGATACAAGGCTTGCCTTGAAACATTCCAGGAATAAGAAAAGGTAGGAAGGATAGTTTGTTTTTTTTTAAAAGGTGAAATTGTTTTTAATTATTGAAACTGGAATGACAGGTATTATGGGGGTTCCTTATACTCTTCTGCTTTTGCATATTTTCTGAAAATCTCCACACACACACACAAAAGGAAATCTCTTTTTCACAGCAATCTGTGAGAAGGTGAGACAGTGAAACGCATGAGAGGTGAATGAATGCAGCCATTTATCTTCTGGGTTGTGAGTTCTGTCCCACAGCGCCCCACAGTGGGCACCCCCAATTTCCTTAAATTTCAGTCAGCAAAGGGGATGCAGAAGCAGGACGGTGGATGGCCGCTCCAGCCCCTTTGCTAGCTTCTGTCCAGCTACCAGCTTACCCACCTGGAACAGTACATTTCCTATATTAGGAAAACTGATTTCAATTTCCCTTTACTCTAAAGTTATCTCATGCTCTGCCATATCTTTGCACACATCTTTCAAAATTCTCAAAACAAATGACCTCTCTTTAGAGAGAGTGTTTTCCAGAAGTTAAAAAATATCTTTGGGGGGAACAGGTCATATATTCACATGGCACAAAAATCAAAACTATGTATAGTACACTGACAAGTCTCACTCTCACCTAGCCTCCTCCCCCAAAATCCTCTTTACATAACCAGTTTTATTAGTTTCTTCAGTAGCCTTCTAAAACATATAAACATACTACTTCTTATCATTTCTTCACACAAAAGACAGGCCGTTAAATACACTGCTCTGTACTCCCCCACCTTCCCCTTTACCATACAGCCTAGAGATCTTCCCATATCAGTATACAGAATTCTTTATTTTTATTTTCTTTAAACATCTGCACAGTATTCCACTGTGTGGACATACCACATTTTTTTTTCCCCCAAAAAAGCAAATCCCTTTTGTTTCTAAAAATTCTGCCACAACTCTGTTATAAAGAGCTTTGTAAGTTATACTCACAGTCACGCACAAGAAATAACACATCTACAGAGAATAAAGTTCCTGAAAATAAGGTTGTGGGATGGAAGAGGAAATGCAGCATGATAAATGTGGAGGAAATGCAGCGTGATAAACGTGGTCAAGCTGCTCACCAGAGAGGTTTTATCATTTTGCACTATGACCAGTAACAGACCAGCGTCTCTGTTTTCCAAAGTCTTGTCAACAGTGAGTGTTGCCCAACTTTTGAATTTTTTTTAACCAGTCTAACAGATGAAGATTCATATTTCAGTATGGTTTTCATTTGTGTTAATTACTTTTGTGATGTAATTAATTTCAAAGTGAATTAAAGTGAGATTGAGTAGCTTTTCATATGATTAAAAGCCTGGTTTATAAAGCATGAAATAAGCATGTGTGTGTGTGAGTAGGAGAAGGACCTGACTTCAGCCTTCCCTCCTCCACAGATCCCCGTGCTCTGCTCTGCGTGACCAACTATACCGAGTCACTGACGTGCTTCACAATCTACTTCTCCAGGTGAAGTCTTGGCCACGTGCAAAATATCTTATGAAGAGGCTGATTAGCACGCCAGTTCTCATCTCCATTTCCTGGCCCTGCACACTACCCACTGGAGAGCTAAATGCATGGTTTCATTTAATGCTCTCTTCTGTACTGGACCATTTTATTTTCCAAATAAATCTGTACTAAGGAAATCTGGTTAAAGCTGACTCGTAATATAGTTCATGGCATAATTTATAATAAAACTTTAAAAAACTTTTAACAACTTTGCCAACTGTACCAAATTTCACATAATTAGAAGATATGATTTATTTCAAAGTGTTATTTGAAATTTCATATACTTTCAACTCAACCTACCACTATGGCAGTTTTACAAAAAGCCTTTAACAGAAAGTATTATAAAATACAGAACATGAATTAAAATGGAAGCCCAGTGGTCTACCTTACTTTACAGCCTATCCTATACTTCAGACTCCACCAAAGCATCAACAGGCATGTATCATTTCTTAGACCCTCCAACAAGGTAAGGGGTCTGTTTCCAGGGACTCTGGACTCACATTAAAGACAGGAATTACTCTACACTCTGAAGTAAAAGGAATTCTTACAGAAATGCAAATAGAAACTAAATACATGCATTTGAGACACACTGAAATCAGGCTAGCCAAACGTACTAAAAACAGACTCAAAGACTTGGCCAAATGAGGTAGGAGTACTGGTCAGCTGTTGAGCTGCGATCTTTTATATGGTTATTACAAAAACCATTAATTCTTTAACTGCATTCCCCCGAGCCTTAACAGACAAAGCACTACCAGAAAGTTCTCGCATATGTAAGGTTATATTCCACACCCTAAGATTTTTAGAACCATACTGGATTTTAGTAGCTGCTCTACAGTCAAGCATCTATTTCTAGCTGCTTTACCAGCAAGTGCTTAGACACATATCCTGCTAAAAATCATGCCAAACCGAGACACAGAGTGTACTGTTCTATAACATGTCCTGTGTCAGCCTTCCAGCTATACAATGAAAGCATTCTTGTGCACCCAACAAACCAAGTCACTACTATCCCAGCCCTGCACACTGACTGAGAATAGCGCTTGCCAAAGTGGTCTTGAGACCATCCACACTTGTAAAATTAAGGACCCTGAGAACGTCTGTTCCTATAGGTTATATCGACTGGTATTTATGCCACTAGAAATTAAAAGTGAGGAAAGTTTTAAATATTTACTAATTCACTTAAATATAATAAAACCATTACAACATGAGCACATAAATTACATTTCTAAAGGAAATATAACAGTTTTCCAGAACAAAAAATTCAGATGAGGGGCATCCTTTTACGTTTTCATAAACTTCTTTAATGTCTGACTTAAGTAGAAGTCAGCCAGATTCTCATAATTGCTTCTGCATTCAATCTGTTGCTGTATGTTACTTTAGTTGAACTTTTATGGCGGGGAAATCTGGCCTCACATAGATGGGTAGCTGGAAAAGGGAAGAACATTGGAATAATCTTTTCAGATAACTAAGGATACTCTTCTTTGATACTACCCTAAAATTCAACAAGTCATCATTTCTTGCAGGTTACCTGAAACGTGAAATCTGAAACCGTGTCTATGAATTAAAAAAAAAAAAAACGATTACATTAAAATCTCATGGACTATGCTATCAAATGGTTCTTTTATCCATGGGTGATTCTGTAACCTCACACACTGGTCACTAAGTCATGCAGCTCCTCCAGTCGCAGTCACATTTCATTACACAATATCTGAAAAACCTCATCTGTTAAATTTCACTCCTGAGGCTAATGATAATGGGGGGCAAAATTTCCAAAATGCCTGTTTTCATGCAAATTTTATCACTGGCAAAAATAACTTTTTCCCCCCTTGAAGTGACAGGCTCACTTTATTCATTTGTGAGAAACTGTCAGCCACACGCTGAAGTGTGACTAACTCCATAGTTTGTCTACTATTTATTCTTCAAGTAAAAATGGTATCCCAAGAAAACAGTAGCTAGTTCAGCTAGCATTTTAAATGACCACACAAGTTTGTTTGTTTTTTTAAGAGAACTAATAGTACTTTTATTAGATAGCTGAAGTGCTTTACAATAACTTTTTGGGGTTTTTTGGTTTGTTTTGCTTTAAATTGAAGTATACAGTTGACTTACAATATACAGGTTTTTATAGATTACACATCATACCAAGTTATAAAATATTGACTACATTCCCTATGCTGGATATTACATCTCTGTGACCTGTTTATACCTGCTGGTTTGTACCTCTTAATTCCCTTCACCTATTTGCCTCTTTCTCCCTGTGCTAACCACTAGTTCATTTTCTGTTATCTGTTTTGTTATATTTGTTTGGTTGGTTCTTTATATTCCACATATGGTATTCATCTTTTTCTGATTTATTTTACTAAACAAAACACCCTCCAGCAGCTCCATCGTTGTTGTCACAAACGGCAAGATTTCATTCTTTTTCATGGTTTAGTAATATCCCACAGTGTGTGGGTATGTGTGTATACACAGGTCCCCACATCTTCTTTATCCATTCATCTATAGCTTAGGTTACTTCTCCATCTTGGCTATTGTCAACAAGGCTGCTATAAGCATTAGGGTGCGTTACCTTCTCAAATTAGTTTTTTTTTTTTTTTTCCTTTGGATAAACAGCCAGAAATGGAACCGCTGGTTCATATGGTAGTTCTATTTTTAACTTTTTGAGGAACTTCCATACTGTTTTCCATGGTGGCTGCATCGATTGACATTCCCACCAACGGTGCAAGAGGGTTCCTTTTTCTCTACATCCTCGCCAACTCTTGTTATTTCTCATCTTTTTGATGACAGTGATGCTGACAGGGTTGAGTGGTATCTCACCACGGTTTTGACTTATATTTTCCTGATGATTAGTCTCAGTGGGCATCTTCTCATGTGCCTGTTGACCATCTGTATATCTTTATTGGAAAAGAAGGTCTTCTGCCCATTTTTTTTAATAAGGGGAAATTTTGCATTTTATTAGAGAAAAACAAGTGTGCTCAAGCACTGAGATTTAATAAAAGCAATTTTCACTGCTTCACCCTAAGTGAAACTTTTCTTTCTTTAAAGCAGTATGTGCATGGTGGTGAAGAATACAATGATTACTAGTTCAGCTTGATTCGTGTTATAGCATCGCAGTGAATTTTTTTCTTTTTTAACCCACCGCTGCTTTTCACCATAAGGAAAAAAAAAAAGAAGTCAAAATGAAAAAGACAAATAAGTAGCATTATGAAAACAGTCTGACCCTGTAGATTTCCTGATGTGGTCTGAGTAAACCCCAGCGACCCACTGGCCACAACCTGAGAGCTGCTGGCTGTGTAAGCTACTGCTTTTTCTCACAGATCACAAGACACCAGGGTAGCTACAATCTGTTTCTGCTTCACACAGCCTCCGATTTCAAATACCACATGCAAAATATGACTTATATTCCAGGCCTAAGAAATGGTACAATCTTTCCCTTAACGGTGAAATACACTGAAACGGAAATTAATTTGTATTTTTATCTAAAATATTGTCTATCACAATGTTCAGAGTGATGGTCTTTCACATTTTTTTCTTATTTTCAGGGGAAAAAAAGTAAAGCATATATTCTAAACATAGTAATGGAGTAAGTATCTTATCAGATGAAATTTTAACAAATCTTCATGTGTAAGATACAAAACAAAGAACAAAGCTAGTGGAGGTGATGGAATTACAGCTGAGCTATTGCAGATTCCAAAAGATGATGCTGTGAAAGTGCTGCGTAGGGGAAAAAAAGTAAAGCATATATTCTAAACATAGTAATGGAGTAAGTATCTTATCAGATGAAATTTTAACAAATCTTCATGTGTAAGATACAAAACAAAGAACAAAGCTAGTGGAGGTGATGGAATTACAGCTGAGCTATTGCAGATTCCAAAAGATGATGCTGTGAAAGTGCTGCGCTCAATATACCAGCAAATCTGGAAAACTCAGCAGTGGCCACAGGACTGGAAAAGGTCAGTTTTCATCCCAAAGAAAGGCAATGCCAAAGAATGCTCAAACTACTGCATAATTTCACTCATCTCACATGCTAACAAAGTAATGCTCAAAATTCTCCAAGCCAGGCTTCAATAGTACATGAACCAAGAAGTTCCAGATCTTCAAGCTGGATTTAGAAAAGGCAGAGGAACCAGAGATCAAATTGCCAACAACCCACTGGCTCATCGAAAAAGCAAGAGAGTTCCAGAAAAACATCTACTTCTGCTTTCTTGATTATGCCAAAGCCTTTGACTGTGTACCCTGATGCTGGGAAAGACTGAAGGCAGGAGGAGAAGGGGACGACAGAGGAGGAGATGGTTGGATGGCTGGCGTCACTGACTCGATGGACATGAGTCTGACCGAGCTCCGGGAGTTAGTGATGGACTCTGGAGAGAAGCCCGGCGTGCTGCAGTGCATGGGGTTGCAAACAGTCAGATGCAACTGAACTGAACTGAAGATACAGAAAATAAGACAGTCATTGAAGAGGGTTACAATCTAGTAAAGAGACACTGCACAAGACAAGGTGGAAGAATGTAACATTTAATAGAGAAATATGGAAAGTTCCCAAAAGAGGGTGAGATGGGGTTTAGGGAGACTGGAATTCAAATATGACCTGTATTTTTTTTAGATGTCCTTTTAGATGAATTAAGGTATGGAAGTTAGCTGCTGTTTCCTATGTGAAAAGCAGTATTAGTAACCAGAATAGCAGTATTTACTTGCAACAGTGTTTAGTGCTGAATCAAGATTCTCAATTGATGTCATGTGACTAAATAAATCTTAAAATATATATATGTAACTGCAATGTTGTTGATGCTTAGTTTTAGAAAAACTAAAACTAAGCATTTAGTTTTGTGGCTCTCTGAAATAAAATTCTACTATAAAGGAATGTTATATTTAATTGTAAAACATAAGCTTCTAGCATTTGGTTAAAAATAAAAAAGTATGACCAAATAAGAAATTACAGAAACTTCTTTGTCCTTAACATGTACACCACAATCTTAAACACAATTTTTAAAAAACTTAGTGTTATTTTAAAAATTCAAATAATAAAGAAATGTGAAATAGTGAGTCCCATTTTTAACAAAAGGAGGATAATGTGGTATATTGGTCTTTAGCATGCTTCTTCCTGTAACAGTTTTCCAAGCTGTTCTTTTAAATTTCTTCATAGCAGAGTGGATTAAATGTGCATGCTTACAGCAGCTTTATCCAAAATTGACAAAAACTGCAAACAATCCAAATACCATCAACTAGTGAAAGGATAAACTGTGGTACCTTTATACAGTGGAGAAGTACTTAGCAATAAAAAGTCACCAACCCTCGAGCGACCTACTGTGGATGAATCTCTGATGCATTATGTTTAGTGAAAGAGCCCAGACTCAAAGCACTACAAATATACTCCATTTATATGACAATCTAGAAAAGATCTCATGGGAGAGAAGAGACTAATTTCCAGGGGCTGGGAGGAGAGGATGATTACAAAGGGGCATAAGGGAACTTCTGGGGGCAATGGAAACATTCTATTTCTTGATTATGATGGTTGGGCCAAGACTGTGTGTTGTGAAAATCCACAGAACACTACAGCTACAAAAAAGTGAATTTTACTGTTTATAAATTGTACCTTAAGAAATCTGACTTTCAGGAAAGTAGGGGGAAAAGGGATGACCGGTTGATATATTAAGAATAGATTATAGAAACAATCTAAGGGTTCATCAACAGATGAATGGATAAAGAAAATGTGGAAAATATATATTTTATATAAAAATATATAAACAAAATGACTACTCAAACATAGAATGAAATTTTGTCATTTGTAACAACATGAATGGACCTGTATTATGCTAAGTGCAGTAAGTCAGAGAAAGATAAATATTGTAATGATATGTAAGTGCACATGGGGAATCAAAAAAATACAGCTAGTGAATAAAATATAAGAAAAAAGAAACAGAGATATAGAGAAGAAACTAGTGGTTAACAGTAGGGAGAGTGACGGGGGAAGGAGAAGATGGTAGAGGATTATGAGGTACAAACTACTATGTGTAAAGTAAATAAGCTCCAAGGATATACAGTGCAGCACAGGGAATATGGTCAATTTACAGTAATTATAAGTGGAATGGAACCTTTAAAACTGTGAATCACTATGCTGTACACCTAAAACTTACATAAATATTGTATATCAACTATACAAAAATAAATACATACATATTAACCTGGAGAGTGGGGGAACAGATTCCAGTGGGGTAAGGCAGGAGCAGAGAGAATGGGCTTCTGCAGTAACCCAGGCGCAAGGAGACAGAAGGTGGCTGGCACAGGGGTAAAAGTCACGGTAGAGATGAGAAGTGATCTGATTCCATTTCTATGCTGAAGACAAGTTCTGCCGAATTTCCTGGTAAGGGTGAGCATGGAGCAGGAGAGAAAGAGGAGCAAAGGATTTGATTACCATGGTTGTAGCCTGGTCAAGTGGAAAGATGGAGCCACCATCAAGGCAGATGGGAAGGCTTCAGACGGAGTGATGTGTGTGTGTGGAGGCAGGCACGGGGCCGGGGGGCGGGATCAGGAGCTCAGCCCTAAGTCCCAGTCTGCTCTAAACAGACAGGGTGCCAGCACTTCAACCCATGGCTTGCTTCTTCTGTAAACACCACTGCATTCTCCATCTCAGCCCGAAGTCCTACTATGTAGACTTCGTTGTGACTCTAAAAGGAAGCCCAGCCACCACACAGTTCTGCTCACTGCAGCTTGAAGAATTTACCAGTTCTCCCCCGCAAGTTAAGCCTGCTTCTCTCACAAAAGGGAAAAATGGGTTCATGATCTTTGGCTCCTTTAATCAGGTTCCACACACACCCCTGTAGAAGAAATTCCTCCATGTTACTATTTCTGTATTTCACTCCCTATGCTAAATGTTTACCCCTCCAGTTTATGTGAAGGAGAGGTTGTATGTTTCGGGAGTTCATATCTGAATCACATATATTTCTCATACAGCTTCTCCTTCCTATCATGGAGTTTTTCATTTCCACTAATAAAGTGTGTGCTTAATAGAAACAAAAACAGCTTCTCATTTCTGCTATCCCTGAGCAGTTCCTCTGAAGTTCTGTAGCTCCTGATCCTTTCTGCAGGGGCTCTCTATTGTCTCCTTTACATTGACCATCATTTTAACCTGAGAGTTGAAAAGACAGAAAAAGCTACTATAGATTCCTACTGAAAGGTTTCTTCTCTGAAGGGATGCCAGTCCTGTCTCTGATGGTAGCACTGTCACCTAGAAACCAAAATTCTCAGCTGACATAACATTTCCAGGCTAATCTAATTCCTAGGAAACTACTTGGCACAGTTCAATCCATAAAAACCAGCAGGACACTTGCCTTTATACCGCCAACAATCTTAACTCTCAGACTGTAAATTCCTAATCGTAATTATAGCTGCTTGGTTTCACTGACCATTTAGTATGTGTAGGTGCTGTGCTATGTGTTTTAAATAAATCAGTCCATGTGACACTCAAAATAATTCTGTGACAAAGTTATCATTACTGTTAATCCCTATTTTACACGTGCCAAATTAGCTTTCAATTTACAGTAACATTCATAAAAACAGGAGGTATTACGTCAACCTTAGAAATAAAATAAGCACCAAGTACTTAAAATTTGGTTTGAATGTCCAATATTTAGGTCGTATACTAAGGAGTAGAGTATGGCATTTAATTAATCCCCAAAGGATCATGAAAGATCGGTCTCTGCCTTAGACTATTGTTTCCTGGCTCTAATGTTTTCGAGAAAAAAGAAAAATAGAGGTTTTCTTAGAGAAAACGGGTTGTTTGAAAATGTCAAGTTGCTCTCACAGCAGTTCAGGGCTCACTACGCTGTACAGGCAACTTGTTTGCACACTGTTGCTTTATATAAGCGATCTGACTGCAAGGAAGACTCTTCAAAAAACAGGGGTTTGGGACAGATGTTTTACTGAGCCCTTCCAAAGTATAAGGGGTACTTTATGCACTACATCAGCCCTGTGGCAATATGGTGATAACTCTCGGCTCGTGACCTCAAGACTACCATCTAAGTAAGGAAGAGAAAACACACATAAACAACTCTAAGTGACCCAGTAAGAGACTAAAATCCAGTAAAAGGAGCAATACACGAGCGACAGGAGAGGAGGAAGAGACTACTTCCGACCAGAGTTCAACTTAGCCTCTTGTAAAGAAGGGGAAACCAACGGGGAGAAGAACATTCAGAAGCAAAGGCTACAAGAGCAATGTGGCAAATGACAAGGAAGTATGGGGTGTGCTAAGTACTTGGAGGTAACCTGGAGCACAAGGACCAGAGGGGAAACAGAGGAAAACAAGACCGGTTAGGCTGTGGGCAGACAGGCAACAGGCCTGAAAAAAGGGGGAGTGACCAGGAGACCGCCTAGACAGGAAAGACTATTTGAATCATTTTAAGAGGTAGAAGACAGGCAGAATGGCCAGCACTTGGCAGCTGACTTGATACAGTGGAGTAAGAGAGAAACAGGAACTAAGCCAGGTTAATAAGAGGGTGGCAGTACAGTAACAAAAATACGCATGTAGCAAAGGAGGAGAGACAGGAACATATGAGGAGGACAGGGAAAGAGTTTTTCTTTATATACTGAGCTTCAAGTGACAGCTATGGAAGTGGGGAGATCCACTTGTTTGTTTTATGTAACTCAAGTGGGCTGCCAATGTGGGGCTAGAGCTCAAAACTGAGATTTCCTCTTAACGCACACATAGGAAAGGTGATTATAAATTTGCAGAGCCCTGACCTATGAAGGAAGGATGAGATGGTTAGAGAGCGTCACCGACTCAATGGACAAGAATTTGGGCCAACTCCAGGATGCAGTGGAGGTCATCGAAGCCTGGAGTGCTGCAGTCCCTGGGGTTGCAAAGAGTCAGATGTGACTCAGCAACTAAACAACCACCACCTTTGTAGACTGAGAATAAATGTGTGTCAAGGATTAGACACTTTCACTTACATTCTTCTTTAATCCTAATGAGATAATACTTATCTCACAAGATTACTTATCACTATTTCCTGAAATTTTAGTACCTGGCCTATTAAATCTTCCTAGCTTGTGAGTTCACAGTTAGAACTCTTATGTTCCCCCCAGTCTGGAATGCAGAAACAAAGCAAACCTCACCAGGCTGAGTTTTAAAAGTATTCAGTTCATAACAGGCAGACAAGCTAGTATATGAGAATCTTTTAGTTCATTTTTATTCCTCCAAACTCCCTGATCTCTTTAGCACCATCATACGCGCTACCCAATTTCAAGCCACGTGTGCCACACATGGTTAATAAGGGGCCGCAGTAGTGAGAGGGGCTCAGCAGTCCAGAAGTCGGCTTGGTCATCTCCTACAGCGGTGGTGAGAGGCGGTGAGGTGGGGGGGGGGGGGGACGAGGGGACGCCGCCCTCTGCAGTGCCCTTTAAGATAACACTNGGGGGGGGGGGGGGGGGGGGGAGGGGGAGGAGGGGGGCGCCGGCCCCGCGGGGCCTCCGGGGGGAGAAAAGGGAGGGGGGGGGCGCGCCCCGAGGGGGGGGGGGGGGGGGGGGGGGGGGGGGGGGGGGGGGGGACGACAGGACGCCGCCCTCTGCAGTGCCCTTTAAGATAACACTATGGAAAAGGTCGGAGGCGGGGCCACGACAGCAGCCACCTGGACCCCCAACATTCAGGAGGTGGGCAGCAAAAGAGGGCCAAGGGTGTTGCCACAGACGGAGTGGTTAACAGTCCACTACAACAAAGGAAGACATTTTCTCCAGATGGCCCATGTGACACTGCCTTCTGCAATTGTAAAATTCTCTTTTCCTACTAGAGGGAACAGGATCAGTTGTACTATTCTCACCATTATGAATGGTATGAAAAGCACTAAATGAAGGTCTTAAACTGGTTTAACCAAAGATAAAAACAACCTTTTGGGTCTCCCTTTCCATAATTCTGTTTCATTAATGAATAACAAAACAAGTATTCATCTGTGTACACAGTGAGTAAAATGTGCCAAAAATACATGGTAATAAATCTTCCACGTCATCACATGGAATCTGTTATGTCTTCAAAAAAAAGTACAAGCCTCCAATAATTGAAACATACATTTCAGAATTACAATACTTTAGAGATGGAAGAGAACTGGTCTACAATTATTTTATAGCAATGAAAAATGAAGTTCAGACAGCTTACTTAGTTTGTTGCTTTCATATTTTCTCCTGGTTTTGAAATTCAATGTTATCACCACAGGGGTGTTATATACCAACTATTAGTGAACATCTTTTCTGTTCTGTTGGACCACAATATCCTGGAAAATAGGGACCCTGTTCTAATTTTCTTTTAATGATATCCAACAGAGTGTCCTATGCATACAGAAAGAAAGTGCAAGTGAAGTTGCTCAGTCTTTGCAACTCCATGGACTGTAACCTACCAGGCTCCTCCATCTATGGGATTTTCCAGGCAAGAGTACTGGAGTGGGTTGCCATTTCCTTCTCCAGGGGATCTTCCCAACCCAGGGATCAAACCCAGGTCTCCCACATTATAGGCAGATGCTTTACTGTCTGAGCCACCAGGGAAGTACAGAGTGCACAGTAAATGTCTGTGAAATCAATCATCACTCAGAAAGGAAGGAAGGAAGGAAACTCTCAGCCAAATAACATATTGTTCTAAAGCTAAGAGTGAGAAACTCCTTTCTGTAAGGGCAACCACACTGTCCTTAACCATCCTCCTGATTCACAAAGGCTAAGCATGTAGTCCTCACTGAGCAGTACTCTGGTTATCTCTCATTTCACAAATTCTATGAAACCTTATTCCTTACAGTTGAATAGATGATCGAGAATTCTTCCAGCAAAGTCCAGAATCTCTAACCTTTAACTTACTCCACACAAAAAACAAACACTCTCTTTTGCCACTCTCACAACAAAACAAAGGAAGCGTAACATCTGACAGTCAAAAAAAAAATCTTAAGAGAAAATGCTTTTCTGGTTTCAAATCCTTTGCTGAAATGAGGGTCTCTTTCCTTCTACAATATTATTCTCCCTTAAAAAGATCTTTTATATGAAGTTGAAAATACCTTGGGGAAAAACAACAACAACAACAACAACAACATCCTTATGCCCTACCCAAAAAACTTAATGAAAAAACAAAATTCTGTATGGTTTCTTAAAGTTAGTAATATAGAAAGCTGGAACGATGTATACAAAAAGGCCCTGGTATTGTAAGATCACAAGAAAACAGCTAGCCTGGGAAAATAAAGAGAGGTGAACCAGTTCCTAACATCTTAACAGCCACTTCAAGCAACCACTTGTTCTGAAAATACCACAGGCCCCCTGGGAATTCTTAGATCTGGTTGGTAACTTGAACTTAGCAATTTGTCTTGCAAAGGAACTGTTCTATTTGAAACAGGCATTAATGGAAGAATATTATGTAATCTTACCATATTTTTTGAACTTTTTATGAAATTAAAATGAATTCACGACTCAAAATGAAGATAACGTTTACAAAGATCCAAGCAGACACATGCGCCATCACTGCTATAATGCAACTGTCTTATCTTGGGCACGCAAAGCTGGCCACCAGCAACGCTGCTCATCTCTGCACAAGCCTGCGGTTCCTCCCATCAAGAGGCAGAGTAGACTTCCCCTCCCCTTGAGTCCTGCTTACTCCTGTGATCGCTCCACCAGCAGACTGCTACAGAGGTAAGGCTGTGCCAATTTGGGGCCTAGCTCAAAACAGACTTGGCAGCTTCCATTTTTGCTCTCTTGGAGCCCGAAGCTGGCAAATAAAGAAGTCCAGGCTCTACTGCTAGAAGCAAGAGGCCATGTGGAGAGAGGCCCTGTAGCAGAACAGACTATACGAGAGGCTGTAGGGAGGAGCTTAGAGACCTTAACGGAAAGCCAGCACCGAGGCTCCAGGCATGTGGCTAAGCCCACTCTGCATTCTCCAGTCCCGGTAGAGGCCAGCAGATACCACATGGAGCAAAGACAAACCGACTCAACTGAGACCAGCCCTAACTGCAAATCCACAGAGCAAACATACTCTTTCTGAAAGGACAGAATTTAGAAATGGTGGACAGTGGCTGCCAGTGGTTAGAAATGGAAGCAAGGGTAGCAGATCAGCCTCAAGGAGGAGGTGAGTGTGGGGTATGCTCATAAAAGGGCAACATGAGGGGCACTTTTAAATTTTTTAAACTATTTAAAAAGTATTTCTTTCTTTATTTGGTTGCTTCAGATCTTAGCTGCAGCACGCAAGATCTTCAGTTGCTGCATGGGGGATCTAGCTCCCTGACCAGGGATCGAACCCCTGAGCTCATGGTGTTAGCCACTGGTCCACCAGGGACGTCCTCAAGGGTCCTTTTTTAGTGTTAGTCCTGCTCAGAACCTTGGCTTGTGGTGGCTATACAGACACAGGTGATAAAACCGTGCAGACCTTAACACATATACATGTGCACACATACCTGTGCAGATATAATTGATAAAATCTGAGTAAGATCAGTAGATTGCATCAATGCCAATATCCTGACTGTGAAACTACACTACAGCTTTGCAAAGCTTACCAATGGGAGAAACTGGGCAAAGGAGGCATGGGATTTCTGTACATTATTTAAAAAAAAAATTTTTTTTAACAACTGTATGTGAATCTGCAATTATCTCAAATTTAATGTCAATTAAAAATGGTCATTTTAAGCTATGAGACTTTGAAGTGGTTAAGCAGTAACAGTGACACAGAGCAGCGAACTTTAAAATACCTAACAGCTCAGCTTCGTGAGAGAAAACTTAAGGGTGCGCTCCGTTGTGTCTGAGCCTCTGCAACTTGCAGCTCTTCGCGAGCCTATGGACTATAGCCCGCCAGGCTCCTCCTCTATCCACGGGCTTTTCCCATGGATTGGGTTGCCATTTCCTTCTCCAAGGGATCTTGCCAACGCAGGGATCAAACCCTCATCTCCTGCACAGGCAGGTGGATTCTTTACCACCACCGCCGGGGAAGCCCCAGGAGATTTCCTGGATATAGCGCTGACGTTGCCAAGGGCTAGCAGCAGTTCAGTTCAGTTCAGTCGCTCGGTCGTGTCGACTCTTTGCGACCCCATGAATCGCAGCACGCCAGGCCTCCCTGTCCATCACCATCTCCCAGAGTTCAGCCAGACTCACGTCCATCGAGTCCGTGATGCCATCCAGCCATCTCATCCTCGGTCGTCCCCTTCTCCTCCTGCCCCCAATCCCTCCCAGCATCAGAGTCTTTTCCAATGAGTCAACTCTTTGCATGAGGTGGCCAAAGTACTGGAGTTTCAGATTTAGCATCATTCCTTCCAAAGAGATCCCAGGGCTGATCTCCTTCAGAATGGACTGGTTGGATCTCCTTGCAGTCCAAGGGACTCTCTAGAGTCTTCTCCAACACCACAGTTCAAAAGCATCAATTCTTCGGCGCTCAGTCTTCTTCACAGTCCAACTCTCACAGCCATACATGACCACAGGAAAAACCATAGCCTTGACTAGGCGGACCTTAGTCGGCAAAGTAATGTCTCTGCTTTTGAATATACTATCTAGGTTGGTCATAACTTTTCTTCCAAGGAGTAAGCGTCTTTTAATTTCATGGCTGCAGTCACCATCTGCAGTGATTTTGGAGCCCAAAAAAATAAAGTCTGACATTGTTTCCACTGTTTCCCCATCTNGGTTGGTCATAACTTTTCTTCCAAGGAGTAAGCGTCTTTTAATTTCATGGCTGCAGTCACCATCTGCAGTGATTTTGGAGCCCAAAAAAATAAAGTCTGACACTGTTTCCACTGTTTCCCCATCTATTTCCCATGAACTGATGGGACCGGATGCCATGATCTTCGTTTTCTGAATGTTGAGCTTTAAGCCAACTTTTTCACTTTCCTCTTTCACTTTCATCAAGAGGCTTTTTAGCTCCTCTTCACTTTCTGCCATAAGGGTGGTGTCATCTGCGTATCGGAGGTTATTGATATTTCTCCCGGCAATCTTGATTCCAGCTTGTGTTTCTTCTAGTCCAGCGTTTTTTCATGATGTACTCTGCATATAAGTTAAATAAGCAGAGTGACAATATACAGCCTTGATGTACTCCTTTTCCTATTTGGAACCAGTCTGTTGTTCCATGTCCAGTTCTAACTGTTGCTTCCTGACCTGCATACAGATTTCCCAAGAGGCAGGTTAGGTGGTCTGGTAGTCCCATCTCTCTCAGAATTTTCCACATTTAGAGTGCATTATTTCACCTAGTTTATTTGCCTTCAACCAAACAGCCCTCAGTTACACACTAATGTTCCCTCCAACTGGTTAGAGAGACATGGGAAGAGACAAAAGTCACACATGAAAATGTTTAATACTGTCAATAACACACTTTCCCCACATTTTAACATCTCTGAAATTGAAGTGTTTTAAAATTGACAGTTTCTTAAAATATTTATTTATTTGGCTGTTCCAGGTCTCAGTTGTGGCATACGGGATCTTTAGTTGGGGGACGTGGGATGCAGTTCCCTCATCAGGGATCGAAACTTGGCCCCCTGCATTGGGAGCTCAAAGTCTTAACCACTGAATCATCACAGGAAGTCCCCCCTCCACCTTTTGTTTTTTTTTAGTGGCACAAACATAATGGGGTTATTTTAAATTAGCAGTCTTAGGTTAGCTGAAAGACATTAAAATATGAGCTTTTTTGAAGTTCAAATATGTATTTAGCTGCATTTTAAACACAAAACGTTTGTGTTTTTTATAGCTGTTTCCTGTTTTCTAAGTCACTATTATCTTGAGTTTTTATTACATATGTTGTTCAGTGGCCCAGTCGTGTCCAACTCTTTGCAACCCCCTGGACTGCAGCACATCAGGCCTCCCTGTCCCTCACCATTTCCTGGAGTTTGCCCAAGCTCATGTTCATTGCATCAGGGATGCCGTCCAGCCATCTCATCCTCTGATACCATTTTCTCCTTCTGCCCTCGATCTTCCCCGGCATCAGGGACTTTTCTAATGAGTCGTCTGTTTGCATCAGACAGCATCAGTCCTTCCAGAGAACATTCAGGGTTGATCTTCCTTAAGACTGACTGGTTTCATCTCCTTGCTGTCCAAAGAACTTTGAGGAGTCTTCTCCAGCACCACAATAGGAAGGCACAAATTCTTCAGTGTTCTGCCTTCTTTACAGTCCAGCTTTCACAAATGTTCATCACCACTGGGAAGACCAGGGGTCTTATTACATATTACCTATATTTCTTACATATAGTTAAACTTATGTATTACATAAATATGGTCTACAATAGTATAATCCAAAATGTATCTCATGGAATCGTAGTTTTTAAAAATATTCCTTTCTTGTGGAAAAGGGTTCCATAGTTCAGTTAGTAGGGAGAATACTGTCCTAGGCATTAAAATCTAGATTTCTCCAAGTCTACAAAGGTCACTCCTCTGCCAGCACTGGAACTGGAAACTCTCAAAAAGACAAACACAAATTTATAATTCTCTCCATGGGAACTGCATACAACATTTCTGAAATGTTCCTTAGAAGACCTGGATGTTTCTAAATATAATTTTAAATGCCCCATCTTTTCATTGATTCTATACTCTAGCAGTTACAAAGTCTTATAACAACCGATGTATTAATATAAACTGGGGCTTCCCTGGTGGTTCAGTAGTAAAGACTCTGCCTGCCAATCAATGCATGAGACACAGGTTTGATCCCTGGGTTGGGAAGTTCCTGGAGAAAGAAATGGCAACCCACTCCAGTATTCTTGCTTGGAAAATCCCTTGGCAAGAGGAGCCTGGAGGGCTACAGCCCACGGTGTCGCCGAGTCAGGCACAACTGAGAGACTAAGCACCACCAGAAGCAGCTCAGTAAAGGCCTCCAGACACGAGGCGGGGAGCTGAGCACGGCGGGCACCACCGTGACCGCTTTCTCAGAGGCAGCAGCAAACAAAACGCCATTCAGTCATCTAGTCTGAGTATTAATGGCTTTAATCACACTATTAACATGTGCTCAAGTGTATTCTTACATAATCCTAATCTACTCTCTCTACAGAGAAATCTGTTTTTGTCACAGTTGTACGCACCTTTATTCCTAAAACAATGCCTATGACTAAACAGATTACAGTTCTCAGTTCTCCACTCCATCCTTATTAGAATTACACACCTGTGTTGGCTGTCATGTGACTTTGCAATCTCACTCTGTGGAAACAGTTTATTCCTGGCCCCACTGATGCTGCGCTTGGACATATAATTTACTTTGGGTACTAAAACTGGGAGAAGTTATCAGCGTGCCAGTTCCCAGATGAAGCCTTAAGAGACAATGCATTTCTAGTCACCGTCTGAAACTCCTGCAACCCTATGTGGCCATATGCCCAGGAAGCCACTGCTCTCAGCCCAGGCTCCAGAGCACAAACTAAGGAAAGTGACCTGAACCTGGCCAGAAGTTCAAGCCCAGCCTGGCCTAGACAAGCAAAGCCTAGATCAGCAGAACTACACCAACCTGAATACCCACACACAAAAAAAGAAAATGTTGTGGGTTAATCCACTGAGGTTTTGAGGCTGTTACCCGGCGGGGGGGGGGGGGGGGGGGGGCCC
>SJYX01014188.1:4390-46134 GCA_006410675.1 Oreotragus oreotragus | reverse complement strand
GGGGGGGGGGGGGGGGGGGGGGGAAGGCCACCAGAGCTATACCAGGAAATTATCTGGGATACAATTCACATGCAATGCTGAAACCCACTCAATGCTCATCTCATTCTCCTCATTGATGCCCACAGGACGATGTTTAAGCCACCTTATTCACTTCTTTGTCCAGTTACTTATCAGAATTAACTGGAAGGGTCATATAGAGATGATGTTCTAGACAAACCTCAAGTCACCCTGGTCACTAAAAGCCCAACCTTTGTGTCAAACAAGACTATCACTGAGCAAAAGTGAGAACATCCTTCACCACCCCTTTAGAATGAAAACGCAGACAGCGATTATGAATGCGGCCCACGCTTGTTATTTAAAACAAAGGAGTCAGTTTTGCTTTAAAAAAGCTACAAAATATTTTACCACCAGAAATACTTAAGAATAAAAAGGCATAGGGCTTTCCTGGCAGCTCAGTGGTAAAGAATCTGCCTGCCAAGGCAGGAGACATGGGTTCAATCCCTGGCCCGGGAAGATCCCACACGCTGCAGAGCAACTAAGCCCGTGTGCCACAGCTACTGCGCCTGTGCTCCAGAGCCCGCTCTCCACAGCAAGAGAAGCCACCTCGACGAGCCGCCCGCACACCGCACCTAGAGAAAACCCCATGCAGCAACGAAAATCCAGCACAGCCAAAAATAAACAAATAAAACTATTTAAAAAAAATGAAAGGACACAGACATCCAAAGGATCTGCAGGAAAGGCCAGAATAAGGATAGGGTCGGTCTTCTGCGGAAAGGAGGGCTTTCTAAACTCAGCAGGCCACCAGATGCAGACGCGCATGTGGGAAATGCACGCTTATTTTTCCTCAGCAGAGCAGCTCTACAGAGAGAAGGGCGACTCTGCAATGGGCCCTTGCCGCTATCTCAGGCACATGCTTCCTTTCCTAACAGAACGCTGGCCTGAGTTGCACCCGAGAAGCTCCAGCTTATACCAAATCCTGACCAAAGATAAGCATGCAACCCAAGACAGATCAACAGGATCAGTAAGAGTCAACTGGGCCTTCTGTTTAAGCCACCAAGGAACTCTAAGAGTGAAGAAACAAATCCTGCCCAAAGGCAGCGCTACCTGGACTTTTCAATTACCGTTCTAGAAAAGCCTCAGTACTGCTTAAGCCCCTGGGCTTTCTATTTTATTATTTGCTTCCAAACATTCACCTGATAAGACTTTTAGAGTTACCAAGGAGCACATGACTACCAAAGTACTATACATCAGCCACCAGTCCAAGAAAGTGGGCAGACTCAAAACACTCAATGAGCTACCTTCAACTCATCTTTAAGAGTCCTTCTCTTTCAATAACCAAAGGTGGAAAATAGCATAATACTACTCCTACCTCCATGACTACATTATATATCTGACAATTTCATTCAGTGAACTAGTCAACAACTATATTACCTAACAATAAGATTATTAAACGGGGCAATTCTATTCCTAGGTATATACTCAGGAAAACTGAAAAAACATGTTCACGCACAGAAAGAACATGTACACAGATAATTCATAATCACTCAGGAATGGATAAACAAATTGTGGTATATCTATGTTATGGGCTAACATGGAACATAAAAAGGGATGAAGTACTGACATATGCTACTACCTGGATGAATCTTGAAAACACTATGCTAAGTAAAAGAAGTTAGGTACATAAGGCCACATGTCGCATAATTTCAATCATATGACATGTCAGAAGAGGGAAATCAATAGAGACAGACTAGATTAGTGGCTTCTTAGGGCCAGGGTGGAGGATAGGAGAATGGAGTGACTGTACATGTGAGTTTCTTATGGGAGGAATAAAAATTAGATCATGATGGTGGCATAACTAAAAACCAGAGAACTATGTATGATGAAAGGATGAATTTTATGTTAATTACATCTCAATAAAGCTGTTATTTTAAAAAACAATAAATGCTTTCAACTGTTCATATCTTTATTATTCACTGGTTTTCTTGGCTATGCACTTTTAAATAAAAAGAATAGATTACTTATATGCAAAACATCTGGGCTGTCTCCTTCCTGCAACTCAGTTTTTTATTACTATAGATTCCTGAAACCTCGTAAGAGGATAAATAAAAGGCCACATTACATATTTTCCTTAAAAGAGTGAAAACAGAAACTGCCTCATTTGTTCCTTCATGTGAATTCGGTTAAATTACTTGACTGTGTAAGTCAGAAGTTCTGGAATATGAAACAAAATGTGTTAATTGGGCAAGTCCCAGTCTGTGCTCTATACAATTAGCCCAATGTTACAAAACAACTACCCCTTGTTATCTGAATCTATTCAGTTTCTGAGTTTGGAAAGCGAAAGGCCAGACACAGAGTGATAACTGAATTCTCCTTGGGTCGCAGTCTCAGTATCTGACGGCCTCACAATTACAACTTTTTTCTTCAAAGCAAAAAAGCATCGGTGTGACTTCTCTTTCTCCTCTGACTGCTAATCAATAAACAGCCTGAACCACTACTGGCTTGCACATTTAAATATGCACCAGTACTATTAGTCATTTAAGGAAAATGCGGCACAGTAACTATGACATCCTAAGCTTCTACCACACCACAGTACTAGCTTCCTACCTGGAATGGCAAAGCTAAGGATCTGCAGGCTGGATTTATTTTTGATCACCACCAGAGACTGTCGTGAATCTCTCCTGCTGGACTGCAGCAGTACAGAGAGAAAATAAAGCGCAGCTGTTAGACTGTGGTGGCAAAAAGAAGGGGAGAACTGGATTTTTGAGATAGTGGGTCAGAAGCACACACACGAAGTTGATCCTTAGGTAGAGCAGTAAGAGAAAATAGTCATGCAAGTTCTCTGATCGTCTATCTGACTGATAAAAGTAACAATGCCCACGCATACCACAAAGTTAAAGACATCTACCAATACAAACAAATATCAGAAAACGTTTGTTTCTCGACAGAACAAAACAGTATATTACATTCCAAGTTACAGAGGGCGGGCGGAACCTCACCAATAGCTTAGAAGACGTTTCTGTGAAAAATGTTTCCGAACAGATTTTTTTTCAAAAATAGAGAAAAGGAAAAAAATACAGTATTAAAGACAGAGCACTAACGTTCAGTTAATGGAAAAAAAACACCAAGGCATTTTTTTTTTTAATGCCAGAGGTTAAAGCATCTGCCTGGAATGCTGGAGACCCGGGTTCGATTCCTGGGTCGGGAAGATCCCCTGGAGAAGGAAATGGCAACTCACTCCAGTACTCTTGCCTGGAGAATCCCATGGAGGGAGGAGCCTGGTAGGCTACAGTCCATGGGGTCGCAAAGGGTCGGACACGACTGAGCGACTTCACTTCACTTCACTTCAATGCAAAAGAACAGGAGCTGATCAATGATCTGGAAGCTCCAAGAGGCAGTACACACACACACACACACACACACACACACACCTACACATTTTGCACTATTTCTAGCTTGAAATATATTAAACTACAGCCTCAAACTAGGAGAGTGAATTCCTGAGCCATTGCCAGGAATGCAGCTACATGAAGGACCATGTCTACATGAAGGACCATGTCTGGGTCCCCAGGTGAGAGATACATATATTATATAAATTACATAGGGACATTTTTGCTGACTTGTATTGTTTGTATATGTTTGGTATACCTGTTTTCTCTCAGAAAGCATTAATTACTTGTTCTATCTATTCTTGATACAACACTTTTTGATTCAAGAGTTGTATATAACCGGTCTCCTTCCTCACTTCTAATCCCTGACCGCCGAGAATGCTCTCGTCAAGATCACGTGTGACTCTCAAAACCGGTGTCACTGTCGTTCTTATTTAACTTCCTCTCTGAGCAGCTTGTTGATTTCTACCCCTCCTTCTTGAAACTTTCCACTTTTGGTTTCTCTGATGCCACAACCCACTGGCTTCCTCCCATGTCAAAGGTCATTCTTCTTCAGCCACCTTTGCCGGCTCTTTCTCTCCGAGTCCTCAGGGTTCTATCACCTACAAACTGGCATTTGCCATTTACCTCCACAGGGCTTCCCTGGTGGCTCAGTGGTAAAGAGTCCACCTGCCAATGCAGGAGATGCAGGTTTGATCCCTGGGTTGGGAAGATTCCCTGGAGAAGAAAATGGTAACCCACTCCAGTATTCTTGCCTGGAAATGCCAGGCAACAGAGGAGCCTGGCGGGCTACAGTCCATGAGGTCGCAAGAGAGTCAGACACAACTGAGCGATAACAATTTACCTCTACAAGGATAAAATGACGAGCCATTGCAGCTGCTGGCCTTCAACACGCCCTGAAATGAGCTCAGGGTGGAGATCAGAAATGAGGCGCCCTGGGCTTTCGGAAGAACTGGCAGAAAAGGTCTTCACATAGACATTTTCAAGAGATGACTTATTTATGAGTGCAATTCTTCCATCTCTTTGTATCTTGAAAAGCACTAAAATCCTTCTTGGTGAAGTCCGATCCTAGTGACCAGCAGAAACATTTTCCAAAAATATGTACTTGATTGCATGTACTCCCCCTTCACCAAAAATCACATATATACTGACCTTCCCTCCTACCTCTAAGCAGTTTCTCAGAGCTATCTGAAATGCTGTCTCCCAGGCTAGGCTACAGTCCTCATTCTGGCCCAAATAAAATTTAATTCGTTAAGGCTTACACTCAGCAGTTTTTTTCAGTCAGCAGTATTAGGTCTTCCTTTCTCGATCTCCAATTTCCCTAATGATCTTATGAAGGCCAGCAGTTTGAAACAGCACTTGCTCTCTAATGCTTAGTCCTAAATGTGTACTCATAGACCTGGCCTCTCCGCGGAACTCCAGAGATACACACCCAATTGCTATTTTGAGATCTCCGCAGACTATCCAATAACAGATATCTTGAGCTTAAAACAGACAAAACAGAAACACTTGATTTTTCTTCCAAAGCTGCTCTCCCCCCAGTTTTACCGTATAAAGTAAAGGGCACCAGGCACCCTGGTACTCAAATCAAAATCTGCAACACAAGTGAATCAACCATACCTCCAAAGACCTATCCCAAATCCTTCCACTTTAATCTCCAGTGTAAGCATCCTAATTCAAGTCACCACCATGTGTATCCTAAACTACTGCAACAACTCCAAACTGGTCTTCCATTCTCTTTCTCCCAACCCACACAACCAATTCTTTATGCCTCTGTTAAATATCCCCCCGTGGCATGCCACTGTCTCAATAAAATCCTCACTCCTGTCTGCCTACCTGACCTCAAACTTACCCTTATTCCCTAAAACATCCCCTCCCTCACCCCATACTATACCAACACAAACACTATCATTCAGCCTCACTGCCCATCTTTCTGTTTTGAATATCTGACTCATTCCCACCGACGATACTAGGCCCTCTGCTTAGAACATGCTGCCTTTGATCGTGGCACGGCTGGCTCATTAGACATCAGCTTAAATGTCCTCTTCTCAGCCAGACACTTTTTGTCCACCCAATTTTGGGGCCATCCCCATCACTAGATGGCATTCTCTATTCATTCTCTGCTTAGAATTCCTTCTTACACTTTCTTACACTAGTTCACTGCTCCCCATGAACAGGGAAGCTCCCCTGGAGCAGGGGCTTTGACACAGTAACCACACTGCTGCATCCCTACCACCTACAGCAGTGCCTCGCACAGACCCAGAGTTCTGAAAGCATTCTACCTAACTGAAAAGTAGGGACATGCTACAGGGACAGATACAATAATTTTCTAATTTCATAATGTCATTTGCAGCAACATGGCTGAATCTAGAGATGTCACACTGAGTGAATTAAGTCAGTTCAGTTCAGTCGCTCAGTCGTGTCCGACTCTTTGCGACCCCATGAATCTCAGCACGCCAGGCCTCCCTGTCTATCACCATCTCCCAGAGTTTACTCAGACTCACGTCCATCGAGTCCGTGATGCCATCCAGCGATCTCATCCTCTGTCGTCCCCTTCTCCTCCTGCCCCGATCCCTCCCAGCATCAGAGTCTTTTCCAATGAGTCAACTCTTCGCGTGAGGTGGACAAAGTACTGGAGTTTCAGCTTTAGCATCATTCCTTCCAAAGAAATCCAAAGAAGGGCTGATCTCCTTCAGAATGGACTGGTTGGATCACCTTCCAGTCCAAGGGACTCTCAAGAGTCTTCTCCAACACCACAGTTCAAAAACATCAATTCTTCGTCGCTCAGCCTTCTTCACAGTCCAACTCTCACATCCATACATGACCACTGGGAAAACCACAGCCTTCTTGAATTGTCAGAGGATGACAAATATCATAATTGCTTATATGTGGAGTCTCAAAAAACAAATGGTACAAATGAACTTATTTTCAGAACAGAAGTGGAGTCACAGATGTAGAAAACAAACTTTTATGGTGACCAGGAAGAAAAGCGAAAGGGGTGAGGGGATAAAATTGGGAGACTGGGACTGACCTATACACACTATCATATACAAAAAAGATAACTGACATGTACTGCATAGCCCAGGGAACTCGCATCAAGACTCTGTAATGACCTACAGGGAAAAGAATCTAAAGAGTGGATATAGGTGTATGTGTAACCAGTACTTTTTGCTGTACAGCAGAAACCTATGCAATACTGTATATCAACTATACTCTAACAAAAGCTTTGTACATCAACTACACTCTAAAAAAAAAATTTTTTTTAATGAAATGAAAACAAAGTCTTCAAATTCCATAAACTCATTTCAAACGCATGCAGAGCATGGCGTATTTGTTTAGTGTGTCACCATTTCATCAATGGTATGTGTCTAGCTCTTCAAGTAAGATTTTTAATTGCAGTAAAGGCACTATTTTACTGTTTTAAACTGATGAAACATGAACTATACTAGTTTCTGGTTTACTCCCACAGCTGTGATTTCACTTTAAAACAGTCGCAGGAGAATCCTAAAGCCTGAGCATGTTTCATCCTATGAAGGCTTTGGAGAATAAACTAGCGAGCCAAGGGTGTTTTGCTTATTTAGTGTACGCTACTTAAGACTTCAAAGAGAAGCGAGTTTTACAACTGGAGTTTAAAAAATGTGCAGCAAAGTAGGTGAAATACAGTAAGTTTTCAAGAATAATAACCATTTCTTTTAAACAAAACAAAACAAAAAGGCTTGGAAAAAGCTGGCAAAACAGAAGAGAGGCAGAGTTTTGAGCACTCAGTTGAGTAATTTATAAGGTTTTTAAACCTGTTTCACAGAAGCTCTTGTAATGGATCTCATATTTTTGTTTGCCAGACAGAGGGCAGGATCAGGAAAGCCAGAGAGTTCATGGGGGTGGACTGTGGAGGCTTCTCCCCAGCTTTTATCTGGGTATTTATATTATGACAGCAAATTCTGTGGTTAATCCTGTGCAGTAATTAAGTGGTGTGTTTATAACTTAAATCTCAATGGACTTTTCTGAGATTTCCCCTCAGGCTTGGGAAGAAGTGAACAGGATTCTGATTTAAAAACATCAATAAATGGAAATTTCATGTCACTGAACACCCGAACCAACAGCCTGGAGCTTCACTATGCACAGTACCAAGCATCAGGAAAAAGGAGATTCAAACAAAGGAGACATCCCCTCACACATACACACAAAAAAGACTTAACGCTGATTTCAACACCAACCTGAGAGAAAGAAAACAAGAAAGGGGGAAAAACCCACCTAATCTCGTTAGTCCTCTGGGAAGGCAGGAAATACAGATTAGGTTCACTTTTAAGGTAGCCATTTGAAGCCAATTTTAATCTATTTAAAAACAGTGCCAATATTCATAACTAGTGTTCCATAGCAGAGCACTGGTCTTCCTGTTCTTCTGTGCTTACATGCCATAATCAGTCTGTGTGTGTACCCTTACTCTCTAAATGCCACAGTGAACGCGAACCTGTAGGCATCTTAACTGCTAAGATAAATGGGAAAATCTCTATTGGGATAGAGTCATTTTTATAGGCAGCTGAATGTCTGATGACAGAGAAGAAGTAAGGCATTTTGCAACAAAACTAAACTAGTCTTGTTCATGAGCACTGGAGTGGAATGGAGCGGTGGTCTATGTTTACAGGAGTAGACTCTGACCTGTAAGTCCAATGCTGTACAGAACAATATTGCATAGGAACTTGGAACGCTAGGTCCATGAATCAAGGTAAACTGGAAGCAGTCAGACATGGACGTGAGCTTGAGCAAGTTCCAGGAACTGGTGAAGGGGAGGGAAGCCTGGCGTGCCGCAGTGCATGGGGTCGCAAAGAGTCGGACATGACTGAGAGATTGAATTGAACTGAAACAGGAGATGGTGAGAGCAAACATAACATTTTAGGAATCAGTTTGGTTCAGTTCAGTCACTCACTCGTGTCCAACTCTTTGCAACCCCATGGACTGCAGCACACCAGGCTTTCCTGTCCTTTACCAACTTCTGGAAGCTTGCTCAAACTCATGCCCATTGAGTCAGTGATGCCACCCAACCATCTCATCCTCTGTTGTCCCCTTCTCCTCCTGCCTTCAATCTTTCCCAGCATCAGGGGCTTTTCCAATGAGTCAGTTCTTCACATCAGGTGGCCAAAGTATTGGAGTTTCAGCGTCATCAGTATCAGTCCTTCCAATGAATATTCAGGACTGATTTCCTTTAGGATTGACTGGTTGTATCTCCTTGCTGTCCAAGGGACTCTCAAGAGTCTTCTCCAACATCACAGTTCAAAAGCATCAGCTCAGCTTTCTTTATAGTCCAACTCTCACATCCATACACGACTACTGGAAAAAAACCACAGCTTTGACTAGACAGACCTTTATTGGCAAAGTAATGTCTCTGCTTTTTAATATGCTGTCTAGGTAGAGACCGGAATGGGTGAATTCAATTCAGATGACCATTATTCAACTACTGTGGGCAAGAATCCCTTAGAAGAAACGGAGTACCCCTCATAGTAAAAAAAAAAAAAAAAAAAAGGCCAAAATGCAGTACTTGGGTGCAATCTCAAAAACAACAGAATGATCTCTGTTCCTTTCCAAGACAAACCATTCAATATCACAGTGATCAAAGTCTATACCCCAAACATTAATGCCAAAGAAGGTGAAGGTGAACAGTTCTTTGAAGACCTACAAGACCTTCTAGAAATAACACCAAAAAGAGATATCCTTTTCATCATAGGGTACTGGAATGCACAAGTAGCAGGCTAGAAGATACCCGGAGTAACAATCAAGTTTGTCCTTGGGAGTACAAAATGAAGCAAGGCAAAGGCTAACAGAGTTTTGCCAACAGAATGCACTGGTCATAGCAAACACCCTCTTCCAACACCACAAGAGAAGACTCTACACGTGGACATCACCAGATGGTCAATACTGAATTCAGACTGATTATATTCTTTGCAGCCAAGGATGGAGAAGCTCTACACAGTCAGCAAAAACAAGATCAGGAGCTGACTGTGGCTCAAATCATGAACTCCTTACTGCAGAATTCACACTTAAATTGAAGAAAGTAGGGAAAACCACTAAACCATTCAGGTATGACCTAAATCAAATCCCTTACAATTATATACTGGAAGTGACAAATAGATTCAATGGATTAGATCTGACAGAGTACCTGAAGAACTATGGATGGAGGTTCATGACACTGTATAGGGGGCAGTGATCAAAACCATCCCAAGAAAAAGAAATGCAAAAAGGCAAAACGGTTGTCTGAGGAGGCCTTACAAATAGCTGAGAAAAGAAGCTAAAGGCAAAGGAGAAAAGGAAAGATAATACCCATCTGAATGCAGAGTTTCAAAGAATGGCAAGGAGCCATAAGAAAGTCTTCCTAAGTGATCAATGCAAACAAATAGAAGAAAAACAATAGAGTGGGAAAAATTAAGAGATCTTTTCAAGAAAATTAGAGATAACAAAGGAACGATTCATGCAAAGATCGGCACCATAAAGGACAGAAGCAGAAGATATTAAGGACCTAACAAAAGCAGAAGATATTAAGAAGAGGTGGCAACAATACACAGAAAAGCTATACAAAAAAAGGTCTTAATGACGTAGATAACCACCATGATGTGATCACTCACCTAGAGCCAGACATCCTGGAATGTGAAGTCAAGTGGGCCTTAGGAAGCATCACTATGAAAAAAGCTAGTGGAGGTGATGGAATTCCAGTTGAGCTGTTTCAAAACCTGAAAGATGATGCTGTGAAAGTGCTCCGCTCAATATGTCAGCAAATCTGGAAAACTCAGCAGTGGCCACAGGACTGGAAAAGGTCAGTTTTCATTCCAATCCCAAAGAAGGGCAATGCCAAAAAAAAGTTCAAACTATCGCACGATGGCACTCATCTCACAAGCTAGCAAAGTCATGTTCAAAATTCTCCAAGCCAGGCTTCGACAATACATGAACCAAGAACTTCCAGATGTTCAAGCTGGATTTAGAAAAGGCAGAGGAACCAGAGATCAAATTGCCAACATCCGTTAGATCATACAAAAAGCAAGAAAATTCCAGAAAAACATCTACTTCTGCTTCATTGACTATACTCAAGCCTTTGACTGTGTGGATCATGACAAACTGGAAAATTCTTAAAGAGTTGGGAATACCAGACCACCTTACCTGCCTCCTAAAAAACCTGTATGCAGGTGAAGAAGCAACAGTTAGAACCGAACATGGAACAACAGACTGGTTCCAAATTGGGAAAGGAGTATGTCAAGGCTGTATATTGTCATCCTGCTTATTTAACTTCTATGAACATGTGAAATGCCAGGCAGGATGAATGACAAGCTGGAATCAAGATTGTCAGGAGAAACATCAATAACCTCAGATATGCAGATGACACCACCCTTATGGCAGAAAGAAAAGAGGAACTAAAGACCCTCTTAATGAAAGTGAAAGAGGAGAGTGAAAAAGTTGGCTTAAAACTCAACATTCAGAAAACTAAGATCATGGCATCCGGTCCCATCACTTCATGGCAAATAGATGGGAACACAAATGGAAACAGTGACAGACTTTCTTTTCTTGGGCTCCAAAATCACTGCAGATGGTGACTGCAGCCATGAAATTAAAAGACGCCTGCTTCTTGGAAGAAAAGCTTTGGCAAACCTAAAGAGCATATTAAAAAGCAGAGATGTTACTTTACAAAAAAACGGTCCATATAGTCAAAGCTATGGTTTTTCCAGTAGTCATGTACAGATATGAGAGTTGGACCATAAAGAAGGCTGAAAAATGAGTAATTGATGCTTTTGAACTGTGATATTGGAGAAGACTCTTCAGAGTCCCTTGGACTGCAAGGAGATCCAACAAGTCCATCCTAAAGGAAATCAGTCCTGAATATTCATTGGAAGGACTAATGCTGAAGCCGAAACTCCAATACTCTGGCCACCTGATGTGAAGAACTGACTCACTGGAAAAAACTCTGATGCTGAGAATGACTGAAGGTAGGAGAAGGGGACGACAGAGGATGAAATGATTGGATGGCATCACCAATTCAATGGATATGAGTTTGAGCAAACGCTGGGAGCTGGTGATGGACAAGGAAGCCTGGCATACTGCAGTCCATGGGGTCGCAAGGAGTCAGACATGACTGAGCGAGTTAACTGGACTGAAACTACTTTAGTCATATTTAGATTTGCTATATGACTTTAATCATCTGCCTATCTTATACAGATTAACTGTGAAATTAATCTACATATGGAAGCCAAATTTATAATTTTTGTAACTACTTTCTAACGGTTTCATATCCAAAAGTCAGACTCAGGCTAAAGAGAAATGCTAGGTTTTCACAGGTGTTTTTTTCTTTTAAATTAATTTAACTGGAAACTAATTACTGTGCAATATTGTGGTGGTGTACATGTGTCCCCCATTCTGAACCTCCCACCTCCCTCCCCACTCCATCCCTTTGGGTTTTCCCAGGGCACCGGCTTTGAGTGCCCTGCTTCATGCTTCAGACTTGCACCAGTCATCTGTTTTACATGGTAAAACACACGCTTCAATGCTACTCTCTCAAATTACCCCACCCTCGTTCTCTCCCACAGAGTTCAAAGTCTGTTCTTTACACCTGTGTTTCTTTTGCTGTCTTGCATAAAGGGTCACTGTTACCATCTTTCTAAATTCCATATATATCCATTAATATACTGTATTGATGTTTCTGGCTTACTTTGCTTCGTATAATAGGGTCCAGTTTCATCCAACTCATTAAAACTGACTCGAGTGTTCTTCTTTATGGATGAGTAATATTCCATTGTATACATGTACCCCAACTTCCTTATCCATTCGTTTGCTGATGGGCATCTAGGTTGCTTCCATGTCCCAGCTATTGTAAACAGTGCTGCGATGAACACTGGGGTACACGTGTCTCTTTCAATTCAGGTTTCCTCAGTGTGCATGCCCAGCAGTGGGACTGCTGGGTCATAAGGCAGTTCTATTTCCAGTTTTTTAAGGAATCTCCACACTGTTCTCCAGCATTTATTGTTTGTAGACTTTTTAATGGCAGCCATTCTGACCAGCATTTCACAGGTATTTTAAAATACTGCTGTTGCAGCATATCTTATTACATCTAAGAATAAGGAAATGATGAAGTAAACGAACAGTAAGGAAAAGAATTTTTCAAAAAAACTGCATAAACTGTTCTTTATCACCTCTGTTATAACACCAATGACAAAAAATAAGCACACCAGAGATGATCCAAAAGACATTCAGTTATTTATTTTAACCATCTTTTGGGGTCCAAGGTGTAATGCAAACTTGATTAGGGTATATAAATGTTTTTACATTAATGAAAGCAAAACTAACGTTAAACTTACATATACCAACCCTCTCATCCCCCACACAAGTACTCTTCCCCTAACAAAGTTACCACAGATGGGATCATCAACTCTAAATAGCTTTATCATTGCTGTTCAGGGGCTAAGTCGAGTGCAACTATTTGCGGGCTCATGGACTGCAGCATGCCAGGCTTCTCTATCCTTCACTATCCTCCAGAGTTTGTGCAGACGCACATCCATTGAGTCAGTGATGCTATCCAACAGTCTCATTCTCTGTCACCCCCTTCTCCTCCTGCCTTCCACCTTTCCCAGTATCAGAGTCCTTTCCAATAAGTCAGCTCTTTGCATCAGGTACCCAAAATATTGGAGCTTCAGCATCAGTCCTTTCAATGAATATTCAGGGTAGATTTCCTTTAGGATGGACTAGTTTGATCCCCTTGCAGTCCAAGGGACTCTCTAGAGTCTTCTCCAGCACCATGATTCACAAGCATCAATTCTTTAACGTTCAGCTGACTACTGGAAAAACTATAGCTTTGACTATACAAGCCTTTGTCGGCAAAGTGATATCTCTGCTTTTTAATATGCTCTCTAGGTTTGACTTCCCTCAGACAGTAAAGTCTACAATGCGGGAGACCTGGGTTCCATCCCTGGGTCAGGAAGATCTGCTGGAGAAGGAAATGGCAACCCACTCCAGTACTATTGCCTGGAAAATCCCATGGACAGAGGAGTCTGGTAGGCTACAGTCCATGGGGTCGCAAAGAGTCAGACACGGCTGAGCGACTTCACTTTCCTTTCCTTTTCCTAGGTTTGACATAGCTTTCCTTCCAAGGAACAAGCATCCTTTAATTTTATGGCTACAGTCACCATCCACAGTGATTTTGGAGACCAAGGATATAAAATCTGTCACTTTCCACTTTTCCTCCTTCTCTTTGCCATGAAGTGATGAGATCAGATGCCACGATCTTAGTTTTTTAAATGCCAAGTTTTAAGCCAGCTTTTTCACTCTCCTCTTTCACCCTCATCTAGAGGCCCTTTAGTTCCTCCTCACTTTCTACTATTACAGTGATATCATCTGCATATCTGAGGCTGTTGACATTTCTCCCGGCAATCTTGATTCCAGCTTGATTCATCTTGCTCAGCATTTCCCATGATGTACTCTGGATATAATTTAAATAAGCAGAAGCAGGGTGACAATATACCCTGTGTGACGACCCAAGTCACTATGCGTGACTCGATGTTCTCCTTTCCCAATTTTGAACCAGTTAGTTGTTCCACGTCCCGTTCTAACAGTTGCTTCTTGACCTGCATACAGGTTTCTCAGGAGACAGGTGATCCGGTGTTCCCATCTCTTTAGGAATTTTTCCCAGTTTGTAGCTTTATGGCACAATATATCAAGCCACTTGGGCTTCCCAGGTGGCTCAGTGGGTAAAGAATCCATCTGCAAGACAGGAGATGCAGGTTCGATCCCTGGGCCAGGAAGATCCCCTGGAGCAGGGCATGGCAACTCGATCCAGGATTCTTGCCTGGAGAACCCCATGGACAGAGGAGCCTGGCAGGCTTCCACAGGGTGGCAAGGATTCCACAGGGTCACAAAGTCAGACAAAACTGAAAGGACTGAGTATACACCACACATATCAAGCCACCTAAGTCAGTTTTCTAAAGGTAAAAAATTCATGTAGTTTATACCAATTTCTACAAAGCTGTGGCCAACCGGCAGGACATCTCCTAAGCTACTGTTTACCTAGCTGCGGACAGATTAATGGGTCACCACAAAAGCAGATGAAATGGTGATCTGTTTACAACAGCAACTGTTGAAATAATCATGACTTTTACCTAGAAAATAAAAACTGCTGTAAAAAGAGAGACCAACATACTGTGTATGATTTTTGCATATGGCATCTGAGAAAATCTCCAAGAAACGATCTGGCTTTGTCCGAGGCATTCGAGGACTGGGCAAATGCTATTTAGTGAGAATTTTTATTGGAAAATTTAAGACTGAAAAAAATGTGGACAAGGACTCAGTAAAAACAATCATTCCTAACGGTGTAACAGACATATTCAGGCAAGCACTGGTCCGACGCTCCCCTCAGCTGAATCGCCAGGCCATGGAAAACCCCAAGTTTGCACTTCAGAGGTTCTGAAACACTACCCTCTGGTGTACACACGTAGAATATACCAAGCTTGGGGAAACCGTTCTAAAGAAAGTTCCTGGACCAAACTAAACCTGGAAGTAGGATGATCGATCAGTAAAAAACAGACAAACAAAACCCAGCTCCAGAAGCTTCCAGGAGAAAGTTCTAGAACCCTCTTCACTAAATTGAGCCTTCTGGAGACACTCTTATCACAGATGCACCAGAGGTTCAGGAGTCCTCCCCATTGCCCCTTTCCAATCTAACCACTTACTCAGTCTCTAGAGCCAAAGGCAATCCTCCACACCACAGAAGCTTATGCCACAGTGGGGAAGTCTGAAAAGCCGACTGCTGCTATCCCAGACTTCACACTAGGAAAAAGAATGTTGAATAATGGACTAATGACTTCTTAAAATTTCCCTTTTTCAACTTGAGTAATACCCTGTTTCTCATCATGAGAAACGCTGGACTGGAAGAAACACAAGCTGGAATCAAGATTGCTGGGAGAAATATCAGTAACCTCCGATATGCAGATGACTCCACCCTTATGGCAGAAAGTGAAGAGGAGCTAAAAAGCCTCTTGATGAAAGTGAAAGAGGAGAGCGAAAAAGTTGGCTTAAAGGTCAACATTCAGAAAACAAAGATCATGGCATCTGGTCCCATCACTTAATGGGAAATAGATGGGGAAACAGTGGAAACAGTGTCAGACTTTATTTTGGGGGGCTCCAAAATCACTGCAGATGGTGACTGTAGCCATAAAATTAGAAGACGCTCACTCCTTGGAGAAAAGTTATGACCAACCTAGACAGTATATTCAAAAGCAGAGACATTACTTTGCCGACTAAGGTCCGTCTAGTCAAGGCTATGGTTTTTCCTGTGGTCATGTATGGGTGTGAGAGTTGGGACTGTGAAGAAGGCTGAGCACCACAGAATTGATGCTTTTCAACTGTGGTGTTGAAGAAGACTCTTGAGAGTCCCTTGGATTGCAAGGAGATCCAACCAGTCCATTCGGAAGGAGATCAACCCTGGGATTTTCTTTGGAAAGAATGATGCTAAAGCAGAAACTCCAGTACTCTGGCCACCTCTTGAGAAGAGTTGACTCATTGGAAAAGACTCTGATGCTGGGAGGGATTGGGGGCAGGAGGAGAAGGGGACGACCGAGGATGAGATGGCTGGATGGCATCATGGACTCAATGGACATGAGTCTGAGTGAACTCCGGGAGATGGTGATGAACAGGGAGGCCTGGTGTGCTGTGATTCATGGAGTAGCAAAGAGTCGGACACAACTGAGCGACTGAACTGAACTGAATACCCTGTTAGTTTTCTATTACCCCTGCAACAAATACCACACACTGACTTAAAACGATGGAACTTCTTCTGGAGGTCACAGAGCTGCAAGGAGTCTTATGGGGCTAACAATCGAGATGCTGGGAGCACTAGTTCCTTCTTTGGGCTCTGAGGGGAAAATCAGTTTCCTTGCCTTTTTCAACTTCCAGAGGCCTGCCCTTGAACACACCGCTCCAACCTCTTGTTTCTGTCATCAAACTCATCTCCTATCTCCCCTTTCTAAGTACCCCTGTGATTATCTTGGGCTCACCAGTATAACCCAGGCTAATTTTCTCATCCACGATCCTTAACTTAATCACATCTGCAAAGTCTCTTTCACCATTTCACTCATAAAAGGAATTAGGATGTGGACATCTCTGATGGCCATTATTCATACCACACACCTGTACAGAGATTTTAAATTCTATAAAGTATACTTATCAACAATATCTCACTCAAACCTTATGAGGTGTTGTCATTAATTTTGGGGGGGCGGGGCGGGGTGGTGGTGGAACTGTACCTCAAGGCATGCAGAACCTTCCCCAACCAGGAATGGAAACCACACTTCCGGCAAAGGAAGCGCAAAGCCTTAACCACTGGACCACCAGGAAAGTCCCTCATTACTTTTTTAAAATTAAGGATCAAGTGGATCTAGAAAGCTAATTTCTCTGGCATCATAAAATCAGCCAAAGAATCAGGACTCAAAACCAGAGCCACATATTGCCTTCTCCTCTACAATGCTATTTATAATTCCCTAGCCTTTCTCCTCTTGTTTTCAACAATTTTTTAACATAATGAAAGTCCAAACTGCAAAGTATCAAAGAAAAAAAAAAAAAATCCAGACCACACCAGAGGTTCCTAAACTGTCCTAGGTCATTGCTCCCTCAGAAAGTCGTTTACTCATGGGACAGCCAAGGGCAAAAGAAATGCCTAACAGTTTGTTGGGTCCAAACTTCATAAGCTGCTGTTGTTTAGTTGCTAAGCTGTGTCTGACTCGTTGCAACCCTATGGACTGTAGCCCACCAGGCTCTTCTGTTCATGGGATTTCCCAGGTAAGAATTTTGGAGTGGGTTGCCATTTTCTTCAGGGGATCTTCCCAACCCAGGGATTGAATCCATGTCTCCTGCCTTAGCAGGCAGAGTCTTTACTGCTGAGCCACCAGGGAAGCCCAAACTTAATAAGCATTTATGACCTAACAACTTGGCATCTTTTGGGTACTCCAAAACTTCTCAACTTCTGATTCTAATAACTTATGAAGTAGACTTTCCCAGTGGAAGAGCTTCCAGATAGCTCAATAAATGAACAGAAATAACATAGATTAATGGTATTTTTCAACTACCCAATTAGAAACTGGCAAACATATATAGACCAATTTTTGTCAAATAAATCACAGGTCCCTGTTAATTAGCATTATGACTTAAAAGCTTAAATTTCAAAAAAAGTTACTGGTCTCAAGGAAAATAATAGTTGTTTCAGAAACATGCTGTCTTCCTTCTGGCAGTGCGACAGCCTTGCTCTCGTCCACACGTGGATGGACTAAGCCACTCTTCTATGGAGCAGAGGTGCGCCTGAAGCCCGAGAACCGCACCAGGATGGAGTCACTGCCAGACACTGCACACATTCACCACCCAGATACCCCTGGAGGGCAGCTGAGAGAACTCCAGTCTCAGCAGTGGGATTCTAAAAGGCCCAGAGGGTGACTCCTGATAATCCTAAACCAGCACTGTCCAACATAACTTTCTGTGATGATGAAAACATTCTATATCTGCACTGTCCAGAAAGTTAGCACTAGAAAAGTGGCGAGTGTGACTGAGGACCTGATTCTGTCATTTTATTTTAAATTTAAATAACCACATGTGGCTAGTGGCTACCTTACTGAACAAGAGAGATCTAGGACAATCCTGGAGATTCCAGTCCCCCTGGCAGTGATCTGGCTTGGGCTTATGACACAATTCTGACCAATGAGAAAGGAGGAAAAGGTTTCTCTTATACCGGGGGCAGGCGGAGACACACACACAAGGCAGAGAAAAGCAGAGAAAATTCTTTTGTCTGCCTCTGGATATGGTCTTGAGGATGTGGTGCCTAGGAAATGCTGCAGCGATCTTCCAAGCAGTAGGGCAGCAAACCTACAGACAACACAAATATGGTGAAGAGAGCAGAGAAGAATGAAAGAACATGACCCCATGAAACATCAACGAGCTGCCTGACCACTCCTGAAAAGATAACATTTTCATCTATTAAGATATTTACATATTTTCATTTACTCAGATATTTCCTAAGCACTGATTATAGATACAGTACTGATCATAAAAGATAAAAATCCCTGTCCATAAGCATTAAACAAATTCTTACTGTTTAAGTCAGCAAAATTAGGATTTTTTGGTTAACTGCAGCTGAAGAGATACTGATTCACAAAAGCAACAAAGTGAAAGTGGATGAAGTAAACTCTCTTCCTTAGAACAGCAGTGAAATAAACCTAGGTCTTTAAATATCAGATATTGATGTCAATTCCAAAGAAAGAAACTCTAGAATTTATCCTAAATAATGGGTCATAAGTACTTTGCTAAAAAAATCACATCAGCAAATATTAAGGCCAGACTACTAAAAGGAACATAAGTAAATACATATCATTAATAGTAAACTAACCACCTGTATACTACCATCCAAGGACTCATTTAAAGTTATAACTAGTAAGGTATAAGTGCAAACAGAAAAATTTTCTAACTTAATTTCTCCTCCACTCACCTCCCTCTGTACTGTTTTACATTAAACAATTACAAAATACATATTATTTGTCTAAGTGATCTCAAACCAAATAATGGTCCAATAACACATTATGAATTTTACTAATCATATAAACACAGACTAAGTGAAATAATTCAAATCTGTCTGGATCAAGTAAGTGGATCACACTGGAACTTTTCTACTTTATTGTGTTAAACAGGCCATATAGACACTTAAAAGTTAAAAAACAAAGCTAAAACACTATTGCTCACAATTTTTGGCACTTCTGTGCTAAAAAAATTTTTTTAAGACATTTAATTATGGGACAGGACCTCTAGAATGATGCCAGCAGCCAGGGCACAGTTTTTTTCTGAATCCTCCTAAATTCTCCCATAAAAAACACTGAGTGATCTGGATAGCAGAACTGACTGCACTCACAACAGTACTAAGTGAGAAGGTATCCTCACAAAGCCCCAGATACAAACAGGCAGGGAGGAGCTACCGACTGCTAAAGGCTCATGTGGAACGACCATCTGTGTGAGAAAAAGCAACAGGGTATTTGATGAATCTGAATTTAAGAAAACCCCAAAGAGACAAGAGATAATCACTGGAGAGTGCGGCGGGCCAAAATGAGAGTAGCTGGGAAGTCGTGTACATTTCCACTTACGGGTGAGACTGGCAGTCCCTCTGAAGGGGATGGAGTACTCTGGCCCTATAAACTCAGAGTTGACCATCTGGGACTTCCCTGGTGGTCCAGTGGTTGAGTGTCTGCCTGCCAAGGCAAGGGGGAAAGGTTTGATCCCTGGTCCAGAAAGATCCCACAGGCTGTGGAGCAGCTAAGCCCATCAGCCACATCGATTGAGCCTGTGCTCCAGAGTCCAGGAACGGTAACTACTGAGCCCCCATGCTACTGAGCCCCTCAAGCCCTAGAGCCCAGCTCCACAATAAGAGAGTCACCCGATCAGGGGCAATGAGAAGCCCCTGATCACAACTAGAGGAAGCCTGAGAAGCAACAAAGACCCAGTACACACACACACACACCCAGCACAGCCCAAAAATAATCTTAAAAAAAAGTTAACCATTTGAAGTTCTTTTCAGAACAGAGTCTTATACTGAGGAGAAACTACTATGGAACAGAATCCAAATTAAGCAGAACAGAGACAAGAACAGTAAAGGAAGACTGCAGCCCAGACACAGAACTGGGAAGAGAGAAAGGGCTAGAAAATGAGAAAATTCAGAAGAGGGAGCTCTAGAACCACGAAGCTAGAGAAGTTTTCAAGACTCACCTCTCTTTTTCTAATAGTTTAGAAAAATTAATCTCACTTTAAAATGAGCAAGAAATAGTAGTGCAGTTATACCTAACAGATATTATATGGAAAAGAAAAAAAAAGTGGGGGGGGTACAGATAGCATACCTGAAACAATGAAAGCACACTAGAAAAACAGTCCTTTAAAAGCACATGAAAACTGTATTTCAAAGCAAGCTTTAAAAATTTAACAAAATGATGTAATAATGTCCTAATGCCCCAAAGGGGGAGAAAAGATCAAAGCAGTGCAACATAATACTAAAAAAAAAATAAGAAAAGCTTCACGAAAAAAAGTCTATATTGAATCACCCAATCCCCAATGACCAACTCTAGAAACAGTATAGTATAATTACTGGATCTTTTGTAAAGCGGAAGTCCTGGCATGCTGGCAAAAAGTCAAAGTCACTTGCAATGTTAAGACTATCAGAATATTGTTAGTCTTTGACAGCAATGTTACATGGCACTGAGGAAACCAAATATAAGTCAAGAATTTACAAGCAGTCAAACGAGGAGGGGTGAAACTGCAGAGTCATACGGCAAATTTGCTTAACTTTTCAAGAGCCAGTTCCTTTTTAGAAACTATTAGTGTTTCCTTTACTTATTTATTAACTAAACAGTGTTATATTTTCATTTTTTAAAATTCTGTCTCATTCTGTCTCTTGGAGGCAGAGTTCAACAACTTTCCAATAGGAAGATTTTATATATGCAGTAAATTTACAGTGTGTTATACACACAATATAACATGTCCTCCTAAATAAAACAAGGAATGCCAAATCTACATGCTTTTACCAAGCAGCAACTGAGGCGAGAATTGTGACAGTACCGTCAAGCTACACGCAGCAGTGTGTGTATCACTTCACCCTCTACCAAAACAAAGCAACTGCAGTACGTGAAACAGAAATGTTTAAAGAATTACCGATTTAAAAGAATGTCTTGAACACTCCTGCCTACAGTCATACTGTCCCCATTAATAAGAAAGCTCTGTTAAATTTCAATAGAAAATATACAGAGTCCAAAAGTCCCCTCAGTGGCTGAAGTGGTAAGTACACATCGTGATCGGGAAGGGCGTGGCTCACCACTGGAAGAGTCAGCACTCAGGATGCAGCTTCATCCTCTTTTGTCGTACTTAACCACAAGTGTATAATATACCTGGTCTACAAAGATGCTTGCTAGAAAGGTATGAGCAAACTGTATAAATGTCAAAGTTTTCTCATAAAACACTGACTACTAGAACAGGACTATTCAAAGTGCGGTTCGGCACTGGTATTGGTCCACAGACCATTCGTAACTGATCCATTTAAAAGTATGGTTAAAAACAAATAATAATGTTGCAAAGCATTTACACAATTTGGTGATTTTATGTCTGTTGACCCTGATAATGAAAATTGGGGACATGCATTTTGTCAGTTTTTTTTTTAATCTGGTAATTTATGTTTAGTGTATTTTATTCAAAAATCTGTTTGTGACAAACTGGGGGGAGGGAGGAAGGAGGGACTCGTATTTTATCAGAAACAGTTTAAGAAGCAGAAGCCAGAAAACTTCTTCAGTAAAGGGCCAGAGAGTAAATATTTTAGGCTTTACAAGCCATACAGTCTCTACTGCAACTACTCAATTCTGCTATTATAGCATGAAAGAAGCCACAGATGACATGCAAACAAAATGGGTATGGTCGTGTTGCAACAAGACTTGAGAGCTACAGAAACAGGCGGTGGGTCAGATTCGCTTGCAGGTCATAGTCTGCTGATTCCCGAAGCATACCATTAAAGAAAAACAGGCTAAGGAAGGAGACAAAGCACAAAATGTTCTGAAAGGAAAGACCCTTGGGAAGGGTTTTGGAAGAGAACACGATTTCTGGAAGCCAATCCGGAAGAGATCTAGAGTTCCTTTAGCTACCCATCAGCCATGTTTCTGGTCATTCATGAACCAGACTGTGGTAGACTTTTGCTTTGTTATAATAAACAAACTACAGTGCCCTAAGATGACACTACACAGATAAAATATCCTTGTTTATAGACTTTTTAGCAAAGGACTGAATCGTGGTTTAACTGGCAGGGGAGAACACTGTCTGACATTACACTTTACAATCAAATCTCTGGTCGAATTTTAAAACATCACATTCTTGAAATAACATATAAAAAACAATCCAATCTCCTAACAAGATTAGTCCTGTCCCTCAGTATTCGTGTTTTAAAATAGTTTTTCTGCCTAGGAAGTACAAAGCTCTGCTGGTGCTATTACTAAGAGTATAAAAATAAGATTTTACCTTCAGTTCCCAGCTCTGAGCTGCCTCAGGAGAGGCCACAGACATCACAGAACAGACACAAATCATCCACACTGTGCCCCATTCAAGGTTTGCAAATTTAATAGCATAGTTTTAAGGTACTAAGTTACTGGTGGCTTCTTATTCCACGAACATAACTGAAACAGGGAAAAGTAAAGTATACCACTGTAAATTCCTTAAATTTTAGGTGAAATTGCATAACATTATTTCAAGAGCAATGGTGATAAATTAAAGATGTACACTGTAAATCTTGTATCAACCACTAAAATTATAAAACAAAGACATTAAGTTAGTAAGCCAAGAAAGCCAAAATGGAATCATAAAAATACTCCGCTAATGTTAAGAAGGGGCAGGAAAAATGAGAAAGGAGGAAGAAAAGATGGAACGAATAGAAAACAAAAAGCAAGAAAGAAAATATCTTAATACAAGAATATCAACGATATAGTAAATGTAAATGAATTAACTAATTCAAAGCCAGAGATTGGATTGGATTTGAAAAGCAAGACCCAACCTATGTTAACTATAACAAACCCAATGTAAAAATAAAGACACAAATAGATTAAACGTAAAAGGATGAAAAAAAAAAATATATATATATACACTATGCAGGCACAGTGGCACAAACATCAGCAAAATAGACTTTGGAACAGAAATAATAGGGGCTATTATATAACAAAGGAGGGGTTAATTCATTAAAAGGACATACCAATCCTAAACACATATCCTGAACAGAAATTCAACATTCACTGAACTAAAAGAAGAAATAGGCAAAGCAATTAAAGTTGGAAACTTCAACACATCTTTCTCAATAATTGAAAAAAATTTTAAAAATCAGCAAGGATTTGAACACTATCAATTAACCTGACCTAATAGATATTTATATAATGTTTTACCCCAAAACAGCAAAATCACATTCTTACCTAAAACATGACCATATTTTGGACCACTAAAAAAAAAAAGTACATATATACAGTGAAATATTATTCAGCCATAAAAAGAAATGAATTTGAGTAGGTTCTAGTGAGGTAGATGGAACTAAAGCCTGTTATACAGAGTGAAGTAAGTCAGAAAGAGAAAAACAAATATTGTATATTAATCCATATATGGGGACGACAGAGGATGAAATGGCTGGATGCATCACCGACTCAATGGACATGAGTTTGGGTAAACGCCAGGAGTTGGTGATGGACAGGGAGGCCTGGTGTACTGCAGCCCATGGGGTCGCAAAGAGTCAGACACGGCTTAGCAACTGAACTGACTGAATCCATATATATGGAATCTGGAAAAATGGTACTGATGAACCGATTTGCAGGGCAGGAATAGACTCTGACACAGAGAGCAGACTTGTGGACAACAGGGGAAGGAGAGGGCGGGAGGAACTGAGAGCAACAATGGAATACGTACATCGCTGTGTGCCAAACAGACAGCTACTGGGAAGCTGCTGTAGTCAGGGAGCTCAGCCCGGTGCCCTGTGACAGCCAAGACGGAAGGCGTGGGAGATGAGAGTGTGTCAAGGAGGAGGGGACATGTGTATGCCTAGGGCTGATTCATGTTGATGTATGGCAGAAACCGACACAAGGCTGTAAAGCAATCTTCCTCCTATTAAAAATAAATTTTAAAATAAATAAATGAATTTTAAAATTAAAATTTTGCAATCAAAAAAACAAAAATTGGTGAGGGACAAGGAGGCCTGGAGTGCTGCAGTCCATGGGGTCAAAAAGAGTCGGACACGATCGAGCAACTGAACTGAAATAATAAAAAGCACATTCTCTAACTAGAAGAGAAACTATAAATTAATAGAAAGATACACTTCTAAATATATAAGCCACAGGTCCAAGGAGACTGTCAGAGAAATAGAAAATATTTTGATTTGAATGAAAAGAAGACAGATTAAATTTCATGGGCTAGAGGTAAAGAAGTGCTGAGGGGTAAACTTATCACTTTAAATGCTTATTTTGAAAAAGAAGAAAGATTTCATATCAATGACCTAAGCTTTCACCTTGAGAAACCAGAAAAAGAAAAGCAAATAAAATACCACGTAAGAAGAAAGGAAATAATAAACATAAGGCCAGACATTAAAACAAACAAACAAACAAACCCACTGAAGAGTCAGCAATAAAAAACAAAAGTGACTCTGAAAAGATAAAATTAATAAACTAGCTAGATTGATCAGGAAAAAGAAGACACAAATTATCAATACCAGAAATGAAAGAAGGGATATCGTAACACACAGCACAAAAATAAAAGGTAATGAGAAAATAAGAAGTAATATGAGAATTAAGAAATTATAAATTTATGCCAACAAATTAAAACAACCTGGAATAACTGAGAAGACAAATTACCAATTGCAATACTAACAGCAATAAAGATACATACCATAAACCCTAAATCAACCTCCAGAAGAAAGAAAACCTAAATAGCCCAGTTTCTGGTGACAAAATTGAATTTATAGTTAAAAAATCTTTCTATAAAGAAAACTTCAGGCCCAGCTGGCTTCACTGGTGACCTACCAACCATTTAAAGGAAGCAATAACAATACCAAGTCTACACAAACCTCTTGCAGAAGAGGAGGAAACATTTCCTCACTCATTTTATGAGGCCAGCACTACCAAAACCAAAGATGTTACAAGAAAATAGTAGATCAATACATCTTATGAATACAGATGCAAAAGTCTGTAACGAAACTTCAGCAAACCAAACCTTGCCACAAATATATCATAATCCCAGGAATGTATGATTGGTTTAACATTCTAAAATCAGTGTAATTTGCCATATCAAGAAAAAATACGTATATAAGATCATCTCAACAGACACGTACAAAACATTGACAAAATCCAACATCCATTCCTGATAAAACCTCATGACAAGCTAGGAATATAAGGAAATTTCATCCTTATAAAAGGCATCTAGGACTGCTTGATGGTCCAGAGGTTAGGACTTCACCCTCTCACTGGCAAGGGTCCAGCTTCAATTCTTGGTCAAGGAACTAAAAGCCCACAAGCCAAGCAGTGCAGCCAAATAAATAAACGGCATCTAAGAACAACCTAGATCACAGAGAATGTAACAGGCTCAATCTTTCCTACCTAAGATCAACAACAAGAGCAAGATGCCCACTCTTGTTATTTCAACTCAACATTCTAATGGAAGTCCTAGTCGGTGCAATGAGGCAAGAAAAAGAAGAGGCATCTGAATTAAAAATGATTACATAAAAGTACCTCTATTTGCAGATGATAACTGTGCAAGGACAAAATCCTAAGGAACCCACCAAAAATTACTATAAAATGTGTATTTAGCAAGGTTGCAAACTACAAGAGCAGTTAGAACAGTTTTATTTTTACATATTATCAATGAAAAATTGAAAATTAAAATTTTAACACAAACACTATTTGCAATTGTATCAAAAATATGAAAAGAGACACATTTAACAAAGTATGAGGAAGAACTATGTACTGAAAACTACAAAGCACTGCTGTAACAAACTTAAAGACAGTCTAAGCAGAGATACTGTTAAGACTCAATATCCTTAAGATGTTAATTCTCCCAAATCGATCTTGAGACTCAACGAGATCCTAGTCAAAATCCCATCTGACTTTTAAACTAGAAATCCACAAGTTGACTCTAAAATAGGAAGGACCTAGAATAGGTCAAACAATTTTAAAACAGAAGAAAACTGAAAGATCCTCGCTCTCTGGTTTTAAGACTTACTATACAGCTATAGTGATATAGTCATTAAAACAATGTAACAGTGATGTAAAGATAAAAACACAGATCGACAGAACAGAGAAACCACGAATAAACACATGTTTACAGTCATTGTTTTTGATAAAGGTGCAACTAATTCAACGTGAAAAGGACAGTCTTTTCAAAAAATGGTGCTGGATCAATTGTATATTCACATGGAAATGGAAATAAAAAACAAGCAGTATCTTACCTCTCATACCATACACAAAATTTAACACAAAATGGATCAAAGACCTGAACAAAGGACAAACTTTCTGCAAGAAACCCCAGGGAAAAACTATTACGACCTTAGGTTAGGCAAAGATTTCTCACCTAGTGCATGAAAAGTATGCATGAAGTTGGGGGGGGGGGTAGATTAGACTATCAAAATTTTAAAAACTTTGTTCTTCAAAAATGCTGTTCAGAAAATGAAAAGGCAAGTTATGAACTCGCAAAGAATATATCTGACAAAGAACTTGTATCCAGAATATATTTAGAATTCTTATGACTCAATAAAACAAAAAAACAATGGAAAAAATGGGTAAAAGATTTCAACAGATATTAACAAAGAAGACAGACTAGTTTCGACTAAACACGTGTAAAGATGCTCAACATCATCAGTCACCACAGAAACACAAATTTAAACCAACAGTGAGATGCCATTACACACCTAGAATGGCTAGAGAATGCAGCAACTAAAACTGTCTGCCATGAGGCTGGAGAAACTGGACCTTACGCTCTGCAGGTGGGAACGCAAAATGCTACAGTCCTTTTGGAGACTGTTTGAGAACAGTTTGACAGTTCATCAACTGAGACCGAACAACTAACTCAACTGACAGTCAGCTGAGAACTGACAGAACAGTTTGACAGTTTCTTTAAAATTCAACATGTACTTATAACATGACCCATTCCTGCTCTCGGGTTTTATGCAAGAGAAATAAAATCACGTGTCCACAAAAAGACTTTATTTGGATATTCACAGCAGTTTTATTTATAATAACCGAAAAAAAGGAGAAAGTGTCCATCAACTGACTGGTGAATGGTAAATATATTGAGATAGATCCACAGAGCAATTAAAAACAAACTTCTAGGGAATTCTCTGGCAGTCCAGCGGTTAGGACTTGGCGCTTTCACTGCCAGGACCTGGGTTCAATCTCTGGTTGGGGAGCTAAGGTCCTGCAAGTTTTGCAGCAGAAAAAAACAAAAAACAAAAAGCCCCACAAACATTCCTGCAAGCAAAGTGAAGAGTTACACTAAGTGGAATAAACAGGTCACATAACTAACTTCACATCAATTCAAATCTTGTGTTTTTACTACAGAAGAGCTCTAAATTATATTTTACTACCAGAGGAATGGAATTATTTAGCTTACAAGACCAGAGAAGAAGTAAGGCTTCCAATTCTGCCCCACTGGCCCAACCAACTCAAAGCTTAGCCACTTGCAGACTGTGCACTCAGCTGAGAACAGGCATTAATAAAACAGCCCTTAAATTAATATTTCATCATACCAACAAACCAAAGTATTTAAAACTCAACAGCTAAAAAGCATCATTATTTTTCTGTTAGGCTAATGCTTGCAAGCCCATTTCAAAAAGTTAACAAAGAGTCAGACTTTATTTTGAAATTATAAAAATCATAATGTGTGCCAAAAACACAACAAAGCCAAAGAAACTGTTGACCCTCCCCCCAAAAAAACACAACAGTACCACTCATAGAATTCCTTAATCCCATAATTGCACACTAAGGACCTACAGTACACAAGGATTTCCCATGGCCTTCAAATTCCTGAACTCAAAAGCGGGTCCTGGGTCCACATTATCAAAAATGCCAAGAGCACAAAGATGAGTGCTCAGGATGCACCATGAGCATGCGCGCGTTAACTCAGGACCTCCGTCTGTGTGGTCAGGACACCACTCACAGACCCCAATCCAAAGGCACACGAATCTCCTTTTAGAGTAACTGCATTTCAGCACTCAGAGAATTCCCACGGCTGATAGAACATGTGTGAGAACATTAAGGTACCCCAGAGTCAGTGAGTGATACTGAATGCAATGGTCACATCTGGTGACAGTATTTGTGCCTTCAATATGCAAGTGTCTATATCCAGTGTCACTGGGGCACTGATCCACTATCTTCTCATCCTTTTTTTAAAAAATATTTATTTCATTTATCTTTGTTTATTTGGCTGCTCCGGGTCTTAGCTGTGACATGCAAGATCTTCAATCTTCGTTTCAACATGTGGGATCTAGTTCTCTGACCAGGGATTGAACTCAGGCCCCCTACAAGGGGAACACAGGGTCTTAGCCACTGGACCACCAGGGAAGTCCCTTTAACCCACTATCCTGAGGCAATGAATTGATCAGACACCAGGAGGCCACAACCTGCCTTCAGGGCTAAATAAATAACACAAACCAGTGATGTAGAGACTCAGTGTACAGGAACAGCATGTGGTAGGGACTGAGCCAAATCAGAAAGTGTACGCTATAAGTAAAGACACTCAAATATTAAGACACTTGACCAAATTTAGTCCTTCTAATAATCAAGTGATTGGGACACACAGCCCACTCTTGACATCTCCTTTCTCTCAAAGCTGTCTTAATTACATTTGCTGGCATTTGACCCAGCAAATGCCAAACAGTCTCTAACAACACTGCAAACTCATAGAAGAGAGAGTCCCAGCAGGCATAGTCATTAATTAATTATAGAGATCAAACCTACAACTTTTAATGTCTAACCAAGTGAGTTATTTGGTCAAACAGTGCAAGTAGTGTGTAAGTGATAGGGAACAGGCCAAAGCAGACCCTAAACATACAGAACAATTATAATTAGGACCAAACAATAGCAGATCTAACAGATTTCTTTCATTTGCTAAGAACAATGGAAACTCAAACATCCTTAATGATGAGAGAGACCAAGTGTTTTTTCCTCTTGCTAACTAATCTTTACTCACAATAAAAAAAATTGACCTGTAAGGAGTTTGCCCTCTGTACCCCTCTAACGACTGTCTTCCACACTAAAACAGAACAACAACAAAAAATGGTCAGGCTATAAAATAACAAATTTAAACTTAAATGTGTTGTCAGAAATTTTATGTAACAACTAAAATTTAAGAACCAGAAAAACAGGCTGATCAGCACTCATCTGTTTTTCCAGAGATACAATCATCATACACGTGAGCAGAAAATCTAGATCTAAGCTCTTAGACCTTCAGGACTGTGTTGTACAGTATGGTAGCTGCTAACCACGTGTAGCTACTGAGCTCGTGAAATGTGGCTAGTCTGAATTGAGAAGACCTTGTACTAAAAACATAAAGTATCTTGCTAATACTTTTGTACTGGTTACATACAATAAATGATTCGATAAATACTTTTGATATATTGATAAGTAAGTAAGTGTTGGTCGCTCAGTCCTGTCCGACTCTCTGTGATCCCATGGACTGTAGCCCAGCAGGCTCCTCTGTCCATAGAATTCTCCAGGCAAGGATACTGGAGTGGGTTGCCATTCCCTTCTCCAGGGGATCTTCCCAACCCAGGGACTGAACTCGGGTCTCCCACATTGCAGGCAGATTCTTTACTATCTGAGCTATAGGGAGGAACCATATATTGATATGCATGCTAATGCAACCCTACGGACTGTAGCCCACCAGGCTCCTCAGTCCATGGGATTTCTCAGGCAAGAATACTGGAGTGGAGTGACATTTCCTTCTCCACGGGAACTTCTCGACCCAGGGATTGAACTTGCATCTCTTACTTCTCCTGCATTGGCAGGCAGGTTCTTTAACAGTGAAGCCACCCAGGAAGTCCTATATATTGATATATATAATATTAAATAAATAAATGATATTATTAAAGTTAATTTCACCTATTGATTGTTACCTTTTAATCTGGCTACAACTAAAGTTTAAATCATATATGTTCCTCATATTATATTTTTACTGGACAGTGCTGCCCTAGACTTTTACAACTAACTCCTCCAATGATAACTTTCCTGGCAAAAAGAGATCTGAAGCCTCATCTCCACCCATACAAACAACAACAACTTCTTCAGTCATTAAACCAGTCCCATGACTACTGACAATGCAGCAGGTTGCCAGAGTAATCTGGTCCCTCACAGACCCAGAGGTAAGTAACTAGTTTAACAACCACCTGAGGCTACTTTCTTCCTAAATGATTCTAGCATGTAAAAGAAACAAGGAGTAGAAAGAAAAATCTGTGAGTCAAAAGATTATACTTTTTTCCCTCAATGCTAGATTTTTAGGTGACTAAAACTAAGGTTCAATTTTGGTACTAAACTGTTCAGAACAAACAGATGTGACATTCTAAAACCACCATTTAGTTCCTCTCCTATAAATCCTTAAACATAAATGACACAGAGCCACTTCACACTCACTAAGACGTCTATAATTAAAGATGGACAACGAGGGACTTCCCTGCTGGTCCAGTGGTTTAGAATCCACCTTGTTATGCAGAAGACTCAGGTTCACCTCTGGCCGGGGAGCTAAGATCCCACATGACACAGGGTGACTGAGCCCAAGAGCCGCAACAGAAGATTCTGCATGATGCAACAAAGATGCCACATCCACAGCTGATGCAGCCAAATAAATAAACACTAAAAAAGAAAAAGATGGACAGTGACAAGAACTGGTGAGGACTTGGAGATCAGAAACCGCATACACTGCTAAGGGAATGAAAAATGGTGCAGCCGTTTTGGAAAATTGTTTGGCATTTCCTCAAAATGTTAAAACCCAGACACCCTAAGAGCCAGCAATTCCACTCCTAGGTATCTACCCAAGAGAAATGGAAACATGTGTCTTCACTAAAGCTTTTACATGAATGTTCACAACATTATTGTACATAACAGCCAAAAAGTGAAAGCAACCTGAGCAACTATAATGTGTATAAACAGAATGTGGTGTATACATACAACTGAATGCTATTTGGCAATAAAGAAGAATGAAGCACTAACACATGCTACAACATAATGGACTCTGAAGACATGACGCTAAGCAGAATCAGTCAGAAGACATTAGTTTATTATTCCATAATTAGATGAAATAGACAAGTCCACAGAAACCAAAAGCACAGGAGAGGCTGCCAGGCTGGGGAAAAGGGAAGGAAGGAGCTGCTAACAGGTACAGAGTCTCTTGGGCTTCCCTGGTGGCTCAGAGGTTAAAGCGTCTGCCTCCAATGCGGGAGACCCGGGTTCGATCCCATCCCCTGGAGAAGGAAATGGCAATTCACTCCAGTATTCTTGCCTGGAGAACCCCATGGACGGAGAAGCCTAGTAGGTTACAGTCCACGGGTCCCAAAGAGTTGGACACGACTGAGCGACTTCACCGTTCACCTTACAGAGTCTCTTTGGGAGTGAAAAAATGCTCTAGAATTGATTGTAGTCATGGTTGCAAAACTCTGTGAATGTACAAAAAACCACTGGGTTGTACACGTTAAACTAGTGAATTGTATAGCATAGGATGTGACTGCAGCCATGAAATTAAAAGACACCTGCTCCTTGGAAGAAAAGCTATGACAAACCTAGACACTGTATTAAAAAGCAGAGACATCACTTTGAAAGCAAAAGTCTGTATAATCAAAGTTATGGTTTTTCCAGTAGTCATGTATGGATGTGAGAGTTGGACCATAAGGAAGGCTGAGCACCGAAGAACTGATGCCTTCCAATGGTGGTGCTGGAGAAGACTCCTGAGAGTCCCCTGGACAGCAAGGAGAGTAAACCAGTCAATCTTAAAGGAAATCAATATTCCTGAATATTCACTGGAAGAACTGACACTGAAGCTCCAATATTTTGGCCACCTGATGCGAAGAACTGACTCATTGGAAAAGACCCTGATGCTGGGAAAGACTGGGGGCAGGAGAAGACGGTGACAGAGGATGAGATGGTTGGATGGCATCACCGACTCAATGGACGTGAGTTTGAGCAAGCTCAGGGAGACGGTGAAGGGCAGGGAAGCCTGGTGTGCTGCAGGCACGACTTACTGAATGAAGAGTAGTACGTGAATTTTATCTCAATAAACCCATTATGAAAATGTAAACCAGTAGAATGAAAACCATAATGCTCCAGAAAGGGACCTATATGAAATGCTTTATTTTAGAATAGAAAGAACAAGCGATAGCTAGCCATACGAAAAGAAAGAAAAAATTACAATTATGACTGACTGCCATTACTGGCCCAAATGCCTCAGTTCAGTTCAGTCGCTCAGTCATGTCCGACTCTTTTCTTTGCGATAGTCAGACATGACTGAAGCAACTTGGCATGCATGCACAAAGATATCTCCGTCATCAGGACTTACTGACATGTTTGATGAAAATCAAGAATGTCTTCAAGGTTTCTAGCTGTGACGCTCAAACCAGATGCTCTCAACAGCTATGGGACAGGCTAAAGATGCTGACTCATTAAAAACTTAAGTCTAACCTGAGGCACAGAGCTGCCTTTCCAGAGCTCCAGGGAGCCTTGTGTGCCTCTGTATACAATGCCTCTGGTTTAGTTTCCTGTCCTCTAGAAGCTGGCACTGGACCATTTGGTCTCACTACTGGACGCTTCCTGAGTTTCCAGCCTTTGCCTTTGCTTCCACTGTCCAAGCATGTCTGTTATTCACTGCTGTCCGCTGCTATGTACTTCTCTCCTACCTGTAATTCCTTTCTAAGTTCATGATAACCTTAAGTTTAGCTTTTAGAACTTCTGCTATTCATGAAAGCCATAACTTCTGATAGCCAAGCTAATACATCATCCTTAGGCCTGCAGGTTATTCTTCACCATTGCAAAGAAAGCAAAGGTTCAAAACAAGTTCCTAGTTGCCCAAACTTCAGGTTTATGCCTATTCCATACGACTAGGTTAATTAATTCTGACCTAAGACTGACTCACTACTGTATCTATGAAATTTAAAACATGCACACACCAATTCAGGAGATTTTTTTAAATTGCCCTTTCTGACAAATATCATATGATATTGATTATATAAGGAATCTAAAAAAATGGTACAAATGAATTTATTTACAAAACAGAATTAGTCACAGTCATAGAAAACTTATGGCTATCAGGGCGGAAGGAATAAATTAGGAGACTGGGATTGACACACTATTTTATTTAAAATAGATAACCAATAAGGATCTACTGTATAGCACAGGGAACTTCTCAAAACTCTGTAATGACCTATATGGGAAAAGAATCTAAAAAAAGAGTGGATATATGTATAACTGATTCACTCTGCTGTACAGCAGAAACACAAAATTTTAAATCAACAATACTCCAATAAATTTTAAAAATTAAAATTACAACTCTAATTGCCATTTTGAAGAATTATTAAATAAAAAAGTTAATAGTCTTTTAGAAACAGGAAAAAGATGAAATGTAAGTTTCTACTTTAAAAACCATTTTTTAAACAGAAGCTTAAACACAAAAATATGAATTTCTGAAATAGTAATGAGAGAAAATGTTAAATTATTCAGAAAGTAGTTTCCATATAGCTTTGAGCTCTCAAAAGAAGTTTCCTACAAACTATCTTCATCTGAAAAAAGTATCCCCAGAACTGCTTTGCTCACTGCAGAAGCAAAGCAGCAGAGCCCTCCACTTGCACATGCGCCACACATGCCCTACATGCCACACATTTAACCAGTGCCGATTCGGGAGCATGACACACAGACAGCAGTCAGTGCGCGGGCGTCGAGGACAGGAGATGAAGATGGCTACTCTAAAGGGCCTGTGGTCCTTTGTAAATGTCTCCCTTAGGAGTTCAGTTCCCAGGCTGAGCCGCTTTCATTCTCTATGTGCTGAATGGATATTAGGAAGTCAGGTGCATCTGGCCACAACCGGTGACCCAACTTAACAGTAACAATTCTACTCTTGTATTTTCTTCAAAGAGTAACGAGACATCAGGCAAGTATCGCTTTCTCTCTTCTGTGTGCCCCATCATTTTATTTTTAAGGACACATTCTATTCTAAAATCCTGCACCTGACAAGCTTCACCACTAAGGTAATCATTCTTTGGATGAAAATTTTAAAAAAAACCTGATCATCTATTATCTATTACAGATCCTTAAACCGCGAAATTAATGACTCTGATCATACCTTTCCAGAGTTCACCGCCAAGGTGGAAAGACAGCCACATAAATACATTCAATACAAGGTCAGAAAATCGTAAAAGCACAGCAATCTGACAGGATCAGATAAAGAAGTACAGACATCAGAAAAATATTTCTCCTGGGCCAATGAGAAGGCTGTAACAAGAGGACGGCGTTTCAGCTGGACCTTGAAAGACAGAGAAAGGCTAACCAGGTACACCAGCCAGCTTAAAGAAAAGGGGAACCAGTGAGTAATCCAGCCTGGCAGAAACAACAAATTTTTAAAGATACAGGACAGTAGGGTTAAAAGGCCAGGTTATTTTGACAATCAGACCGAAGACTGGATTTTACTCTGTAGGCAATTTTAAAAAACCCTAAGAATTCAAATGCAATACAATCCAAACAAGTGACAAGTAAAGATAAAAGAAACAGACTTATGTGTACATTACACAGCATTCATTCCCCACTGAGTCCTCTTCACAACTCCTAACTGAAATCCATGAGTTTAAAAAAAAAAAAAAATCTCTAAACTACAGTAAAAAAAACAAAATTTCTTTCCAAATCAATTTCTCCTCTTGGCTTCAAATACACAATTCTCTCCCTTACATAAAATAAAAACAAAAGACCCTAATGACTCTGCTGTCTCTATCAACCATCCTCCTTCCTTGCGTCTTTCACATCTCATCTCTGAAACAAACGGCCAGTACCCAAAGGATGCCTTTATTTCTTCACTGTCCACCCCTAATTTGGTTTGCAGCCCCTCTACTCTGATCTTTATTAGCGCACCTTCAGGAATGCCTTCCTTTGCCAATTCCATAGCCTGTTTCCTTCATTCTCTTTGGTCCTGACGCTTTTTGCGCTGCCGCCCCTGAAGATTCTCTGAGCCTTTTGTCACCATCACACCTTGCTAATTATCCTGCCTCTGAGGAAGCATCCCTTGACTACTCTTCTTTCCTCCATTTCTCAGCTGAGTATCCCAGGGCTCAACTCGAGTCTCTCATTCTGTCCTCTCTGTCCTCTCCCTTCAGCTATCCCACCTGTGGTCCCAGGAAGTATTCCTGTAATAAGACTCAACTGAGCCCTATGAAGTTAGGTTTGAAAGTGTTTTTAAGGTATTAAACCTTAATATTTTTAAGATATTAGTGCTTCTACTACTCAGTGGCATAGGTAAGAGAATTCATTCTCTAGAACTAGCTTTTATTTATAACAGGAATATTTTTGCAAGCACTTCTGAGAAATGAATGTCAATTTCTGTGCATTTACAAAACCAGAGCATACAGTCAAAGGTTTGACTGTCAGGCAAGGCCTGAAGATTTAGTCAAGTTTGGAAAGCCACGCTAGACTATTCTGGGCAAAAATTAAGACAAGGAAACAACAAAAAGTCATGCACTATACTTAGGTCAAATGTGTACAACCAGGTTCAAGAAACAATTAACAAAACTTGGCTACACATGTCCTATTTAGGTCAAGAGTGAAGCCCAAGCCTGAGGCCCTCAGACAGAGGGAAGTGGGTGTGCCTGGCAGACATGAAGAGTGAGGAAAACAGATAAGCCACGGCTCACAGCCCCTCCTCAGGCATTTTAAGGTAGAAAAATGTCCTGTGCACTTCAAACAAAAACAAAAAACAGGCAAAGAAGAGTATTATCCACGATTATGAAGAAAACTACCTTCAAAGGATCAAAATAAAATAAACTTACAAAAAAAAATTAGCTTTAACTCAAGTCACAATTTTTCTTGTTTTCTGGTTAAGTAGTAGTGGACTGTGAAACTTGTTACTAAAAGATGACCTTACAACACCAAGACCTCCCTTGTGGCTGAGATGGTAAAGACTCCGCCTGCAATGCAGATCTGGGTTCAATCCCTGGGTTGGGAAAATCCCCTGGAGAAGGAAATGGCAACCCACTCCAGTATTCTTGCCTTTAGAATTCCATGGACAGAGGAGCCTGGCAGGGTTATGGTCCATGGTGTCTCCAAGAGTCAGAAACGGACGAGCTAGCGTTTCACTTATAACACATTTCAAAGGCAACAACTGAAATCAATGACAACTTACAAACTAACATTTCTAGTTCTTTTTATGCAGCATTATTCAAACATTTCCACAGAATTCTCACTAGAATAAACATCTTCAAATTTAAATGTTGGTTAAACTGTGAAACAAGAAAACTTTTTTGTGGGAGGGACAAGAAAGGGATAGGGGATGAAGAAGTACAAGCTACTATGCATAAAACAAATAACCTACAAGGATATATAGTACAGCACAAGGAATATAGCCACTATTTTATAACAACTGTAAATGGAGTATAATCTATACAAATATTAAATCATTAAATCACTATGTTGTACAGCTGAAACCAATAACGCTGTAAATCAACTATACTTCCATTTTAAAACATATTTTTATAAAAAAGGAAAATCTTTTCTGCAGTGAGGAACTCTACCTGGAGCCAATTTGGGTCTAAAAACGTAGAGAACAAATAACTTGCTTTTATATTGCATGTAGCAATTTTCAAAGCCTTTTCACATATATTATCTCACTGAATACTGGCAATAACCCTGTGGAGTAGGACAGGCATTAATAACCACCTTACAAAATTCAACACTGGGACTAACACAAGGCTGTGCCTGCGTGCCAAGTTGCTTCAGTCACATCCGACTCCATGTGCCCCTATGGACTGTATTTGTAGCCTGCCTGGCTCTTCAGTCCATACATTCTCCAGGCAAGAATACTAGAATGGGTTGCCGTGCCCTCCCTCCAGGGGATCTTTCTGACCCAGGGACTGAACCAGTTAATCAGAGATGAAAGTGAAAGAGAAAAGTGAAAAAGTTGGCTTAAAGCTCAACATTCAAAAAACTAAGATCATGGCATCCAGTCCCATCACTTCATGACAACTAAATGGGAACAGTGGCAGACTTTATTTTAGGGGGCTCCAAAATCACTGCAGATGGTGACTGCAGCCATGAAATTAAAAGACTTCTTGGAAGGGAAGTTATGACCATCCTAGACAGCATATTAAGAAGCAGAGACATTACTTTGCCAACAAAGTTCCATCTAGTCAAGGCTATGGTTTCTCCAGTAGTCATGTATGGATGTGAGAGTTAGACTATAAAGAAAGCTGAGCACCGAAGAATTGATGCTTTTGAACTGTGGTGTTGGAGAAGACTCTTAAGAGTCCCACGGACTGCAAGGAGATCCAGCCAGTTCATCCTAAAGGAAATCAGTCCTGAATGTTCACTGGAAGGACTGATGTTGAAGCTGAAACTCCAATACTTTGGCCACCTGATGCAAAGAACTGACTCATCTGAAAAGACCCTGATGCTAGGAAAGATTGAAGGCAGGAGGAGAAGGTCGGGACGACAGAGGATGAGATGGTTGGATGGCATCACCGTCTCAATGGACATGTTTGAGTTAAACTCCAGGAGTTGGCGATGGACAGGGAGGCCTGGTATGCTGCAGTTCATGGGGTCGCAAAGAGTCAGACATGACTGAGCAACTGAACTGAACTGAATCAGAGATGAAAATCACCCTCCAACTAATGATTTATCAATTTAAAGAAACCAGAACAGAATTAGACCCTATCTTAGGGTTTCAAATAAAATTTAATGAGTGATCACTTATATTCAGTATAATTTACAAACATGTAAAAAACAATCAAGACACACCTCTACTTTAGTGCCTTTAAAAAAAATCCTCTAGCTGTTCTTCATCATATCAAACCTGGAACTCCAAAACAGATTATCAAGTTTTCTTTCCAAGAAAGAGTGAACTGAACAAACCAAGAAATAGGATTTTCTATTAGGTCTCTATTAGACTAATGCATATTCATCAGACTAATGCCTTAAAAGTATTTAAAAACCTAACTTTTTCAGAGGAGCTCAATCTAGTCTTATCATGGCAAATGAGTGCATCTGCTTTATTTTAAGCTGTGGCTCTAATGAGACCTATTAACAAAATCTGAGAGGTAATTCATTGTGAGCATCATGGGAACTAACTGTAGATTTTTCCCTGTAAAATTGAATTTGATCACTTGGAGCTCCTCTAGATACCCAAGGGGTTAAAAATTCCAGAAGAGGCGCACTCTGCCTCTAATTCTTTAAGTGAGGATTAGGAAATAACCCATAGAAACTAAAAGTTGCTAACGTTTCTTGATTTATACATACAACAAATAAAAACCACTACTTTCCTTTAAATCCTAAGAAGGAATCATTAAACTCCAGAAAATATAGAATTCTGAAAAATCAAATTATACTTATGGCTCTACTGTCAGGGACAGCAATCACATAAAAGTTTCAGGTGCTAAACATAGCCAACTATAACAGGACCTCCTGAGACACTCTCAGGACATCCTCAATTTTTCACAGGATGGCTTAATGAAACAGGTAAGAATGATGAAAACTAAGTCACTAATGTTAAAGTAAAATACAGTTATACAGAACTATGTAATACCTCAACACAGCGGCATTTATATCTCTAAAATAACTAAAATAAATGATTACTGAATTGTATTTTGAGAAATGCTTGAACAGTAGGAATTTTAATTCATTGATAAATCACAGGCTGACATGGTTACCAACTCTTCAGCTCTCCCCCTCCCCAAGGCTTTATAAGAAACACTGAGGAAAATTATTTCAGTACAAATTCATAGTCTTGGCTTCGGCTAATTTTAGCTTGAATCATGTATCACCAAAACATTACTACTACAGCACTGTAACTACAGGCAAAACATGTTTTAAAAATAAAAGCAAATCTAAAGTCTACAACGCTGCTCACACATCTTCAAGTAAATACTCTCTCTCTGAAAAACTTTCAGCAGATGCCATGATCACAATGCACAATCAGATATGATCACAACAGATACCGTGATACATAACAGAAATCCAAAAACAGATGTAACTTCCATTTGCTCGAGAGCCATCTTTTCACTCTCCAGTTTTAGCATTATTCACAAGCCTCTGACATAACGATGTCCTTTATCACAACAACATGTCACCCCAATATAATGCAGTCCTCAGAGCAGATCTTCAGACAGGCAGCCCTGGGGGAGCTATGCACATTCATTTGTTCAGTAAATATTAATGTTTGCCAAACCACCTATTCTATGCCAGGCACTGGACAGAGCACCAAACGAGTAAGACATTTATCAGTGTGACTTGTGGTTTACTGACATCCTTCAAAAACACACACAAAATGTGAGGAGCCCCATTAAGGAATTTGGATTCTATTCTAATGTGGCCAAAAGCCATTGAAGGGTTTTGAACAGAGGACTGAGGCGACCTGAGTCAGGCTGTCAGAAGACCACTCAGGAAGAATGGATGGTGGTTGAAGAGAATGGAGGGAGCCAGTGCGGAGACTAAAAAGGAATTCCAGCAGAAGAGGGCTGGCTGAGAGCAGTGACTATGGACAAAGCAGCACACGGTCAGTGTTCGAATTCTGGTGTCCAACAGTCTAGACTTAGAACCATTTTTTCATTTATATACTTGGGCAAGTTACTTATACCCTTGAGCCTTGGTTTCCTTATCGACCAATGCTTCTAAAGCCGCAGCACACAGAAAACACAACAAATTATGATATACTATCAACACTTTGATAACAAATTCATCTGAATGAGGTTCACCCGGGCTCATTTCCCGCCCCCAACCCCTGCTTGCACCAAAATTAACCCTGACGTAAGTAATTTTTACCAAGAGCAATTATACACAAGTACTGCAGTGACTCCATCAAGAGAGAAGAATGTTTCTCACCCACCTTACGCTAAAACAACCGCTCATAAATATACATTGAGCAAGGTGTTTTTCTCAAATTAATGAAACTCTAGTTTGCACCTTCAATGTGTGTTTTCACATGCATTATTTTATTTCCTCAGTGTTTATGAATAAAAACGAGACAAGGAGAACCTTGCGGTTGATCGTGATAAAGACTGTGGTGTTACTACCAATTATTTTAACTTCTGTCAATCGTTTTTATTTAAAACTATTAAGGGACGGTACCCTCCCTCTGACAGCACTGAGACACCAGGGAACTAAGTTACCAGAAGCTTTCTTTTGTAACTATAAGTTTTCAAAATTCAGCTGTCTGCAGCTTCCCCTTACATTTTTTTCTTTTTTCAGTGTGAAAAATTTTTTATTGAAGTTGGCAGTTAACAGGATACTGGTGACGTTAACAAAATAACCTGCTTGGTATTTTGGTTGAGGAAACTAGATTAATGTAAGTTTAGGCTTGAACTGATATTAAGAAAACGTATTCTACTCTCTCTAGAATATAGTCGGGAAACCTGTGCACAGGAAAGAATTATTTTCTGGGTTTTGATTTTAAAAATGATCTGAGGCTTGGCTGCATGAAAAAGGGGAAGTGGAAAACTGAGCAAAGAGGTAGATACTTTATGACATTCAGCCCAGGAAGGAGGTTAGCAGTACTGAGATCCAAATTCAAGCTCTCCCAGGGACACCACCTATAAACATCCTGGTGTAAACGTTCTGGATCTGCCCGGATCTGCCCGCCACTTATCCTTTCAACAAAGGATGAACCACCCTGAAAACCAATACATTCAATCGTTCAGTAATTACTAAGCACAAGCTATAGTCAAGACAAAGTGCTGGGCGCTAGAGGAGGACAAATGTTAATGGAATTGCATCCTAACCCTCAAAAAGCTTGGGTTTCCCTGGTGGCTCAGTGGTAGAGAATCCACCTGCCAATGGAGATCCCTGGGTCTGGAAGATCCCCTGAAAGAGGGCATAGCAATGCAGTCCAGTATCTTTGCCTGGGAAATCCCATAGCCAGAGGAGCCTGGCGGACTGCAGTCCAAGGGGTCGCAAAGAATCAGACCAGACTGAGCAACTAAACAACAGACCTTCAAAAAGCTTAGCTGGGCTCGGCGGCGTGCACCCGTAGTCCCAGCTGCTCGGGAGGCTGAGGGTGGAGAATCGCTTGAGCCCAGGAGTTCTGGGCTGTATGTACTATGCTGATCAGGGGTCCGCACCAAGTTTGGCAACAATATGGTGACCTCTCAGGAGTGGGGGACCACCAAGTAACCTAAGGAGGGGTGAACCTGCCCAGGTCGGAAACGGAGCAGGTGAAAATGCCTTGCTGATCAAAAAGCTTACCATCCAGTGAGTGAGTGAGTGAAGTCGCTCAGTCGAGTCTGACTCTCTGCAACCCCATGAACTGTAGCCTACCAGGCTCCTCCATCCATGGGATTTTCCAGGCAAGAGTACTGGAGTGGGTTGCCATTTCCTTCTCCAGATCTTTCCGACCCAAGGATTGAACCCAAGTCTCCCGCATTGTAGGCAGACGCTTTATTGTCTGAGCCATACCATCCAGTGAGGAGACTAGGTATTCACTGTAAAAAGAAGCAAGGCAGACAGAACAAGCGTCAAAAACAGAGAGCTCACTTTCAGTCGGGGTGGCCAGGAAAAGCACCACAGCTGGGTAACAGAACTGACTGAATTTGCTAGGAGAAAAAGCAGGCACAAGACACCAGAGAACAGCATGAACGTATGTGTAGGGGCTTTCTTA
>SJYX01014187.1:46002-117920 GCA_006410675.1 Oreotragus oreotragus | reverse complement strand
GGCTTCCATGATTGGAGCAGCTCTCCTGCCCAACTTTTTTTGACCTCAAGGCATTCCCGTACCTTTTGTGAGCTCTGTAGTTTCTCTCTGCGTTTGTTCTGCTTTGTACCTGCCCTGGGCCTGTCTCTTATACACATCTAGATGTGTATAAGAGACAGATATAGGCTTCTCTGATAGCTCAGTGGGTAAAAATTTGCCTGTCAGTGCAGGAGACCCAAGAGACACAGGTTCAGTCCCTGTGGTGGGTGGGTTCAGTCCCTGGGTTGGGAAGATCCCCTGGAGGAGGAGATGGCAACCCACTCCAGTATTCTTGCCTGGGAAATCCCATGGGGAGAGGAGCCTGGCGGGCTGCAGTCTATGGACTCACAGAGTTGGACACAACTGAACCCACACAGGCATATACTTATACACACAAGTTTTACACTTTAAATTTAGACAGTTGTTTGTCAAAGATAAATAAAAGTAATAAAAAGAAAAAAAACCTTTGTCTTGCAAGGTTAAGTCATGAGCAAAAGTTTATTTTGACTTTGATTTTGATATCCCAGCTAATAACCGGGACTGTACACTAAGAAGAAATAAAATAATTTTGCTTTTTTTCCTTTTGCTGTTTAAAATATATTCATTGAAAATGCCTGTTGTACTGTTATCCCTGTTGAGTTTCTCTACTTCTCTTATGAACTAGTTTCATCCTGCTTTCATGACCTAAGTTGTGTCCCACGAAAAATCATTCATGGAAACCCTCAACGTGCGTATTTCAGAATGTGTCCATATTTGTAAATAGGGCCTTTAAAGAGGTAATTAAAATGTCTTTAGGGTGGGCCTGCTATGGCCTAAATGTTTGTGTCCTCCGAAAGTTCATATGTTGAAATGCCCAGTGTGATGGTTTTAGGAAGTGGGGCCTTTGGGAGGTAGTTAGGTCGTGAAGGTGGAAAGTGAAAGTGAAGTCGCTCAGTCCTGTCCGACTCTTTGGGACCCCATGTACTGTAGCCTACCACGCTCCTCTGTCCATGGGATTTTCCAAGCAAGAGTACTGGAGTGGGTTGCCATTGCCTTCTCCAGGGGATCTTCACACCCCAGGGATTGAACCTGGGTCTCCCGAATTGTAGGCAGACACTTTACCATCTGGGCCACCAGGGAAGTCCTGGTGAAGGTGGAGCTCTCATAAATGGAATTAATGGCCTTATAAGAGACCCAGAGCGCTTCCCAGCCCCTTCCACCATGTAAGGACACAGGGTGAAGTTGTCAGTCAGTAGCCCAGAAGAGGGCCTTTATCAGGACCCAGCCCCAGTGGTGCCTTGATGTTGGGCTTCTCAGTTTCCAGAACTGTGAGAAGTAAGTTTCTGTTGTGTGTAAGCCACCCAGGCTATGGGCTTTTTGTTCTGTTGGCAGTGTTGGGTCTTAGCTGAGGCGTGCAGATTCTCTAGTTGTGGCTCACAGGCTCACTAGTTGCAGTGCTCAAGCTTAGTTGCTCCATGGCATGTGAGATCTTAGTTCCCCAACCAGGGGTCAAACCCACGTCCCCTTCATTGCAGGGCAGATTCTTAACCACCGGACCACCGGGGAAGTCCCATGTCTGCAATATTTATTATATTTATTACGATTATTATATCATTATAATATTGATTATAGCCATTTAAACAGACTAAGATAGGCTCTAATCCAATATGATGGGTAACCTTATAAGAGGAGGAGATTAGAATGCAGACAGAGGGACAAGCACGTGAGGACAGAGTGAGAAGGTGGCCATCAGCATGCCAAGGAGAGAGGCCTCCAAAGAACCAAATGCTGACACCTCAGTGTCAGGCTTCTGGCCTCCAAAGCTGTGAGAAAATACATTCCTGTCGTCTAAACCATCTAGTCTGTGGGCGTAAGCTGTGGCTGCCCGAGCTAGTGAGTATGCCTGTTGTGTCCTCCTTTGTCACAAGCTCTGTGTGTGATTTTGGCTTTGATTTTTGTTTAAAGTATTAGGACCTACTCCAGAAACACACAAGGCTTAGAGAGTAGCATAGTGAACATCCATTACCTGACTAAGTCAGGATGTGGTGGGCTATGCTGTGGTAACGAATAAGCCCTGAAGTCCTGGTGGTTTGTATAGGGAAAGTTTATTTGCCAGTCAGGGGCTCGCAGTGTGGGCCGCGCAGCTGCCCTTCATCACGTGCCTCTGCCCCCTGAGGGCCCTCCCTGCAGAGGATGGCTGGCAGAGGGGCCGCCGGGGCCCCTAACTACCTTGGCCAGAAAATGACTTCTGCTCACACCCCACTGGCCAGAACTAGTCGTGTGGCCCCAGTCTCACTGTAAGGAACCCTGGGAATTGCAGGGGGAGTATGTGGCTCTCTCCGTCCCCATCACGTGGTTCACGAGATGAGCATCACAATTACTATTGAAGACCCTCAATGCTTCCATGATTGGAGCAGCTCTCCTGCCCAACTTTTTTTGACCTCAAGGCATTCCCGTACCTTTTGTGAGCTCTGTAGTTTCTCTCTGCGTTTGTTCTGCTTTGTACCTGCCCTGGGCCCTTAGGGAGAGACTGGACACAGGGGGCAGGAACTCATTTTAGAAGTGGCCATTTTGTGGGAATTCCCTGGTGGTCCACTTGTTACGGTGCTGTGCTTCCACTGCAGGGCGCACAGGTCCGAGCCCCAGTCGGGGAACTAAGATCCAGCATGCCACAGGGTGTGGCCAGGAAAAAAAAAAGGCTACTTTCTGAGAGGGTATTCCAGGTGTGATAACTTTTCTTCCTTCTGCATTCTTGTCACCGTGAGGAACTCAGGTGGCTACTCGACAGCAATAGATTAAGTTTTTCAGCTTCCTGTCCCCTGCTCCGTTCTGTTTTCTAGCATGATCTGTCCAGACTGTGGCAAAGGTATTGAAGCAACATTCAAATTCTGCCCCTACTGCGGAAAACCTTTGCCTACAGAGAAACATGAGGGGTCCCAGTCCTTTGTCAAACCGTTTACATCATCCTCCCAAGGTAAGAACCGGGCCTCTATGCTTCTCCCTGGAGGAGGGGTGATGTGTGTGTGTGCGTGCATCTAGGAAGAGACGACAGACGCCTTTACAGCCTGCCAGACCCCGCATGGATACTAAAGCCCAGAGCTCAGGCTCACTCTCTCTACTCAGGTATCTTTAGCAGACTCACGGCTCTAAACTTGACATTGAGTCCTTTCTGTCTCCGGCTTGGTCTCCTCCCCTGAAATCTGTATCCCTATAAATCAGACTGCTTGCTTGACATCTACTGGATGTCCCATACATGTCTCCACGTGCCCAGAACCAACCTTTTGGTAGGCCTGCCGCCCCGTCTGCCCCTTCCAGAGACTTCCCCATCAAGGTAACAACAACTCAGTTAGTCCAGTTTCTCAGACCTTAGAGTCATCCTCAAGTTCTCTTTCTCTCCCACCCCACAGCAGCAGCCCTCCAGCAGATCTCGTCAGCTCTCCCTTTAAAAGTCACTGCTGAATCAGACCACTTCCTCCCACCACCCTGGTCCGTCTCACTCACACCAGTACTGTCGTAGAAGCTTTCTTCCCCCTGCTGTCCCTGCTTCTCCATCACCTGCGGTTCTCTTCAAGTGGAAGTCCAAAGGATCCTACTAAAACAAAGTCAGGGGACTTTCCTGCCGCTCCATTTCTTTTTCCAGAGGCTCTTCCCAACCCAGGGACCGAACTGCGTCTCCTGCACTTCAGAGAGTCTCCTGCATCACAGGCAGATGCTTTACTGACTGAGGCACCAGGGAAGCCCTAAATATATTATTTTACTCATTTGGTTACTGTTCAGCTTTGAGCTCTGTAAGGATAGGAGTTTTATCCTCGTTTGTAAGCTCTGTTGATTGTGGTTTGTAACCTATTTTTTGCATAGCACCCAGGACCATGTGTTTGGATGCAGAGAAATCTTATTGATAATGAAGGAACAAAAACTAGTTAGAATTGATTAGGCAGAATTTTAAAGAACCAAATAAAATCTGTGATAATAAAAATAAATATTGGGACTTCCTGGTGGTCCAGTGGCTAAGACTCTGTGTTCCCAACCCAGGGAGCCTAGGTTCGATCCCTGGTCAGAGAACTAGATCCCACATCTTGCAACTAAGACCCCCAGCACAACCAAATAAATAACATCACGGCAATTAGAAACTCGTAGTATGCTTTAAGCTGTGGCCTAGACACAGCTTAAGGGAAAATAGTGAATTGGAAGATAGATCTGAAGAGATTATATAAAGGAGACCACACAGTGCTTGAAGGTATAAAAGGGGTTCAGACCCATGAAGAAAAGAATAACTAAAAGGAAGAGTTTGCTTAGATTATTCAGGTGAAAGAAGTAGAACTTGGCTGTGAGAGTCAAAGAAAAGAGAGTGGTTGAATATGATCTCAGGGTTTCTGGTCTAATGGTTCCTGGAAAGGACCTTTGTAAGTGCAGTCTGCATTCGGTCTGCCTCTCTAGGCTCAAGGAGAAAGACGAACACCAGTTCTGAAATGTCTTCCAAGAAAGTGAAATGGTCCAGCTATGCTGCCTCCCCCTCCTTATCCCTCCCCTCAGAAGGCAAGAGTTCTGGATCTGAAGACACCTTGAGTACCAGTGGGAAACCCAAAGGTGAGAGGTTTACTCAACCTGGCCTGACTCTCAGTAGGGGGAGAGGAGGGTCATCTGCCAGTGGGGCATCATGCCTCTGCTCAGGCCTGCCTCCCCCTTGCTGGACCCTCCTCCCAGCATCCTCCCCCACCGCCCTGCCTGCAGGCTGCCCTTGCAGTCCATCGCTCCATGGCCGGAGCTGACCTCTCCCCTCCCTGCTCACAGCTCCCTACCACCCCCATGGCTGCCTTTCCTTTATTCTGACCATCCTCTTGCAGGGCACCTGAGCAGATCCCCAGCTCCCCGTAGCAGCCCTCAAACGACCAGACAAAGCCCTCAGACCCTGAAGCGAAGCCGGATGACCACCTCGCTGGAGGCTTTGCCAGTGGGGACGGTGCTGACAGACAAGAGTGGGCGGCACTGGAAGCTGAGATGCCTGCAGACCAGGGATGACCAGGGCATTCTCTATGAAGGTACACTCTGTGCACAGGCGGGCAGGTGCTGGGCTGGGTGGGCCGTCTTGGAGCCCAGGCAGAGGGGAGAGAACCCCTTTCTGAGAACAGAAATGAAAGTGTATCCCGGCAGCAGACCTGCCTCAAGGCAGCTTTCTCATAGATTTGGGACTGCAGACGTAGTTGCCTACAGCGTAGGCGCCTGCAGCTACCGGGCAGGCAGAGTATGTACGAGCAGGAGGCTGGGAGTCAGGCGACGGGAGTGGTGGGAGCTGTGGCCAACCAGAGAGCTTGTGCCCTGTGTAGAGGCCGCTACTGACCTCACACAGGAGCGCAAGCCCAGTGTGGCCAGGAGATAAGGGCACTGATGACTGTTCTGTCTGCCCTGCAGAGATAGGATGAATGCACGCATGCTAAGTCGCTTCCGTTGTGTCTGACTCTTTGCGACCGTATGGAATGTAGCCCACCAACCTCCTCTGTCCATGGGATGCTCCAGGCAAGAATACTGGAGTGGGTTGCCATGCCCTCCTCCAGGGGGTCTTCCTGACCCAGGGATCGAGCCTGCGTCTCTTCTGTCTCCTGCACTGGCAGGCGGGTTCTTTACCACTAGCGCCACCGGAGAAGCCCATCTCTGCCACCAGAGATAGGATGGGCCCTGCCTCCGAACGTTGGTTGGAACTGATGAATGAGGATATGAAGGGTTTATTGCTTGCATTATGAGGTATGAGGTGAGGGGCAGGGAACAGCTCTACAAGAACAAGGAAAAGCACCCAGCACAGGTTTGTATTGTGGTTAAGAGGTGAGGCGGGGGTGAGGAGTCTACATGAGCCAGAGCTTCGTGTGGTTTGAATCTCCACCGTTAGCAAAAGAGGGAGCTCTAGGCTTTCTTATCAGCAGGAGGGGAAGAAGCAGGGCCAAGCTTAAAAACTGTCAGTAGGTCAACAAACCACCATGGACGGAGGAACCTGGTGCGCTGCAGTCCATTGGAGAAGGAAATGGCAACCCACTCCATTGTTCTTGCCTGGAGAATCCCAGGGATAGGGGAGCCTGGTGGGCTGCCGTCTGTGGGGTCGCACAGAGTCAGACACGACTGAAGCGACTTAGCAGCAGCAGCAATAGCAGGTAAACAAAAAAAAATGCAGTCAGACACCTTGTTTCAATGAAGAAAAAAATAACTGCGCTGGAAATATTAGTCTTAATCAACCTGACATTTACTGCATTCATACTGCAGACCCAGACCCTGTCTAAGTAAGCACTTTATGTGGTTTTGTGAGATTTTTTTGTTGTCTTTTTAAAAATTGAGATAAAATTCATATAACATAAAATTCACCATTTTAAAGTCTACAGTTTAATGGGTTTTAGCAGATTCACAATGGTGTGCAACCATCACCGCCATCTAGTTCCAGAATATTTCCGTCACCCCAAAAGGAAAACCTGTACCTCTAACAGTCACTCTCATCCCCTGGCAGCGACTAATCTACTTTACATCTCTATGGATTTGCCTGTTCCGGACAATTCAGGCAAATGAAGTGATACACTGTGTGGCCTTTTGCGTCTGGTGTCTTCCCCTCGGCACGATGTTTTCAAAGTCCATCCTGCACTGTCGCCTTTGCAGAACTGCCTTCTGTTTTATGGCTGGATAAGATATGTCTCTGTCACATCTGGTTCTATTTATCGGTTGGCTTTAACTGTGTCTGCTTTGGGCCATGATGAATAATGCTGCTGTGAACATGTGTGTGTATAGGTTTTCACATGGACATATGTTTGCTTCGTGTTAATCAGTTTAATCCTCACAACAGCTTCACGATGTCAGTATGGTCATCATCCCTATTTTCTCGATGAGGAAAATGAAACCCAGAGGTATTAATGACTAGCCCTGGCTCCAGAGAGCTTCCAAGTTTTCAGGAAAAGCCAGAAATGTGGATTCTGAGAGGAGACCCTGGACTTGGAAGTGCCAGGCAGACACTCGTGCAGGCAGTTCTGAGCCTCGGGTTGGTTGTCCTGCCGTAGAGCCTGGGCGTCGGAGACAGACCCGGGTAGGGCCGTGACTTGGCTCTCGTGCACCCAGTGAGCCTGGGCAAGCAGCTGTCCCTCAGCGTCCCCACTGGAAAAGTGAGAGAGAGAGTCCTGCCTGCCTCCTGGGGCTGTTGACCCCAAAGCACGAGAAGGGACAGAGGCAATGAGCTTGGAAAACAGTAAGGGGATCTTGTCAGGCAGAGGCAGCGCTAGTCATGGAGGGACAGAAGGCAAGGCGGGAGAGAGAGGGGAGCGTGAAGGGACACTCCGGAGCTTACACTCCCTGCTGGACACTGTTCTGGGGCCACTTATTGCTTCCAGCCATGCTAGGAGAAGACACTCATGTTACCTCATCCTACCGCTGGAGCACAGAGAGGGGAAGCCACTCACCCAAGGTCACTCGGCCTCAGAGAGGCAGAACTGGAACTTGAACCTAGGTGATCTGGCTTCGTAACCATTACACCACAAGATGGGGAGGGAGGGAGGGAGGAGGACGGAATCGGAATGAGAAGAGGATAGAGGGAGTGTTGCCAAAATCTTGACCCCTCCCTGTCCATCGATGCCGAATAAAAAAAATTACAGACAGGGTTTGAAGGAAATAGAAGAATTAGCTTTATCACAGCAGGCAAGCACCTCAAGAACTGTGCTCCCCTCTCTGGTGAATAGGGAGAAGTTTTATATCCCAGTGAAGATCTTGCTTTTTTGGTTTTCTTTCTTTGCAATGTTTCAAAATGACCGCAGCTGACATCAGGCAGTTCAGCAGCCGGGCGCGGTGTCCCTGAAGTTATCAGCCCATGACCTTCTTTCTGAAATGCAGACTGCTACAAGAGAGTGTAGGAGGAGAGGGATGCCGGGTGCAGAGCGTGATCTGTGTGGGTTCAGAGAGTAATGAACCCCGTGAAGGACAAGCCCAGCCATAGGTGTTTGTTAGTGGTGCCGGCTCAACAGTAACCAGGATTGGTAGACTCTTGCGGGCCTGTTCGGCTGGAGGGAGCAGGATGGGGAGAGCCCCGGGGTCGGGGAGGGGAAAGGGAGAAAGGCAAACAAGGCAGGAGGCATCTGAAGGCAGAAGCCGCCCATGCCCTCACACCAGCACCCCACGGTGGAAGGTCAGGCTCTGGGCCATGTGTCTTCACCTTCTGTGGCTCGGATTGTTTGATGAGAAGAGCAAACCCCTTCCCAGCCCACCAGCGTCATTCATTCTGCAGATACCCACCTGGTGCCAGGCCCCAGTGCTGGCGTGGGCACAGTGGGGCGGGGAGCTGCATGTGGATGTGCTTCAGGGTGGCGTTACCCCAGGACAGGTTGCCCTTGGCTTCAGCCAGCCTGCACCAGTCAGGAGGACGCAGTTGAAAACTGACAGTGAAACAGCAGCAACCAGAATGGTGATTTTTATTACAGTAGCTGACACTCCTGGCCTACTCTGGGTGCCCCCTGCTAAGTCTGTTAACTCATCAAATCATCTTACTCCCGTAACAGCCCTATGAGATGGCCCTCCCTCTTCCTTTGTCAAACACTGAATTGTAACATCACCCTCCCTGGTCTCCCTGGCACAGTTTGGGAGGACCAGTATAGAGGCTTCGACATCCATTTCTGCAGCTGCTCACTGCGGTGTGTGTGGAGAGCTGCTCCCTAGAAGCAGCTAGGATTCAAGTTCAGGCCCGCCCTCCAGGTCTGTGCCCCTGTGGATGGAGGTACACGCCTTGTAGTCCCTTCCTGTGGCCGCCGTCACAAATCGCCACAATCTTATTGGCTGAAGACAGCACACGTTTATTTTCTTCTGGTTGTGGAGGTCCCAAGTCTGAAATCGGTCTCACGGGGCTAAAGTTAAAACATGGGCAGAGGGACTTCCCTGGTGGTCCAGGGGTTAAGACTCCATGCTTCCATTGTAGGGGGAATAGGTTCAGTCTCTGGTTGGGGAACTAAGATCCTGCATGCCTCACGGCGTGGCCAAAAAAAAAAAAAAAAGATGTGGGCAGGGCTGGTCCTGTCAGAGGCTCCAGGGGGAATCTGTTTCCTTGCCTGTTCAGCTCCTGGAGGCTGCCTGCATTCCTCGGCTTGTGGCCCCTTCATCCTCAAAGCGCAACATCACCTCAGCCTCTGTTTCTGCCATCACATGGCCCTCTCCTCTTCTGTGGTCAAATCTCCCCATGCCTCCCTCTTCCTAAGGACCCTTGTGATTATACTGTGTGTGCGCGTGCTAAGTTGCTTCAGTCGTGTCCGACTCTGAGACCCCCATGGACTGTAGCCCGCCAGCCTCCTCTGTCCATGGGATTCTCCAGGCAAGGTTACTAGAGTGGGTTGCCATGCCCTCCTCCAGGGGATCTTCCCGACCCAGGGATTGGACCCACATCTGCATTGGCCAGCAGGGTCTTTACCCATTAGTGCCACCTGGAAAGCCCTTGATTATACCGGGGCCCCCTGGATCATCCGGGACAGCCCCACAGCACAAGGCCCTTAATTTACTCACACCTGCAAAGTGTGTGGTTCTAGAACCTCCACTTGCTGCCCCTTAACACACCCGTGTGTTTCTCCCAGTAGCATGCCTGAGCCTCTCCCTGGTCCTCAGTTTCAGCTGCTCTGGGGGGAATGCTTGCCTCTCTTTTCCATGAGTTCCCTCCGGGGTCCCTTAGAGCTAGTTTTAAGTATGCCGTTTACCCTCTTATAAATTAGGCCAGTGTTTCTCAGCCTCCGCACCCTTGGCGTTCATTGTGGGGATTGTCCTGTGCACAATAGGGTGTTTAGCAGCATTCTCGGCCTTTACCCACCGGCTGCCAGGAGCACCAGTCCCCTGTCCCCGTCATGACAAGCGGAACTGTCCCCAGACATTGCCAGATGCCCACTGCGGGGCAGAAGCGCCCACTGTTGAGAACCACTGAGTCAGGCGGTCCCAGAGTACCCTCCAAAGACGGAGAGACCGCCAGCCAGTAGTCCTCAGGCGGGATCACTGTTCTGTAAAACACGCGCGTTCGTTGATTTACTTGAGCTTGCCTGGTAGCTCAGTCAGTAAAGAACCTGCCTGCGATGCAGGAGACGTGGGTTTAATCCCTGGGTCAGGCACATCCCCTGGAGAAGGGAATGGCTGCCCACTCTGGTATTCTTTCCTGGTGAACTCCATGGACAGAGGAGCCTGGCAGGCTACAGTCCATGGGGTCGCAAAGAGTCAGACACGACTGAGCGACTTTCACTCACTCGCTTACTTGGCTGCATCAGGTCTTAGTCCTGGCACACGGGCTTAGTTGCCCCACGGCATGTGGAATCCCAGTTCCCCACCCAGGTATCGAACCCGCGTCCCCTGCATTGGAAGGCGGATTCCCAACCCGGCTCACCTGCAAAATGGAGAGCTTTAATATTGACCTCCCAGGGTTGTCTTTGGAGAGTTAAAGGAGCAGAACAATGCGCAAACAGCAAACAGCATATGGATGCTTCCGGTTGTCATTCTGGTTTGTTTTTTTGTTTTTGTTTGCCGGGGGTTGGGGGGGGTCGGGGATTGGGATTTTTGGCCATGCTGAGAGGCTTGCAAGATCTTAGTTCTGCAACCAGGGATTGAATCCAGGCCCTCACAGTGGAAGTACCGAGTCCTAGCCACTGGACCACCAGGGAATTCTCGGTTATTGTGGTTATGATGGATGCCAGCATGGCATTCTTGCTCCAAGTTCAAGGTCACCTGTCTCTTGGCAGTCGGAGGCTGCCACCTGCCGGCCTGCCACACTCTTGTCTGCCTTTGGCACATGTGGGGACCTTCCATGCATCCATCGGGTTTGCATGCACCAGGGGTCTCCCAGGTCACAGCATCTGGAGAGCCAGGGGTTCACATCCAGGCTCTCCAGGGGCCTCGGCCAAGTCCACCGCCCTTCCTGGGTCTCTGCTGGCTCCTGTCTATAATGGGAGTTTCCCAGCTGGCTCTTCAGCTGTCAGCCGGAGGGACAGTTAGAAGAGTGGAGGAGAAAAGCCCTTTATAATCTGCACAGAAATGCAGGGAAATTGTATTTAAATTGCCAGCTGCCCTACCTGCTTCTGAGTGTCAGGCACGTAGGATAACGCTTTCATTGAGTGGTTGATTGAGTGGTGCTTACCCTCAGACCTCGAGGTGACTCTGTGAGACAGATCCTGCAATTATGCCTACGAGGTGCCCTGGCCATTTCCTGGTTGCCCCTCGAAGATTCCCGCCAGCCCCCTCCTCACAGAGTGAAGCTGGCTGTGATTCCTGCTCAGCTGTACCAGTTGTTCCTGCCCTCTGAACCATTGCATCCACTCTCTGGGATGAGCGTCATTACTCCTGCTTTATGATGTGGAGCAGAGAGGCCCAGAGGGGGTTAGCCTGTGTGACACCTAGTCACACAGAGTCGACAGGGGGCGGCCTGGGCTTGAACCCAGATCTGCCTGGCACAGAGCCTCCTGTGTTACGTGGCCTCTCTAAGCGTCAGCTCTCTGGTCTCGTCTGTGAAGTGGGAACACGGAACAGTTCTCAGAGCCTTCTGAGATGCTCTTCCCTGGTTGTAATCCTCAGATTTGGCTCAGATAAAAATTTCCTTTTCTTTCTTTTTTTAAAAACAAGAGTGAGAACTTCCCTGGTGGTCCACTGGTTAAAACTGCTTCCAGTGCATGGGACGTGGGTTCTGTCCCTCAAACTAAGATCACACATGCCACAGAGCCACTGAGCCTGCATACTGAAACTAAGACCCAGTGCAGCCTATACATAAATTTAATATAGCTAACAACAACCACCGTAATTATATGGTAGTAGAAAGACTCTGGTTTGACCCCTGGGTCAGAAAGACCTCCTGGAGGAGGAAATGGCGACTTACTCCAGTATCCTTGCCTAAAATCCCCATGGACAGAGGAGCCTGGCGGCCACAGTCCATGGAGTCACAGAAGAGTCTGACGCGACTGAGCACACAGACCTTCCCTGGGCTCTCAGGAGCCTTAAAGCAAACCGTGTGTGCCAGGACAGGAGACTTCGCAGGGTCTGTCATTAAGCGGAAAGGGCCGAGCTCGAAGAATGTTTAGAGCAAGTGCCCCAGCGGGAGATCGACACCTAAAGATGCTAAGGGAAGGAAGTGGGTGAGGCATGGGAGAAAGGGGTGGGGGGTGGGTGGGGCTCAGCTGGAGCTCTGGGCTTTGGAGCAGAAGAGGTCCTTCAGCATGGTTCTGTGCTAGGCCACCACCGCGGGGCCTTCCTACCCCCTGCCATCAGCCTTTGCATATGGGCATCCCTGGGACTTGGAGCTCAGGGGATCCCTGAGGGGCTGAACGCTGCTGCAGGGGCCCTCCCTCAAGGGGAGGGAGCTTATATAGTGGTCAAAGACAGGGATAGTGAATAGTATCCCCTGACCTGAGAAGAAACCTTGAGATTTAAAAAAGAGAAAAAACGAAGTGGAGGGACTTTGCTACTGGTCCAGTGGTTAAGATAGCCACCTTCCAATGCAGGGGAAGCGGGTTCGATCCCTGGTCTGGGAACTAAGAACCCACGTGCCGCGGGGCAGCTAAGCCCGCGACTTCCTAGCCCACACACCACAACTAGAGAGTCAGAGTGCGGCAACTGAGACCCAACGCACCAAAAAAAAAAAAAAAAACAAGGAACATAAAGCGGTTATGAAGATTATCGTGAGTAACTTACATATGGATAGGATTCAGTGGTCCGCGATCTGGAAGCATTTGCAAGTGCACTCTGTTTTGCCAAAGGGGTGCAGAGGGAATTAAAGGGGATGAAGCTAAAGGTAGATCTGACTACTGAGGGAAAAGCAAGTCTAGGCCAACAGGAACCAGGGGGTTCCTCCCCCAGGGATCTCATGACCATTATTCCTCATGAACCATCTGTGTCAGCAGAAGGCGTTCTTCCAGTTTTCAGAGGAAGGAAAGAGTTAAAGTTAATGAGTTATGTAGCTGGTTTGGGTACACTCCTCATAAGCAAAAGCTCAGTGGCTAAGAAAGGGGAGCGGGGAGAAGAGCGGGCCTAAGATGGCCCTGACGGAGTCAGTGTGGTTCAGTCACACACCTGTATATGCAGACACATGGATACAGCGGGGGGAAGGCAATGGCACCCCACCCCAGTACTCTTGCCTGGAAAATCCAATGGACGGAGTAGCCTGGTGGGCTGCAGTCCATGGGGTCGCTAAGTCAGACAGACTGAGCGACTTCACTTTCACTTTTCTCTTTCATGCATTGGAGAAGGAAATGGCAACCCACTCCAGTATTCTTGCCTGGAGAATCCCAGGGATGGGGGAGCCTGGTGGGCTGCCGTCTATGGGGTCACACAGAGTCGGACACGACTGAAGTGACTTAGCAGCAGCAGCAGCAGCATACAGCGGCTGAGTCAGGGGCTTCAGGATCACCCCCCAGGCTCAGGGATTCGCTAGGGGAACCCACGAGTGTGCACAGCTTTGTATTAGAAAGAGGTACAAAGAAAGAAGCTGTTTGAAAATGAGAAGGTTCAGGTCTTGAAAGCTGAGAATGCACTTGACCCCGTGGGAACTCGTTAACCACAACTGCTGCTCGTTACTCAGAGAACAGTGACCCTCATCTTCCCTGCAGATGATAACCTCCCTCATTTTGTCCCTCCACAGCTGAGTCTGACTCCACCACTGGCAGCAAATCAAGTCTCCAGAAACAAAGATTCTCACTTAAACTAGTGAGTGGGCCCAGGTGGGGTGGGCAGCCCCGAGGGAAGGGGAGGGGAGAGGAGGGCTGGGCTGGACAGGCCAAAGAGCACAGCCTGGGCCAGCAGGGGCCCAGGGGCCTTGGGCGGGGCACATCTTCCTCGGGCCCTGGGCTCTCCGACATGGGGCCCCTCAGAGGCTGCAGTCAGGTCCGTCCCTGAGACCTGACTCGGATGTTTTCTGGCCTACTTGCTGAGAGCTTATTCTGTGCCCAACCCTGGTTCATAATCAGACCTTTAGGATAGTCATCATGTTCCTCCATTTAACAGATGAGAAAATAAAATCTTGGTCACTTGCCCAGGGTCACCAGTGGGCAAGCTGCTTTGTTCACTGCTGTATCACCAATACCCAAAAGAATACTAGGCACGTAATAGGTACTTTATAGAAAGAATGAATGAATGTTAGAGCTGGGATTTGAATCCAGCTCTCTTTGATCCTGTGCTCTTAAGAACCCAGCTTTACTAGTTATATTTAATTAAAGTATTTGGGTTGACTGCTTGGGAAAAGTGACCCAATGTTAATAATGGCTTACACAAAAATAATATTTTATTGCTCTTTCACTTAAAAGTCTGGGCCAGTGGCCCAGGGCTGATATGGTGGTTCCATAAACAAGGGGTTAGTTTCCTTCTCTCTTGTTGCTCCGAGACCTTCAACCTATAATCATCTCGTGGGCTGAAATGGCTGCTCCAGCTCCTACCATCTCATCTGCATTCCAGCCAACTGGAACAGGAGAAGAGAAAGGGGAGAGCCTGCCCTAGCCCTTTAAGAGCATAACCTGAAAGTTGCCCACCTCTCTTGTGCTCACATCCCCAATGGCCAGAACTTGATCGTGTGGCCATTCCTCACTGCAAGGGAGACTGGAAAAATGTAGTGTTTAGCTGAAGGGCCTGTATCTAGGGAAAACTTGTGGATCCTGTCATAAAAGAAAAGGAACTTAGGCAGTAACTCAAAGTCTCTGATACGTGGTCACATGAAGCAACCTAGGGTGTTGCTGGCATTACCCTGGGAGGATCCACGGCCAGTGATGATCTGGGAGCCCTTGCCTGCGAGATTCCAGTGTGACAGCCTTTTCCCCTCCCCTCCCCTACTAGGATGCCAAGGATGGGCGCTTGTTCAACGAACAGAACTTCTTCCAGCGGGCTGCCAAGCCTTTGCAAGGTATTCCTCAGGGAAGTGGGCAAGTGGGGTGAGTTTGGAGGTACCAGCTTGGTCAGAACAACTGGCTTCTCCCTGAAGGTGTGGGAAGGGTAGGGATGAAGTCCAAGGCCCAGGTTTGCTCCCATCACCCCTCGGGCCTCAGGGGACAGACAACAGACATGGCCTGAGGCTGGCTCATCGTCCCAGCTCTTGAGAGCTGAGTATTAACATTTTCAGAAATACTGTAAGCCAGTTATTAAAACACAGCCATCATAAACTAATTGTACCAGAGACTTCCCTGGTGGTCCAGTGGTTAAGACTGCACTCCCAGTGGACGGGGCCCAGATTCAGTCCCTAGTCAGGAAGCTAGATCCCGCAGGCCGCATCTAAGAGTCTGAATGCTGCACTTCAGCTCAGAATTCCCATGCCTCAACTAAGACCTGGCGCAGCCAAATAGATAATAATTAATCATATCAATTTACAGTCAGGTTAAGAACAAGAGTGGGCTTCCCTGGTGCCTCAGTGGTAAAGAATCCGCCTGCCAATGCAGGAGACACAGGTTTGATCCCTGACCCAGGAGGACCCCACATGCTACAGAGCATCCAAGCCCAGGCACCGCCACTGCCGAGCCTGTGCTCTAGAGCCCGGGAACCGCAAGCGCCGAAGCCCACACCGCAGAGCCTGTCCTCCACATCAGACAGCAGCCCCGGCTCGCCACAGCTGGAGGAGAGACCTCACAGCAACCAGGATCCCACACAGCCAGGAATAAATGTAAAAAAGAGAGGAGCACGGGTAATAAACACTCGAAGTTTATCACTTCCTTATTACTTGTCTACATTTTCCATTACCCGTCATCTATAAGCTGTGCTTTTTTTTGGCCAGACTCTGTGGCATGTGGGATCTTAGTTCCCTGACCAGGAATTGTACTGCACCCTGGCAGTGAATGCACGGAGCCCTAACCACTGGACCACCAGGGAAGTCCCTGTTATCTATACCCTTGAAGTTGCTTCCATTCACTGTATCCGTGTGATGGAAATACCATATAAGGGCATGCTACTGCCTCCCTGCCCAGCTCTTTATCTTCGGTGATACCACATTGGTAGCTTGTAATTGGCTGTACTGGGAAGCATGTACACCATGGAAATCCACAAACACAAATCAGGGCTATTTTTTTTTCCTGAACAACCAGTTATTAAACTTTGATCAGCACACTGCTCCATCTCTACCATCCAACTGAGATCCTGAAAGGTGGTCAGAAATCTAGTGACACAGTGACCAGTTTAGGCTTTTCCCGATCTCATTAACTCTCTGAGTGAGAATTCACGGGTTACATGGTCACTCTACCCCTTCCACTCACTCCAGATTTGCCAATGCTTTCTCAAAACCACGTTCACACCCCCTGTCATTGCCCCCCTAGCCCTCACCCACCCACAGAAGCAATGTCTCCAACCAGGAGGGAAACCCAGGGTCTGGCCGGGACTCAGGTGCGTTCTGCTTCAAGTCTCAGAATGGGCTGTGGTCCACTGTGGGTGTGGGGCCAGATGGGCCCTGACCTCTCAGGCCCCTGCCTCCCACAGTAAACAAGTGGAAGAAGCTGTACTCAGTCCCCCAGCTGGCCATCCCCACCTGCATCGGTTTCGGCATTCACCAGGACAAGTACAGGTGAGTCACTTCACTTGGCACTCACTTTGGGCTGCTTCCTGTCTCTCTGTCTCATGCCCAGGCATGGCTGGGACCCTGGAGCCACTGGCCAGTTAGTCACTTCCTTCCTCCCCCAGCTTTGAGCCAGACCAATCCCCCAGCCATCCAACCCTTCATCTCACCCGGGACTGGGACCTGGTAGTCCCCAGCCACAGTCCCTCCTTGGTGAACTATACTCTGTCCCCGCCCCGGTCCTCTCTCCCACCTCCTGGGACACCCGTGTCTTCCAGGTTCTTGGTGTTTCCCATCCTGGGGAGGAGCCTTCAGTCGATCCTGGATGACTTCCCGAAGCACGTGATGTCGGTGAGGTCTGTGTTCCAGATGGCCTGCCGGCTGGTAGGTACTGGAGGGTCTCAGGCTCCCATCCAGGGCCTGGGTCCTAGTTTATCAGTCTGTTGCTCTCTGACGCATTCAGCCCGCATCTCCCTCCGCTGGGCACTGGGGCAAGCAGGGTAACTGGCACCGCTGAACCCCAGACCATTAGAACCAGAGCAATGAGTATTGCCAGGAGGGATGTTCAGGAGGCTGTGGGAGCTGGAGGAAGGGTCCCAGCCTAAATTGAGGGGCTTGGTTGTGCTTCCTGGAGTTTATTTCTGAGCCAAGAGTGGGGAATAGCAAGGGGCTGGGTAGAGTGGGAGTGGAAATGCATGGGGAGAGCATTCCAGCCCAAGGAGGTAGCTTAGGCAAAGGCTCATGTCGGGGAGGGCACAGAGGACATCTGTCATTCGCTCCTTCCTCATCCATCCTTCCATGAAGTATTTATCCTGTCCCTGCTGAGTGTCAGGCACCGTCCCAGGGCCTGGGAGTGCAGTGCGGGGCAGCACAGACATGGTTTCTATGTCTGCTGGGACAGGGTGAGTTTAAGCCACAGTTGCACCAGTAGTGAAAAGTGCTCTGGATAGAAGTGTCCCCACGCTGTGACGGAGAAGAGGACCTGACTTAAACTGCTCGAGGGGGCACTTCCCTGGAGGTCCAGTGGCTAAGGCTCCTCCCTCCCAATGCGGGCACCCCCTCCCGGGTTCAATCCCTGCTCCAGGAACTAGATCCCACATATTGCAACTAAGAGTTCGCATGCCGCAACTAAAGACCCCGCATGCGACAACGAAGACCCCGTTTGCCACACGTGAGACCCGGAACAGCCGAATGCACACATAGTGACTTCCCTGGCAGCACAGTGGCTGAGAATCCGTCTGCCGGTGCAGGGGACATTTCGATCCTGGTCCGGGAAGATCCCAGGTGCCGTGCAGGGCAGCTAAGCCCACGCACCGCAGCTACTGAGCCCGCGCCTCAGAGCCTGTGCTCCACAGCAAGAGAAGCCGCCGCAGTGAGAAGCCTGGGCACTGCAGCGAGGAGTAGCCCTCGCCTGCCGCAGGCAGAGAAAGCCCTCACACGGCAGTGAAGACCCCGGGCAGCCAAGGATGAAAGTAAATGAGAAATACAGACAAACGCTGGCGGGATGGGTCCCCAGGGCACGACACGCGGTGTTTGCCGTGTGGCATGTCGAGGGTGGAAGGCAGGAGCTGCGGTTGGTGTGGAGGCTCAGCAGTGACCAGAGGACCCAGGGCCTTGAACACCAAGCTGAGGGTTGGGGACTTCTGTCCCAAGGGCACCGGGAACCCACGTGAGGACTGAGGACGGGAGGGGCAACGTCAGCTCTGGGTGTAGAAGGACCCCCCTGGGCCACGTGGGGACAGCTGGGGAGGGTGCGGTGGAGGCTGAGTGAGGCGGGCACGAGAGAGGACCAGGCCTGAGGAAGAGCTGGGCTGTGGGGATAGAGTGTCTCTGGAAGCAGCAGAATGGGGCGGGCAATTAAGCCTTGGAGTCAAGTGGGTTGCAGTCAAGATGCAGCGAGCACCTGGGGGTTCAATATATGCAATCAGAGCTCAGTGGAAAAGTCAGGGCTAGAAATAAAAATACAAAGTGCTCAACTAAATGTATTTCTGCTTCTTTGGACAAATGAGAAAACCTCTTTGGTATATGTGAGTGTTGGGGTTTTTTTTGTTTTGTTTTGCAAGGGTCAGTAAGTAATCAACTTTTTCCCCTCCAGAGATTTCAATCAACTAAGAAATAATGAGTTGGTCAAAAAGTTAATTTGGGTTTTCCTGTACCGGCTTGAGGACAGACAAACTTTTGGCCAACCCAATAGATACAAGAGATTGATGGAAAATGAGATATCAGCTTTAATACTGAATTTTTCAAAACCCTAATGTCTTCTAAGACATTCCTAAGAATGTCTTAGGCGGGCATCGAAATGCTTCACTCAGAATTAGTCAGGCCCAGTCCACTACTGGGGCTTCCCACGTGGCGGGTATAGAGTCCGCCTGCCGATGCAGGAGACTCAGGAGACACAGGTTCGATCTCTGGTTGGGAAGATCCCCTGGAGGAGGGCATGGCAACCCACTCCACTATTCTTGCCTGGAGAATCCCGTGGACAGAGGAGGCTGCAGTCCATGGGGTGGAAAGAGTTGGAAATGATGAAGCAGCTGAGTGCACACACAGGCAATCTACCAGTGTTACCACCCCCATGACAAGCAGGACCTCGTGACCCCAGGCCCAACAGTGGGGTTTCCTTCCAGGGCTTCGCATCAGAGCCTCTTTGTGTTATCAGCACTTCTCACAGAAAGGCTTGCTCTCCTCCCCTAGCTGGATGCCCTGGAGTTCCTCCATGAGAATGAGTACGTTCATGGCAACGTGACAGCTGAGAATATCTTTGTGAATCCAGAGAACCTGTGCCAGGTAACTGCCAGATCCTCGCCCTCCCTGGGGGCTTTCTGGGCTCCCGGGCTCACCTATCTTAAAACCTGCGTTTATTTCACAATGCTTATTGCAGACAAAGAATTGCTATCCATCATGTATAAAGTGCTGCTTCAAGTAAATGAGGAGAGATAAGCCACTTAGTAGAAAAATAGACAAAGGATAGGAAAAGCAGTTCGTAGAAAAAGGAATCCACAGGTCAGTTAAATGTATGAAAAATGCTCAACCTCCCGCAATTATTATTAGATTCTAGTAATCATGGAAACTAAAATACATTACTACTTTTACCTTTCGGGTAGGCAAAATTAAAAAAAAAAAAAATCTCTTGCTGATAAGGATATGAGGAAACAGCAATTCTTTACTTATTGGAAGTGTACTTGGGCGAACTTTTTGGAAGGTAATTTCTTATAGCAGTCAAAATTTTAAATGTATATGGATTTTTGTTTTGCTTTTTGCAGGATTCACGTTTATTGGCTCGAATACAGTACCTACCTAACATTTGCTAAACATGCCTTTCACACTACTTGGTCACCATTTCCACAGGCAGTCAGTGCAGAGAAGAGGCTCCTCCCCTGCCAGTTGTCAGGGCGGGAGGCGGCAGTGGGCCTGGGTAGCGGAGCCCACCGACGGCCATTCGGTTGTGCAAGATTGATGGAGCTAGCTGCATAAGTTTTTGGATCTACCGGTTCCTCTGTGAGGAATTTATCCATTCCATGTTTTCAAAGATATATTACAGGGACTTCACTGGTAGTCCAGTGGTTAAGAATCTGCCTTCCAATGCAGGGGACACAGGTTCAGTCCCTGGTCATTGAGCAGAGATCACACATGCCTCAGGACAACTGAGACCATGCGCCACAATGAGAGAAGCCCCAAACGAAAGATCCCTCATACTGCGACGAGTATCCCGAGTGCTGCAGCTAAGACCTGATGCAGCCAAAAATAAGGGAGGAAAAGATACATGTACAAAGTGTTCCTGGCAACACTGACTCTGACAGTAAAATGGGAAGACCTCAATATATACTCCTGACAGCATTTAAAGTAAATCATAATTACTCTTTCTAATGATAGACACCAAATTTAGCATGCCCTAAGCAAAAAAATAAAGGGGGGGTTAGTTTAAAAAAAGGGAGGTACAATTTATTGCTCCTTGGAGTGAAAAATCCAAGACTTCACTGGCTTCAGGCATGGCTGATTCTAAAAATTCAGACCCTGTCATTAGGAAACTGGATCTTCCGTCTCTGGGCTCTTCTTGTGTTTGCATTGTTCATTATCAGGCAGTCCCTCTTTGCTATGGGGACAAAATAACCACCAGCAAATGAGGCTTAAATCCCCTCCATTTAGCAACCCCAGTGGAGATGGATTGGGTGAGCCTCACCTCAGTCACTTAGACTGAGAGTTGGAGAGGGGTGGTCTCAGAGAAAAATCCTAGAACCATATTAGGCAAAACCAGAACTTCTCTCAGAGTCCAGTGGTAAAGACCCTGAGCTTCCAATACAGGGGTCATGGGTTTGATCCCTGGTCAGAGAACTAAGATCCCACATAGCAGGAGGCCAAAAAGAAAAGAAAGAGAACCAACAGAATGTATGTGTGTGTGTGTGTGTGTGTGTGTATACATACATATATATATGTATGTATGTAAGTATGTATACAGAGAGAGAGAATTTGACTCAAATTTGACTCAAATACAAAAAGCTCAGAATCCCTAGATCTGCAGTTGGCAAGCTGGAGAACAGGAGAGCTAATGGTGTGCTTCTAGTCAGAGTCCAAAGGCCTGAGGAAACCTGTGTGAGTTCCAGTCTGAAAGCTGGCAGAATCGAGACCTGAGAAGAGTTGGTATTTCTGTTCAAACCCAAAGGCAGGAAAATGCTGATGTTCAGCTCAAGTGGACAGGCAAGGGGCATTCCCTTTCACTTAAGCCTTTGTGTTCTGGTCTTCAACTGATGAGATGAGGCCCACACACTAGAGAGGGCAGTCTACCATCCATTCCAGTCACACCCTCACAGACATACCCAGATTGACCTTTGGCGACATGTCTAGGCACCGTGTGGCCCAGTCAGGTTGACGCCTAAAAGTAACCATCACAAACTGTGACCAGAAGAATGTAGGTCTCACATGGACAAAGCCAACAGGTGTCCCCTCTCCAATGAGCAGCATAAGGGGTAGCCGTGAGAAAGTCAGTGAGGCTGGCTGTGTGTCTGGTGGCTCAGCACTTTGTGTTTTAAACTCAGTTAAGCCTCCTCACAGCCCTGCAGGGTAAGGACTATGATTATCTTCGTTTGACTAATAGAGAAATCAAAGCACAGAGTTGCATAATTTCCCCAGAGCTGTATGGGCACTGATGGGCCAAGCTGGCGCTGGAGCCTGGTCTGTCTGGCTCTGCAGTTAATACATATTAAAGTGCAGAAAGCTGTGTGCCCAACAGGAGGTGCGGTGTGATCCCTCTGTGGAAAATTAGAGCGTCCTCCTTACCCACATGCGTTTGCTGATTATTTAGAGAAAATGAACATATGAGAAGCTATTAGTGGTTACTTCTGGGAACTGGGACTGAGCAGTGGTGGGAATGATTGGTTTGGGTTCTTTGCACATCCTCCTGTACAGTTTGGCATTGGGTTGTTTCAAATTGCACCCACAATTGAAATCTCTGACGCCAGAATACAGATTCCTAATCTTCAAACTGTATGGCTTCTCCCCACGTGCACACAGGTGACCCTGGCAGGCTACGGCTTCACCTTCCGCTATTCACCAGGCGGCAGACACGTGGCCTACACCGAAGGCAGCAGGAGCCCACATGAGGGGGACCTTGAGTTCATTAGCATGGACCTGCACAAGGGATGCGGTAAGAGGCCAGAGAAGGGCTTCAGGAGCTTAGAGACACGCTTCTCAGACAAGGGCAGCTCCCGGTGGTCACAGCCATGGACAGCAGGTGGCCAAGCGCAGGAGTCACACTAAGGCGGGGAGCCAGGATGGGGGTCAGAACCACGGACAGCATCCCCGCGTCCAGTGCTGTGGGGCAGCACTGAGGCCAGTGAGCAGTGGACTGCCAGGAAGCCCTGCGGGTCCCCAGGGTCACGTTCAGGACCTGTGTGGACTTCGAAGGCGAGAGGGTCCCCGACTTCATCCAGGAGGGGCTGCTGATATGCAGTCGTAAACCACTGACTATCCATCTCTGCAGCACACCAGTGAGGTCTAGACAGAGACCCAGATGTCAGCAGTATTTCAGAAGTTGTCAGTTGAAGCCCAGGGACAGGAGTGAGATTATCCCGGGCAAGTGCATGGGGAGAGAAGAGCGCACTTTGAGGAAATGCCTTGAGGAGGTCTTGGCCTCTCTCGCCAAAACCCCTTGAAACCATGGCCATCCAAGTCCCTGCCCGCATCCTCCCATTACGCTAAGTCCCCCAGGGATGGGATGGTGCGTGTGCCCCCAGCACCAGCTGTTAGAGGGTCTGACACAGTCAGCTCGCAGTGTTTGTCGAATGCTTATGTAAAGTGTTTAAATCATGTGATTCAGGAAGTGAAAGAAAACCAAACCCCCCTGTCTGCTTTGTCCTTCCCTACCAAGTGAGGCTGACTTCAGTGGCCATCCTTCTAGGCACCTTCATGCCTTGTTACATCTCTCCACTGGACTCTCAAGGGCTGGGACCCAACCAAACTCTTGTCTGGAATTTAAGACTATGGGAAGGAGGCCTTCCCTGGTTGTCCAGCGGCAAAGACTCTATGCTCCCAGTGCAGGGGCCCCAGGTTCTGTCCCTGGTCAGGGAACTAGATCCCAGATGCTGCAACTAAAGAGTTGACATGCGGCAGTGAAGATCGAAGATCCCACGTGCCCCAGTTAAAACCCAGTGTGGCTAAATAAATAAATACTAAAGAGGAATGTGGCAAGGGGATTGTCACCCAAGGCTCTGAGGATTCACAGAATAGGTTCATGAATGAAGGACAAGCAGGTGAGGGAGTGAGCTAGTGAAACCAGGGCTGAAGAGATGACCAAGGGAGTGAATGAGTAATTGACTCATGAAAGAGTGAGAGTGGACAAGTGAAAAGTGGATGAACAGTTGAGAGGCAGTATATTTGGATGGTTGCGTGTGTGAGCACATGCTTGAGTTGGTGAGAGAGAGAAACGATGAGGGTGGGCATGTCAGAACGTCTGCCTGAGTGGCCACGTCCCTTCCCTCCCTCCCCAGGGCCCTCCCGCCGCAGTGACCTCCAGACCCTGGGCTACTGTTTGCTGAAGTGGCTCTATGGGACCCTGCCATGGACAAACTGCCTTCCCAACACTGAGGAGATCATGAAGCTGAAACAGAAGTGAGTCTAGGGGTCAGCAGAGCCCAGTGCTGGTCCAGCATCCCTGCAGGTGGGGCAGAAGCTCAGAACCCAAAAGGGGACAGAAAAGTGGGAGGCAACCTCTGGCCTCTGCAGTTCTCAGGCACGTGCTCTACATCCATTCCAGCGGGCCAGAGCGTGGGCTCTGGAGCCACACTGCCTGGGGTCAGACTCCAGCCCCACCACTGCAGGCTGTTGGGTGGGCAGCCTAACCTCCACAAGCGTCAGTGTCCTCCAGTGTCAAGGATCCTATTAGCTCCCACCTCAGGGTGGAAGGATTTGAGGGAGCTGGGTGCACAGCACTCAGCACAGAGCCTGGCCTGTAGAAAATGCTCACAGTGTGCAGGACACCATGATTCATTCACTCCCACAGGAACACACGGGCAACCTGAGCAGTTAGGCCTGGGCTTTGCCTCAGTATCTGGCAGCACTGGCCTCTGGCGTCCACACTTCCCTCTCTTCTGCGCGTGAAGATGTTACTAGTTCTGTTTTAGATGTTCAGCACCAAGGACAGTGGGATAAACCCAGAAGTGTTCGGGTGGTGTGGTTCAGCACCAAGGACAGAGGGCAGTGGGGGTACAGGGGGTGCGGGTGGGTGCGCGGTTCAGCACCAAGGACAGAGGGGCTGTTGGCTGTAAAGGGAGGTGCTACTGAGTGTGTGGACAGTGCACAGCTAGACTCAGGGCAGCTCTGCAGGTCCAGAGCTCAGGATTCAAGCTCTGGTGTAGGCTTGGGGCAGGAGAGCTACCCCAAGAGGAGCCATTCAGGAAATGGTGGGTATCACATCTGACGTGCAAACTTGAAGTTCAGATGGAGACTCAGACTTTAGCAGTGTCTCAGGAGCTGTCTGCAGAAGCCCTGGGAGAGTGGAACGAGAGAAAACTCCNGAGAAGAGCGCACTTTGAGGAAATGCCTTGAGGAGGTCTTGGCCTCTCTCGCCAAAACCCCTTGAAACCATGGCCATCCAAGTCCCTGCCCGCATCCTCCCATTACGCTAAGTCCCCCAGGGATGGGATGGTGCGTGTGCCCCCAGCACCAGCTGGCAGAGGGTCTGACACAGTCAGCTCGCAGTGTTTGTCGAATGCTTATGTAAAGTGTTTAAATCATGTGATTCAGGAAGTGAAAGAAAACCAAACCCCCCTGTCTGCTTTGTCCTTCCCTACCAAGTGAGGCTGACTTCAGTGGCCATCCTTCTAGGCACCTTCATGCCTTGTTACATCTCTCCACTGGACTCTCAAGGGCTGGGACCCAACCAAACTCTTGTCTGGAATTTAAGACTATGGGAAGGAGGCCTTCCCTGGTTGTCCAGCGGCAAAGACTCTATGCTCCCAGTGCAGGGGCCCCAGGTTCTGTCCCTGGTCAGGGAACTAGATCCCAGATGCTGCAACTAAAGAGTTGACATGCGGCAGTGAAGATCGAAGATCCCACGTGCCCCAGTTAAAACCCAGTGTGGCTAAATAAATAAATACTAAAGAGGAATGTGGCAAGGGGATTGTCACCCAAGGCTCTGAGGATTCACAGAATAGGTTCATGAATGAAGGACAAGCAGGTGAGGGAGTGAGCTAGTGAAACCAGGGCTGAAGAGATGACCAAGGGAGTGAATGAGTAATTGACTCATGAAAGAGTGAGAGTGGACAAGTGAAAAGTGGATGAACAGTTGAGAGGCAGTATATTTGGATGGTTGCGTGTGTGAGCACATGCTTGAGTTGGTGAGAGAGAGAAACGATGAGGGTGGGCATGTCAGAACGTCTGCCTGAGTGGCCACGTCCCTTCCCTCCCTCCCCAGGGCCCTCCCGCCGCAGTGACCTCCAGACCCTGGGCTACTGTTTGCTGAAGTGGCTCTATGGGACCCTGCCATGGACAAACTGCCTTCCCAACACTGAGGAGATCATGAAGCTGAAACAGAAGTGAGTCTAGGGGTCAGCAGAGCCCAGTGCTGGTCCAGCATCCCTGCAGGTGGGGCAGAAGCTCAGAACCCAAAAGGGGACAGAAAAGTGGGAGGCAACCTCTGGCCTCTGCAGTTCTCAGGCACGTGCTCTACATCCATTCCAGCGGGCCAGAGCGTGGGCTCTGGAGCCACACTGCCTGGGGTCAGACTCCAGCCCCACCACTGCAGGCTGTTGGGTGGGCAGCCTAACCTCCACAAGCGTCAGTGTCCTCCAGTGTCAAGGATCCTATTAGCTCCCACCTCAGGGTGGAAGGATTTGAGGGAGCTGGGTGCACAGCACTCAGCACAGAGCCTGGCCTGTAGAAAATGCTCACAGTGTGCAGGACACCATGATTCATTCACTCCCACAGGAGCACACGGGCAACCTGAGCAGTTAGGCCTGGGCTTTGCCTCAGTATCTGGCAGCACTGGCCTCTGGCGTCCACACTTCCCTCTCTTCTGCGCGTGAAGATGTTACTAGTTCTGTTTTAGATGTTCAGCACCAAGGACAGTGGGATAAAACCAGAAGTGTTCGGGTGGTGTGGTTCAGCACCAAGGACAGAGGGCAGTGGGGGTACAGGGGGTGCGGGTGGGTGCGCGGTTCAGCACCAAGGACAGAGGGGCTGTTGGCTGTAAAGGGAGGTGCTACTGAGTGTGTGGACAGTGCACAGCTAGACTCAGGGCAGCTCTGCAGGTCCAGAGCTCAGGATTCAAGCTCTGGTGTAGGCTTGGGGCAGGAGAGCTACCCCAAGAGGAGCCATTCAGGAAATGGTGGGTATCACATCTGACGTGCAAACTTGAAGTTCAGATGGAGACTCAGACTTTAGCAGTGTCTCAGGAGCTGTCTGCAGAAGCCCTGGGAGAGTGGAACGAGAGAAAACTCTCCAGTGAACAGCATCGAGTCTGTGTGTCGTCTCAGTTCCGAGCATGCTGTGTCGATGGTTCGTGTCGAGCCTCTCATTTTGCCCCCTTTATTACCCCATCTTCCTTTACTCAACCATGGATACCCACTTATACATACTGAATATATATGTGTCCTACTGATATGCTTGCTTAAATGTACTTGTATCCTTAAAATTGCATGACGGTCGTGGCACTGTATCTGACTTGCATAAATGTTAGTCTGCTTCAAATCTCACCCGTTTCTGGCTTTCTTCACTCAACACTTCCAGTTTAACCCCAGTTACATGTGTGTCGAGTTTACTGCTTTTGACTATTACTTTTAAATAAGGTATAGGTACATCTGTGTCCTTAAACGACAGTTTTTTTTTTTCTTAAACATGTGATGACTGCGTTTGACTTGCATAAATGTTCTTGTACTCTAAATCTCATTCTCCTTCTTTCACTTAATGCTTTATTTCTTTAACTTTTTACATTGCTAAAGAAGCTCAGTGCTTCTCCTCAAGTAATTTTAGATGTAGCTGTGTCCTTGAAAAATACGTTGTGTTTGATTTATGCCAATTGAACACTCACCTGTATGTGTGTGTTCTGTTGGCATAAGTGGTACCTCGCCCCAGATCTCATCCTCCGTCATGTTTCAGCTTAGCCGTCACTCCCCAGGGAGCCTTTCCCTCATCCCCACCGCATCGGGTCTCCTGCTTGTTCACTTCTGAGGAAGGGACACCTGTCACATTGGCCTGCCCGTAACGACCTGTTCACGGCTAACATTGCTGTATGCTTTTCTGCCCTGGGCAGAGTGCCCACCGCTTCCCTGTGTCAACTCTGAGGCAAGTGCTCTCCCGACCTGAAGCATGGAGATCTTAGGTGATCAGCCTGGGTCACTCAGCTACTGAGAGGCGCTCCCAGGCCCTTTGACTCCAGAGGAGGCCCTTTCACCTGGAAGCTGGTATCTCCCAAGTTTGAGAGGCTCATCGCAGCGTATCGGTGACATTTGGATGCAGCCACCCTCCACTCACCAGATACTCACTGAGCACTTCCCTGCACTAGGCTCTTCTAGGGCCTGGGGATACAGAATAGCTAAGACAGACACCCCTTCCCTCAAGGAACTCACATTTTAATGGGAGAGGCTACGAACAGAGAGTGAAACACAAAGCATGTCAGAGGTCAGAGGGCGGGGCAGTCAGCTCAGAGCTATGGGCATCCACCAGTGGCACTGGCAGGGTGTGGGCATGCCTGCTCTTTTAGATTTAAAGGCCAGGGCAGGTCTTCTTGGCAATGGTGACAAGTGAAGTGACTCTAGAAAGTGAGTGAAGAGGTCCCACCTGGGTGCTAATACGCCCTAACATCTCTGCAGAAGGGGGGAAAGAAAGAGAGCAGCCAGGCTTCTGCAGGCAACCTCTGCATTGGAAGGCAGCCTCAGTACCTGCTGTAACACAAGCCCGTTGCCCTGTTTTCTTCTTTTCTTTTTGCACTGGTTTTCTAGTTTTCCAGTAATTTTATGTTTTCTGCAGTGAAGCCAGGTGAAAACAACGGGTCTCAGGATTAGTGACACAGGTCATCGGAGGACACAGCCCAATCACTAACACGTGTGGCTGAAGTCTGTGAACTGCTCCTTGACGCACTCTGCTGTGTTAGCGATGAGACTGAGCTGCTCTGACGAGGAGACCCTGAGAGAATAAGTAACAGTTCCTTCCAGAACCGCAGATCCCAACCACAGCCACAGAAGGAGGGCCGGGAACATAAAGATGCTCCTCAGGGAAATGTCAGCGGTGATGCGGAACTCATTCTAGACGCCCCCCAGCCCAGCCTGTCAGCTGACCTAAGGGCCCACAAGGGGGCATGTTGCGATTTGCACATTTTCTTCCCTGGTGGCTCGGAGGTAAAGAATCCACCTGGAACTCAGGAGACTTGAGTTTGATCCCTGGGTCAGGAAGATCCCCTGGAGGCGGGCATGGCAACCCACTCCAATATTCTTGCCTGGTGAATCCCATGGACAGAGGAGCCTGTCGGGCTACAGTCCATGGGGTCTCAAAGAGTCAGACACGATTGAGCCACTAACACTTTCACTTTTCAGCTGTCCTCTCAGATGTTACTGGTGTACATGGCTTTTTCTCCATTCACTCAGCAAATATGTATTCTTTTTTTTTTTTTTTTTTTTGGTAAATTCTAGTTCATGACAGATGAATGAATAACAAAGAAAGATGAGAGGCAGTCTGATCCCCCAGGCTCTCTGGCTCGCGAGGCCCCCAGCTAGGGAAGCACAGACTCCGCTTGGAGCTGGTCTCTGCTCTTAAGCCTGCGGCTGGGCAGAGAGGTCCCGATTCCGGCAGTGAGGGCCTGTGTGGGGGAAGTGCGCACACAGTTTATGCGGTCCTGAGGCTGGCACAGCCCTTCTATGCCATCACTCTGTTGCTGAGTCACTTGCCTCATATATCCCGAGAGACACACGTCAGACCCGGCCCTTCTTGTACACACATGACAGTTGCTGTAAGGCATCCATGGAGCTGTGTGCAGGCACTCGGGAGGGACCCATTTCCTCTGCCTGGGGGCGTCCAGGGGAAGCCTCCAGGGAACGGGCCCTTGAGCCATGTCCAGAAGGGAGAGTGGCCACTCACCGGGCATCAGGATAGAGAAAGGCAGCCAAGGGCAGAGGAATGGCAGATGCAGAGGCCCGGAGCTGTTCGTGGACGCCTGAGCTGGTTAGGGGATTAGCAGGAGGCTGGTGTGACTGGAGCGTGATGGGAGGGAGAAAGTCAGGGAGACAAGGCCACAGGGGCTGGTGGCTTTAGTGCCAGAGGTTCCTCCTGAACCAGGACACTGGGAGACCCTGGGACGGCTGTGAGCAGGGAGGGGCAGGGTCCACTCTGGGCACAGACAAACTCTCCGGGGCTCCGTGGGGGTTGAATGGAAAGCTGGGGAGGAGGCTGGGCCCAGGGAGAAAGTGAGGCCGGAGCTGGGCCCAGAGCCATGGGAGCGGGTGGAACAGAAAGGGTTGGGGAGCAAGAGGCTGGGGCTTTTTAGGGATTCTGGGCTGTGGAGCAGGGGAAGGGGATGACAGCACCCCATGACTCGGTGGACAGTGGGGAGCCAACCCGGTGGTCTAGGCCAGTGATTCAGTTATGTTTGTATATATATGCATGTATATATTTTTTAAGATTCTTTTTGCATGGAGTATATTACAAAATACTGAGTTCCTTATGTTATACAGTAGATCCTTACTGGTTATCTATTTTATATGTACCAGTATATATATGTTAATCCCAACCTCCTAATTTATCCCTCCTCCCTAACTTTTCATTTTTCTTTCATGTCCAAGAAGGGTGTGTGTGTGTGTGTGGGTGTGTGTGGGTGTGTATTTATATATGTATATTTATACAAATGGGCATCCCAGGTGACTCTAGCGGTGAAGAACCCGCATGACAATGCAGGAGACCTAAGAAACATGGGTTTGATCCCTGTGTGGGGACGATCCCCTGGAGGAGGGCATAGCAACCCACTCCAGTATTCTTGCCTGGAGAATGTCATGGACAGAGGAGCCTAATCTTCCCAACCCAGGGATCGAACCCGGGTCTCCTGCACCGCAGGCAGATTCTTTACCGACTGAGCTACAAGGGAAGTTATGTAGTAGACATCTACAAATGAAGTCATATAACTTTATATAAATAGTGTAAAGACTTTAGAGTTCAATTACAAACACTTTTAAGGCAATTGTTCGATTTTTCATGGGTGTCCACTAGGGTTGTGTCATCGGCACGAGCAGTGAGCTTACAGCAGGTAGGGTGTTAGGAGTAAGGGTGGTGGCATCCTATCTGGATGGCTGCCTGCAGGGGCAGAGTTGTGCCCTTACTGGACTATTGGAAGGATCAATGAGGTGACCTTGTAAATTATAAAGAGCTGTGCAATGGAAACATCTTTAGCCCATTAGTCTTCGTAATCCTTGATTAGAAATTAGGATGGGAAACTTTCAGTGCAAGTCTAGAGATCTGATTACAAAATGTGGACTTGGACTATACAGAAGAGCAATGTCCTGGGTGATTTTTAATGTAGTTATTTCTAATGATTGCTCCCCTGCCATGCCATCAGACTAGCGTGCAGGTATGTAGTGTTGAATGTGCTTTCATCACCATGCTTCTGTTCCAGAATGTGAACGTATATGCGTGTGTGCCCCTTGGAATTTTTGTTTTGTCCTCTTTTGTCGTTTACTGTGCGTCTGTGCCGTTGCAGGTTTGTGTTTGGTTTGGTTTGGTTTTGGTTTGTGACAGTACATGTTCATGCTCCCTCATTCATCATTGTCTCACAGTGATATGGTAAAGCTCGTACAAGTCCCCAACGATGGAGGGCCTCTGGGAATCCATGTAGTGCCTTTCAGTGCTCGAGGCGGCAGGTAACGTATCTTGCAGGTTTTTAATTGAATCATAATGTACAGTGTTTTATCTTCATTTATGCTCAGATGTAGAGTAGTGTTGAGTTAGCATATGCTTAACAGAAGCCTTTTCATTTGCGGGCCACTGTGCCTTCCTTCACACATATGCATCATAATCACAAAAGCACTTAGGCTGATGAAGAAATAGGGCATTTAAATTATTCTAATAATTTTATTGTTCATCACATCCATGCAAACATTTTACTACGCTGCAAATTGATGATAGCCTTTATTGCCAGAACTCCAGCTGAATGTGCAAAGGTAAGGAAGTTCTTCAAGCATTTTCCTGAAAAACATGTATCCAGTATAAGTTACCTGGATAACATAGAAAATGATTCATTGAAAATTTGTTTATATGTCTGTTTAGTTCTTTAATTTTATATGATTTTTATAATTGTGTTCCAAAATTGTTAAGTTAGAGAAGCTATAGATTTATTTCCTCCCATGTGATCTGTGTGTCCTCTTCAATCTGCCCACCCAAATGGCACAGTTTTGCACTGTTTGTTAGTATGATTTCATTACTTCATAGAACATGTATCCTTAAAAATGTCAAATGTTAAATGAGTTTCTTTTACCCTGCTGCTTGTTTTCAGTGAAAGAATTATTGTTTGTTTTATACATATTCAAATACTAAGAACTGATTTTGCAGCTAATCACATCAATTAATCAAATGTTTGATGAGCCTTTCATCATCCAGGAACTACTGCCTCCTCCTGGGGCTTGGGGAGAGGCATTAACCTTTGAGGTTTAATCTCATCCTCTCTTATTTACCCATCTAGTTATTACCAGCTGAAACATATTTATGATCTATTTGGCTTTTTAGTTTGAACTTCTTTCTTTTATTGTTATCCCTTTACCTATTTATTTTTAAACTTCCTTTATGCTGGGAGAAGAAAACAGGGAGCTGGAAAGTTGCCTTAGGCCAGTGAGTGAGAACATAGACCATTTTTTCAACTCTTGCCAAGGAATTATAAGCATCTAGTATGTTGTAAGAGACATTGGAATGTCAATTACAGGCATGTGACTGAATTATCTGTTTAATTTTTTAAAATAAGTGTTTGAACTATTGTACCACCTTCCTAGTATATGTTCCTGACCGTGCTGTGTCCAGACTTCATGTTTCTGGTAACACACATGCATTATGGAAGGTCTGGAAGCTAATGCATTGATTTATCTAGAACTCTGCTGGAGTAGGAGGCTGGAAAGTGAGCACTATCTAACAAGATGTGAAATTCTCCTGGAATTGAGAGCGGGGTGTTAAATTCACAGACTTATGACCACTTTTACTTTTTCCCCTTCTTTTCTTCTTTTTTTAAAACTCTAGAGAAACATTGAACTTTCGTCAAAGAACTTTCATTTAAATGAGCTCAGTTGTTTTCACAATGGCCCTTGCCTTTATCTCCTTTAAAAATTATAATTTTAAATGATCTCAGAAGTTAAATCCCTTTTCCATTTATTTCATGAGTAGAAAAATAAGCTAAGAGGGTAAAATGCATGAATGATCACTTCCCAATACTAGTGTGCCTTTAACTGCTTGTGGAATATAACTCATCACAACTGAGACTTAATTGTGTATGGACCAGCTTTGAACCAATATTTCAAACGTATTATTTTCTGTCATTTATTACACATATTCTACTGCATTGTGTGAAAGGATATTGGGATAAAATAGGTAAAAAAGCCTAAAGCAAAAAAACTGTGAGGTAGAAAAATTAATCTACTGCAGATTAATTCAGTGGAAGGTATTTTTACTGGTTACCATGGCATTTCATTTTGATATACAGAACTCATTCAACTAGACAAGGATCCCTTTGCAGAACTAGAAGGTGTCATTTTTAATCCTTGTTGATTTGGCAATGTAATGAAGAAAATCCTGTACAGCATTCTTGTACAAGGGACAAAGAAATTAAGACAATGAGATTCGTTATAAACCCTTTCTAGGCATCAGCAATTTTCATACTGGAAAACGGAGCAGAATTTTTTCCCCCTAACACCTGTAATGCATCTTTGAGCTTCCTCATTGTCTTGACACTCCTGGTTCTCTGAAGGGAGGCAGAAAATGCAGAGAACAACAGGAGGACTCCAGAATCCTAGCCGCCAATCTTCAGGAGCCAGACACACCCATCTCCCTTGTTCTCAGAAATGCTGACAAGTACATTCTTCCCAGTCTGTCAGAAACCTTCCCAAGCATTTATTGAGTGACGGTTCCTCTGTTAGGTGTTGGGAAACAAGGATGAATGGGACATGGTCTCTCTCCAGGGATTTGCAGTCAAGATGGAGTGATAGCCAGGAACTCACACTATTATAATTATGTGATAAATGCCGACATTGTGAGTTGATGGGGAGGGGTTGTCTGAATTAGGTAACTGACGCTGGCTTGTTGTAGAAGATGATTTTAATTGAGATGACACTTTATGAAGGAAGCTACATCAGCTCCGTGGTGACTGTGAGGGGCAAATTAAGCAACGCAGTATAGTGTAAAGGAGGAAATTCAGTGGAACTCGTGAAGAAATTGCATATATTATCCAGTGGGAATATGAGAATACATATTTGTGGGATATAAGCTGAAATTTCTGAGAATAAATTTCTTGGTGCAAAATTCCAGTCATACTTGGGCCCCTCTCAGTTTTGGAAATGTAATTAATTGGATAATACTTACTGAATACTTATTTTTCTAAAAGTGACATATACATGTCAGTATTGGTTTCTTATTTCAATTTCAAAGTCAGCAAGTTTTAAGGAACAGTACAGAATGGGAATCACACATCCTGCAGAGAAGAAACTCGATGTGAAACATCTCAAATATCAAACATAATTCAGGGAAATTGGAAAAAATGTGAAGTCAGTGTTAGAGAAATTTTTAAAGCTACTTATGTAAACAGTATTATTTTGGCCTGCGGTTAATGAAGTTTTTTGAATAAAGATTCTGCTGGATCAGTTTTAAAAAGGCCATTTTCTAGAGTGGGTTGAATGTTCTTTAGTGACAACTGGCTTGTGGCCCCCCTTCCCCCAGCTGTTGCTTTGGGTATTAAAAACGGAGACAAATGGCTGCATAGGAGAGACTATGTTGATATCCCTTGGATGCTCTGTTTTCCTCTAGTTATCATCCTGTATTTTATTCAAAAATATAAAATTAGCTGATCCCCACCCAGAATCCTTTATTCACAGTTTCGCTACCTTGAAATCAGTTTTCACTTCACACATATAATTTCATTTCCTCTTGATTTTAAATGTCAAACATAACCTCCTTATTTAAATCACAAGTGCTACTACTTTCAGGAAGGCTCTGCCAAGTAATTGTCATTTCCTTTGGCAGAAAAACCATGTTTCGTGTTAAAATTTTTTATATTTCTAGGACCTAGCCCAACAGTATTGCTCAGCGAAGCTTACTGTGACTATCCCTACTAACTCCGCATTGCTATCGAAATAAAATACATATGAAAATAAATATCTGATGTACATTAGAAATAAAACAATAAGGATATATCCTGGCTTGATGTTAATGAGGTTTCCCAAGCCTTTCCAATTACTTAGGAATATGATTGTGTTGTAATGTTAAATATTTAGAAAGCAAGATAAAATGTATATTCTGAAATAGGGGCTGGGCTTATGAAATAATAAGATTTTGTAGTTTTAAGGGACTTAAAGTCTAATTGAGAAATATGTACTATATAAAGAGATCTATACTGTGTGTCCAAAGAACTCGATGCACGTGTGTGGTAGGATTTAGAAGAAGTGGAGGTGTGAAGCAATGGAACTTGATCTGTTCTTTAAAGGAAATATACAACTTAATGCTAGTGATGTCTGAAAAGATCTTCTTTCCAGGAAGAGGATATACAAAAGGAAGATGTTCCATACAAATGTGTGTGATTTGGTGAGAAATAATGATTTGAAACAGAGTGTATTGGAAATGGCTCTTACAAAGCACTTTATGAATGGCCTGTGAGACTTCATTCTGTAAATAGTAGAGAAATTGTTGAAGGCTTTCGAGAAATACCATTGTATTATTTTTTTAGATTAGCTATTATTCTTCTCTTTGGTCCCAGTCTAACTTATAGAAGACATTCTTAATCTTTTCCTCTCTGGAAACACATATGGCTAAAGCATATTATTCTTTTTTAAATTAAATTTTATTCTTTATTATATTTTTTAAAGCATAGTATTCTTAATAAAGTGCAGCCTGCTTCTCTGTCTCCTTTCTGTAATGGACATAATTGAGTAACTTTTGTCTCAAATAAAAAAGTGTTTATTAAGTTTTAACTATTTTGTATAAAAGTTAGACATATTTGGAAGGTCTTAAGAAAAATACTCATCTACTTAATAATTCAGTGAAATTCTATGAACTTGACTCCTCTCATACTTATGTGAGTTATAAATAGTGTTAGTTTTAACTCTTAGATCACTGAACCTTTATTATATTACTTTTTGCTGCATAAGACATCAAAATCAGAAAGCTCATCTTCTTTCCAGAATCCCCAGTTACCTGTGCTGTCTTCCCTCTTTGTGGCAGACAGTGATGGCCTTAACCACATGCTGAGTCTTCATGTTATTGGCCAAGAGCTTGTTAGGAATAGTCCAGGCTAAGAGACGCATTTTGATGCACCTCTTTTGAGACCACAGATGCTTGGGACAGTTCCTGGCTCTGCCTTTTGAGAAAGTGTGGCCTGAGCAGGTTTCCTTCACTTAGCCTCAGTCTTCACATCTGAAGGCTGGGACACTCATGTGACTTTGTATGGTTTAAATAAGAAAATATAGAAACTTACAAAATGCGTGTAAAAATACAGAAAATTCCAAAATGCGTGAGGTATTTGGCAGTGGCGGCTAATATAATAAGAATGGTGTTGACATTTCACCTTCCGCTTATCTACCTGTGATGTGCTTTAAGATTACCTCCAAATGCTGGGTGTTCTGGTTGTCTCAGTTCAATTCAGTCGCTCAGTCGTGTCCGACTCTTTGCAACCCCATGAACTGCAGCACCCTAGGCCTCCCTATCCATCAGCAGCTCCCGGAGTTCACCCAAACTCATGTGCATCGAGTCGGTATTGCTATCCAATCATCTCTCTGTCGTCTCCTTCTCGTCCTGCCCCCAGTCCCTCCCAGCATCAGGGTCTTTTCCAATGAGTCAGCTCTTCGCATCAGGTGGCCAAAGTATTGGGCTTTCAGCTTCACCATCAGTCCTTCCAATGAACACCCAGGACTGATCTCCTTTAGGATGGACTGGTTGGATCTCCTTGCAGTCCAAGGGACTGTCAAGAGTCTTCTCCAACACCACAGTTCAAAACCATCAATTCTTTGGCTCTGGTTGTCTAGGCAAGTGCTAATGAGACTGTGTAATAGTGGAATATGATCTCAAAATTATCTCTTCTATAATGAATATGAGATGAAAATTTACTCTTACATCATAAGTTTGAGAATTTCAGTACACACTTATTTAGGTAGTTGGATATATTTGTTAATGAAGAATTGCAGCCAATTTGAATTTCATGGAAACAGCTTAGGTGTTAAGAAGAACTTTATTTGAGGCTTGTATATTTCAGTTCACTTTAGAGTTTTTAAGTTGAATATTCACTTTTAAAAGAATAAATATCCTCTTGCGCTTTGAGTACTCTATATCAATTCATTTCCCCCAAAACACAATTTATTTACGGAATCTGTGTTTCCTTTTGTCTGGAAGATTTCAGTTGTTCATTCTCAGCTGCAGATTCATTTTGTTCAAATCAAGGGGACATATTAAATGCATTTGTTTTGGAGAGAAAAGTTGTATTTTACATTTAGATAAAACTTGCTTTTTAAAATATAGTAGTATGATGCCTATCATTTCTGCCCTTACTTTAAGGAATTCTCTATTTTCACTTCACCACGTTTTGGTCCACTTTATCTCATCCACTAAAGGTCATAGTGACTTCGAGTTCTTACTGTGGTTCCGAGGGATTGCATGCAGGCCATTGCCAGCCCATCATCCCGGGCTCAGTGAGGGGAGAGGGTCCTCCTGCTGGGAGCTTGTTCTGCTCATGCCTTCTCTGCTTTTGCTGTAGTTGTGGTGGTTACACTGTGTCAGCTTTTATTAAGATGAATTATGATCATTTCCATACAGCTGGGTGGCAGTTGTGGGAGTTTACGTTATCAAAGCAAAACCCAAGACTTGCTCAGCCAATTTAGATGTCAATAAAACATTTGTTACTTATTTTCAGTTTTATCATTGGCTGTAATTTATACTTAGGATTGAAAATGTTAACATGTGTGACTGAGTTTGTTTTAATTAAGTGTATAATTAGGCTAATGAACCTTGTAAAAATGTAGCGGTGCAATACTTAATATAATCTAAGCAGTTAAATTTCTAATTATGCATCCAGAATCATGTACAGAGATGCTGCCTTTCCACGACTGGCTGTCTGGGGCTGTGTTCTCCTTCTTTGCCCCACTTTGGGGTAAGAAACATTGTACAAAAGCCATGGTGAAAGACTTCAAAGAAATATGTGTGTGTTTACATATTTTTTAATGTAGGAAATTCATTCAGAAGTGGGATTTGTACATAGCAGACATAGTGTGTTTCCCCCTAACGTTTTGAAAAGATAGAGGGACCAGGGAAGAGTGGTAGTTTTGGGGATGTTTTCAGTTTACCAGAAGAAATCCACTTGCCCAGAAAGCATCTTGCCAAGTCGGGCTCACATTAAACTCATGCAGGAGGTGAAGGGGTGCTGCCCCATGTAACCGGGAGCCCTGATGTTGTGGCTTCCTGGCGCTGAGCTCCCTGCTAAGTTACTCATGACCTGCTCGTCCTCCTGCACCTGCCAGCACAGTCAGGCTGGTGCTTTGCCCCTGGTGCTATCCCCAAGCGACCTCCCCTCCCCCTTGCCCGACTCCTCTTTTCCCTCTCCTCGCTCTTCTATCTTTCGCAAAGTGGTTTCTTCTGATGAAAAGTGATTGCCCCTAATAAGGAATTCTGGTACTGACTGCCAAGAAGGAAAACCACTCTCTACTCTGGCACAGAGTCATGCCAAAACGCTCTGACCTTCACGACCTTTAATTATTCTCTCTAATAAGAGTGTTAAGGGAAACACAACAGCATCGGCACTCACTTCTTTATTCCTTTAGAGGGAATTCTAGTTGCTGGTTGAATTTGCAAAACAGACTCCTAAAATTTGTTTCTAATTATAAATACTATCTGAGCTGCCTTTTTGTGGGCAGTGGGGGCAGGAGAGGGTGGAGACGTCTCTGCTAGCAGACACAACTTTCCAGGAGGATGAAAATCTCTGTTATTACTTCCAATTGATTTCCCTTTGGAGGGTCCTTTTCATTCTGTTTGGCTGTCATGTTATCAGTTCAATTTTCCTGTGAAGTTTTTTTGATCGTTCATTCCCATTCCTTTTGTAATCATTTTTACCTAGTGAAGCAAATGGGATAGTTTGGCACATTGTACCATTTTCCTTTTCAATTAATCCGTTCTTTTGAAGAGAGTGATTCTAATAGTGTGGTCAGGTACTTAGAAATCAGCAGGCTACGAACGTCTCCTTAATTCAGTCTGTTCTGTTGGCTTTCCTGAACACTTGCTGTGTGACTCAGGGTGCAGTTTTCCCCTTTCTGCTCCTCTACCCCCAACCCTCAACCACCCCATCAGCTCTCTAGTCTCAAGTGCTGTGAAACAGGATTCTGAGGTTTCTGCGACTACTCTAATAATGTTGGATTCTAAAACCTCATTTAATAAACTTTGGCAGTATTTCATGTAAATATGATATGATAGCATACTTGTTTTTGATTTGTAGCATTTTTACTGTATGTGAGGATTACTCATGCAATTGGTTGTATAAGAGGGCTTATATAGAAAGACAAGCCATTCCACGAATGAAGCATGTCAGGCCTTTTTACTGTATGTTATTATCCTGGAATGATTCCCATGGGGGGGAAAAGTAGATTTAAGAAAAGAAAAATGATTATCTAGATGAATATAAATCCATGGACCTATTCATCTGAAGAATATTAATGCCACTTGTAGAATTAAATTACAGATTTCCAAGTTAGATTATTTAAACTGTTATAGATACTGAAAGGTTTTATTGGAAATAAATTTATAAATTTTAACAAATGACTGATACTAGCTACCTGCTAAGTAATTTCCATTAAACTTGGTCTGACTTTCTCCATTTCTCTAAAAATATTCCATTTTAAAATATACAAAGTATTTCAGAATATATAAAAACATAACAATTTTTAGACACTTGAGATCACAGCAATGTTGTAACTGCGTTGAGAAATTGCTCATGATCTCACTGATTAAAAACTAATTAACTGGAGTAACTCTTGGTAGGGCATGCTTTTACTCAGGGGCTGAGCACACGAACTTGGAAGAACTGCTGTTGGTCCTTTGAGGCAGCTTTGAACAACAGCAGTGACACCAAGTCGTGGTTCTGTTAGGATTGCGTGTGGGTGGCTGAGTCATCTTTTCTTTCTGCTGTGCTCTCATGTGGATGCTTGGATGGCAAAGTGGCCTCGGGTCTTCTCCTGGTTCCACTATTACCAATAACTGTGATTCAGTTTGATTTCTCTTGTCATTTTGTCCCACTCAACAGAGACATGGGTATATCTTAATGATGTGATGACTCTGGGTAGAACACTGTGTTCAGTTGCCCATGCGTGCGTGTGCGCTCAGTCACTCTTTCACATCTGACTCTGTGGCCTCATGGACTGTATCCTGCCAGTCTCTTCTGTCCATGGGATTTCCCAGGCAAGAATATTGGAGTGGGTTGCCATTTCCTTCTCCAGGGGATCTTCCCAACTCAGGGAGCAAACCTGTGTCTCCTGCATTGGCAGGTGGATTCTTTACCACTGAGCCACCTGGGAAGCCCATAGACACTGACAAATCATAGGGAAGCTTAGGAAGGTACACTGTGGCCTTGAGTACATTTTAGGAGTCACTTTACATTTACTGTGCATTTTGGTTAGCACAGTAAGACATCACTTCCTGCCAAGCAGGGACTCTGACAGCTCTAGTCCCATGCAGCTGGGTCAGTGTATTCTTACCTTTGAGCTTAGAGGATTTTTATATTGATTTAGTTCCAATATATGATGGCAAGTAACTAACAATGACCCACGCCGTATTTTTCACTAGTCACCAAGTTTCTTAGACTCTTAGACTAGTGGATGTTAATCCCCAATTATTAACATGACCAAAAGGCAATTTAAATGTCTTCTCCTCTTAATTCTTGTGGTAGGTATACTTAGCCATAGTAAGACACTGTGCCTCTTCACTATATTTAATAATAAAACTTAGAATGACATCAATAGTGACTCAGTAAATATTCATCAAAGAAACAGGGTTAAACTGTAGAATAATACCCAGAAAACAAAAGGGCCTTCAGCTCAATGAATTTCAGCTCAGTCCTGTATTTGGTATAAATGATACCATCATGAACAAGAGGATCTGATTCTGCATTTTATTTCATTTATTCTGTTTTGCAAAAACTTGTTAGGAGACTTGTTTGCCTCACATAAACTTGAGCACCTATTCATTCAGTTTTCATTTGTCAAGACCTTACTACAAGCTCAGGCCCATGTTCCCCACTTTCCAGGAGCTGACAGGGCAACAATAGAGATAAGATGTGTGTATAAGTAACAGTGACAGGGCAGTGAGATCAACGGCAACAATTACCTCAAAGGTTTAAAAGAAGGATGCAATCTATTGGAGCATCTTTCTGTTGGACAGTACATACTGCAGATTGTATTCCGTTGGAAAATACAGATAGGTGATTGGAAATTTGGTGTCTTCAACTTTAATTTATGAAGGATTCTAAATGCTAGTCTCCATATGGGTATTTTTTGTGTCTCTAAATATTAAGATTATGAAAGAAAATCTAAGCTGGGGACAAACCAAAAGTAAATTCATAAAAATTTTAACATGATCGTGATACGGAATAGATGCTAACTGTCAAGTAAATCAGAGCATCAGACCTAGGTGAGGTTTCCTGTTACTTATGAATCTGTGATCATATATAGTGTTTGCTATTTCTATGGGGTATATAGAATGTCCATCCTGTCAGTCAAGGAGTTGGTGCTCCAGACCAAGTACATTGGCAATAATCTCCCCACCCCCCCATCTTGGTCTCTAAAAGTTCACTCAGGCTTTTCTTTCTAGTTCAAGTTTGACTTAACTCTGAGCGCTGAATGGTGACTGCCAAGATTGGAACTTGTCCCTGGCTTCCTATTTTCTTCCGAAGGGAATAATGGCAACAAATTACGTACTTCTGGGAGACCTAACAAGTTTTGAAATTCAGAACATGAGGCAATATCAAATTCAGATGCCAGGAATGGAAACTGTTCTATTTTTGAAATCTTCCCAATTCTCCTTCTCAAATGTGCAATGCACCCGGGTGAGCTTCTCCTCCTTACCTTTCCTTTCATGGAAAGATGGGGTTGCCATCAGCACTGTACCAGCTGGCTTGAAACAGGAAACTGCCAGACTGCTCACAAATCCATGCTCACTCATTCACTCTGCCTGCTGCCTCAGCCACCGAGCCGTTAGGCCGGCTCTGTTGGGAGCATTTGTAAGCATAGAGAGAAGTGTACACTTTATTTCAGAAGCATGACTCTGACACTCCAGAAACAATTGCTCATATTTATTGAAAAGATCCCTTTCTATGCACCATTTATGCCATCATGATTTTTGTGTTAGTGTTATTTTGAAATGTCTGAATAGTGATGTAATGCACCCCTTTATTAGGCAGTCTTTGTAAATATAATACCTACATTAAAGCAGTAGGGTATTGTGCACAGTGGCAGTATTACATGTGTAACGATTTGCATTCTTAATGTTCCAGAACCCTGGGCTTATTAGTAAAACGACTGGAGAAAGGTGGTAAAGCTGAACAAGAAAACCTTTTTCATGAGAACGATTGCATTGTCAGGATTAATGATGGCGACCTTCGAAATAGAAGATTTGAACAGTAAGTGTGGGCTGCCTCATTGCTGCTCTTTTCTGCGTCAGGCGTGACGGAGTGCACGTGACGGGAGCGCCCCGGACCACGTGTCTGTGGTCTTTGCCTTCCTGCTGGAGAGGGGAATTTTCTGCCATTCTCTAGCTTTTAAAAATTTCATCAAACTCCAGGTAATCACTACCATTAGGCTATAGTCTAACAGCACTTCTTCAGATATTATGGGCCCAGTTTAGGCTTTACAATTTGGCAACTTCCTCACCTTCTAGAAAATTCACCAGGTTGCAAGTTTTTATTATACTTTTAGCTCACATTACCACCTTTGTCACACATAACATGACAAGCAGGCAGATTTTCCTTATCTTGATTCAAGCCCTTAAAAAGCTACAAATTCTCCAGTTCTTATCAAGTAAGGCAAGAATGAGCAGGAATCATGAGGACGCGGTTTAAGACCTGACCTAGGGATCCAGATGAAACGGAGGAGCTTCTTGTACTGGTCTTGGAGTTGCACTGCAACCAACTGCTCTTGAGTCACTGAAGCTGCTTTGGCATTCTTGAGGGTTTTTTGCATGTAGAGACTTGGATTAATTTTTCTGATAAATAATAGTCACTTTATATAGTTTTCTAAGTGTATTTTTAAGTATGTTTCTTTAAAAACTCGATTGGTCTCCTTGCAAGGAAATACTTAATAATGATTTTTAAAAGTCCTATTGGATAATGTTGTAGAGAGGTTATATTTAATTTCTCTTAATATTGAAATGATGATACCGCTTATGCTTAAAGCTACAGTGTAACCGAATGATTAACAGTGCAGGACCCAGCATTTCAACAGTAGTTGTAGATAGTTTTGTCATTTTTGAGAATGAAAATTTATATTGGGGTTGTTTTTAGTTTCAACAAAATCTGTCTATCCTTGTTGCTTAATGCATATACTTAATTAAGTTCATAATACCTTCAAGTCCACCAGTCTCTTTTTGCTCACTTTCCATTCTTCCTCAAACCCAGAGCACAACATATGTTTCGCCAAGCCATGCGGACGTCCATCATTTGGTTCCATGTGGTTCCTGCGGCCAATAAAGAGCAGTACGAGCAGCTGTCCCAAAGTGAGAGGAACAATTACTACTCGAGCCGCTTCAGCCCCGACAGCCAGCATGTGGATCGCAGGGGCGTGACCAGCACGGGGCCGCAGGCTCTGCCCAGGGCGTCCCGGCTGAACCCCCCACCCGAGCACGCGGACCCTCACCCCCGACTCCTACCTCAGAGCGTGCAGCCCTCGGGAAAGCCGCCTGCCGCTCCGGGCCTGGCAGCACACCATGTGTTCAGTCCCAGCAGTGGTTACAACACCAAAAAAATTGGCAAGAAGCTTAACATCCAGCTCAAGAAAGGTACAACTGATCTTCCCATTAAGTCAGCTTTCTGTCAACTAACCCCAAGCACCTGAAGTCTTATCTCATTATTACAACTGACATGACTTTTAAAGAAAGTATTTCAAGTTGTGTTTTTATGCTTTTCAGATTCCCTTTGCTGTATAAACATTTACATCTACACGTTCAGAGGATAAGGCTTTAAACCTGATGTTTCTAGGAAAGAGGTAGTGGGTATGACTGCAGTACTATTGTTGACAGTGAAGGAGATGGAGTTTAGGATGTGACCATCAAGCCCAAAGCAACAGGGAGGCTTTGATGGTTTTGCGTGCCCCATTTGATGTCCAGGAGAACTAGAGGCCCTTCTTCCCCTTTGGGTCTGTCTTGTGGCGATGGGAAGGGACTGATTCCTTTGGAGCTATGGGCGATTCCTGGTGGAATGCTGGAGGCCCCTGGCCCCTTGTCTCCTGTTCTAGAATATCCTGTTGCTTCCCTTTCTTAATGTGCCAGGGAGAATTGGAGTGGCCCTGGCTAATACTTCACCCAGGCCTTACATCAGTGTGTTTTGTAAGGATCTCCACCTGCAGATGAGGAAACCCTGCATGCTGGGTGACGTGTGTGTCTGCTCTGGCCTTCTCCACGACTCAGAGCAAGCAAACTGCTAGGCTCTTTTCTGACTCCCTCTCACCGTCCCCTCCAGACACTGCTGTTAATCATCCCTTCTAGCTGAGCATTTTTATGTGTTTTTCAATCATGTCCCTCAAAATGGTGTCACTATAAAGAATGTTTCTCCTTTTATGAGGTCAACCATCTCCCATGGTTAGTTGGAAAGGAACCCAAGAGAGGTTGAGTGATTGCTGCAAGTCACGTGGCCATTGGTGGCAGATTCTTACTAGAACCTTTTCCCTGTCCTGACACTGAGACCATTCTCCTTTTCATTTGGTGTAGGGTTTCCAGTGCTGTAAACTCTGAGATTCCTATTTCCTTCCTAAATCATACTCTTTAATTGGACTTTATGTGAACCACAAAAGCCTTTTTTCTGGTGACTGGCTTTTTTAACCTCCAAATACTTGGTTGACCTGATCAGGAATTGACAGTCTCACTCCACTTTTGAAGCCCCTTGCAAATACAGAATCATATCGGCTTAAACCCTTCTCCTCCTGTTAATACAGGAATATCAGGCAAATGACAGGACTTGGTTTTTAAGCAAAAGCATATCAAGGAACACAAATAGAGTTGTATACAACATAAAATTCTGCTTGGGGTCTCTCAACAGAGGAAGAATATTTTCCATTGTCATAGAGATGTTAGTTCATAAGTACCTCTGCCTTTTTACTCTGATATAGGCATATTCATTGTTTAATTATAGTTTCCCATACAATTATTAAATTACCACCTTATGATCTAGTATGAACTTTTTAAATGAAGTGAAATTTTATTTGCCATTAAAAGAATCACTCTTTTGAATACAGAAATGAATAGTTTATTTTGATAGTATTTAAAAGTAAATGATTACATGTATTACAGAAGCTAATTACATATGTTACAGAAGCTAATTTAGAAAGATTATGCTCGATCAACATAAAATAGAAAAAATGGTTTTCTTTTAAACATTTTTCTGACCTTGAGTTATATAATTGATATGGATCCTCATGGAGTCTGGCTTGATTTTAATTTATTAAATATGAAACTGTATGGCAAAAGGCAGAAACTGCTTGTGCATTCTGCCAGTACTTACAAATATTTTATATTAAAAAAAAACCTATCTTCACTCTAAACAACAGTGACAAAGACTGCTCATTGTCTTTGATTAGTACTAAATATAGATGCTTTAATGATTGAAGTTGAACAAGCTTTCATTCTAGTTAACAGGTATTATTTTTTTCTAATTATTATTGTTGCATTTAACATTTTTAAGGAAGTACATCAAAAACATAGTGTTTGTCAGTGTTAAACTTTAAATTCAGTTCAGAGTTAACTGATACAATTTGAATGACAGAAGCTTTTTATAAACTGAGGTCAGTCCTAAGGAAAGGCTTCATTATAATGATTCTTTGGCATAATTCTGAAACTATGTCATATAACATGTCAAAAGAGAATAGCTCCTATGTACTTCCTTCCATAATTATGATTTCTTAATATTTATTGTCATTTTGGCATTCTCAAGTACCCTGCTCTTTTGTAGAAATTAGCTTTTTAATAAAGTCAGAGGAGAAGGTCAGTGATCTATTTCAGTCAGTGCAAAATGTTTTGTTGGCTTTGCTAAATGAAAATTGATATCTATTTATCTTTCTTTGAAAGGTCATTGTCTGAACTTTTGGCTTACAGATTTAGGGGTTATTGCTGATATTTTAATAGTATTGAGGTTCATATAACAATCAGTCTTTGTAGTTCATAGAAATTAATATTACAGAAGGAGAATCATTTAGAATTTTCTTAATAAATGTTATTGCAAGTCATTAGAGTTTCATGAAAGCACAGAGACATATGGAAAAGTCCCAGCAGAATAATTAGGAAAATTTCATATAGACAATATGTCATTCAACTCTTCACAAAAGACTTAAGAAATTAACAGCCCAGGCACATTAAAGTGATTTCAGACTTGAAGTAAATGAATGTTTTATTTGAATTTGAGAATATTTACAGTAGGTTTTGTTGTAAGTACCATGTTTGTTTTTTTTTTTTCTCATTTCTACTTTGTTTCTTCTTTAACCTACATTTTAATTCATATTTATTTTCCCATGGATGTTTGTTTACCTAGAAATTCAAACCCTTACTTACCATTTTTTACTGAGTGCTCCATCCAATTAATGAATTCTTCTATAAAGATTTTTCACCCCTTTACACATCTCTTTATTCTTCCTTTATGAACAAGTATTTGTCCTCATGTCATTTTTAACTGGAATTGAACCCGATACCTTAAAAAGTAACTCTTTAAGAAACTCTGGTAGAAATTAATCATCATTGGAAGAGATAAAAAATCTGTGAATCATTAGAAATTTGTCATTATCTCCACACTTTATCCTGAGTTATTCTGACTCGCTGCATTGTTGGTTTCTTTGATATTAAACTTATTGCGTTGAACTTTTCACTGTATTGAACTTACAAAGGTGCCTGTTGAGAAAGCTGCCAAAGAGCCTGGAATTGAAATTATACAAACCAGCACAGTGATGGGTAATTGTGTCATTGGTTTCACTACCTTTAAGCATTAGATGGTGATCCTCAGACCTGGTCGCTATGATCTCAGATGGGCAATTTGCTTTTGTTGTTTTAAAGAAATATACATGGTAAGATTTAGGTGAATTAGCAAAGAATGAGGCAAAGGTAATATGGTTTATCCTGTCAGTTTGGGGAGGTCCTGTTATCCATATCTAGAAACATTTCACTGTTTCTTTTCCATCTCCCTGGATTTGTTCTCTTCCTTTTCTTTACTGCCTATCCTTTGAATCTGAATACCGTTATTGCACAATAACACTTGATATTTGAGATACTATGAATTTTCACAGAAGGGTTTGTTTTGTGTGTGTGTGTGTATATGTGTAGATAAATTGTTTATTTTCATAATCAAAGATTTAAAAACATTCAGCAGGCATATTTGTATATTATTTTCACCTGTCTGAGTATGTTCCCATTTCTTCTTAGACTAATGAATCTTCATATATGTACCACTTAAACCTGCTACAATTTAGTCTATTTTGAAAATCTATTAAAAATTTTAAAGTATTAAAAGAAATGGATACCTGTGTGAAAATTACAAAATGTCAAGATAAAGTAGAGAATAATAGCAAATCCTTTATGTTTATTTACCTGTGAAATCTCACTTTTTTTTTTTTTGCCTGTTATACATTCAGGTACAGAAGGTTTGGGATTCAGCATCACTTCCAGGGATGTAACAATAGGTGGCTCAGCACCAATTTATGTGAAAAACATCCTCCCGAGGGGTGCTGCCATCCAAGATGGCCGGCTGAAGGCTGGTGATAGACTCATAGAGGTGAGTGGCTTCTCTGCATCCCAAGTTCCATAATTCTTGAAAAGCTCTCTTTTTAACGGTCAAAGTTTTCCTAACATTTTCATAAAATTTGAAATTAAATTATATATTTTAGAAGTAGTATGCATCCTAAAACAATGTGTTTCCGCTTCAGTTTTACATTTCTCCTTGTTATTTGATGAGAAATGTCTTTCATTTAGTTCACTCATAAATTTTTAGTTACTTGGACATTTGGTTTATGAGATAACATAACATTTGTCATTATGTAAGTACAGTGTCTGTTAGGTTATATTTCTGGATGACTTTAAATTTATGTCTGGCAGTATAGAAATGTTATCTCCTCTGGAATCAGAGCAGAGACAAATGAAGTAAATGAAAACAGTGTGTCTTGATGAGAAGAACAAGGAAATTTGGAAATGTCAGCGTGGAGAATGAATTGAGACATAAAAATCAAATGTCAGGGGGAAAAAAAAGATAGTTTTTCAAAGTTTCCTTTCTGTACCTCAACGGTTTCGGTTCATTGGTCTTTGAGGCTCTCTGTGACATACGCAGGATGGCTAATTTCTGTTTGCCTGAGTTTTGTGCATGTAGAAATTAAAGTGAAGATGACTGAGAAAGAGGGCCCCTGGTTAGTGGTTTTTCTTAGGAAACAGTCTGTATTTTTAGTGGTAAGTGCTGTGTTTTGTAATTATTAACTAGCATTCAAAAACTAACGTTAAATATATGGAAGGGGTAAACAGCAAGGTCCTACTGTACAACACAGAGAACTATATTCAATATCTTATGACAAACTATAATGGAAAAGAGTATTTATTTTATTAAAAAAAATTTCATTGGAGTATAGTTGCTTTACAGTGTTATGTTAATATCTACTGTATATCAAAGTGAATCAACTGTACATATCCATATATGCCCTCTTTGGAAAAGAGTATTTTCTTTTTTTGGCTGCGCTGTGCACATGTAGGATCTTAGTTCCTCAACCAGGGATTGAACCTATGCCTTCTGCATGGGGAGCATGGAGTTGGAAAAGGTTATTTTAAAAAATAATGTATACATGTGTATAACTAACTCACTTTGCTGTACATCAGAAATTAATACATTATAATTCAAGTATATTAAAAAATATATACTAATGTTAAGACAAATGTTTATGATGTTATCCTTTTTCCTTAACTTGTAGTCTCATATGTAGCTTGAATCTCTCCAGCTCTAGCTCTCCTCCTAAAAATTTTTTGAAAAATAATGAAACCGTGGAATAGCTTCCAGATTTTTTCCCCACATCTACATTTTAGGCCTAGATTCCTTCAATCTCCCTTTTTCCTCTTTGTCTGTTAGTGTGACACCCCAATTTAAAGGGCTACAGATGGAAGCCCAATGAAAAGAAAGGTTTGAGTACAAACTGTGTTTCTGGTATTGTTTGCTGAAAGAACCTCCTGTCCTCAGGCTATGAGTGAGGGTGAGTATTAGTCCCCATTTGTAGCTGTAGCTTGTTTCATTTAGAAAGTGTCTCATCTGGGACAGGAGCCTAGTTATTTTTTGCCCCTAAATTAAAAAAACAACAGTCTGTTTCCCTGTCCCCCTTTTCCCCGCCTCTCCCCGCACTGACCCTCTGCCCCCCCACCCCGCCTTCTTCTTCGCAGAAGGTAATCACTTTATTTCTGTGTCTCCCTTTCATCATGTAATCACTGTACTTGTGACACATTAGAGAGGCTTTTGCTCTACCTTTTGAGTCTGTCTCTTATACACATCTAGATGTGTATAAGAGACAGCTCCCCGCACTGACCCTCTGCCCCCCCACCCCGCCTTCTTCTTCGCAGAAGGTAATCACTTTATTTCTGTGTCTCCCTTTCATCATGTAATCACTGTACTTGTGACACATTAGAGAGGCTTTTGCTCTACCTTTTGAGGGATGGAAGGGCCTGCGAGCTGTACCTCTTCAGAATTGGGCTTTCTTTTCTCTAGCTGTCAAGCATATTTTAACCTAACTTTATAGTATCCATAGTTATATCTACAGAATACCAACAGTTTCATGGACAAAAAGTTTTCTGAGTATCTGGATATTTTCAAGCCTGTACATTTAAAACAAGTATCATGTGATTAATTTTTTTAAATGATCTAGAAAATTTTTGCTTTCTTTAAACCTGTTACTACCGAAAGGTTCCAAAACATATTTTAACTACAGGAAAGTTTTGATGTTACTATTTAAGTGATACACTTAATTGCCTTAACTCAATGTTATTTCTGTCTAAAAAAGAGTAATATTGGATACTTTTTAAAAGAAATTTCCGTTCTCATTTCTGTTAGCTGTGTCCTGTTTCTGATAATGTTATTATACTTTCTACAACAATGATGAGATTCTCCAGGATATGGTTGTAACATTTCAATGAAAGCTAAGATGATTTTACCAAAATATTTTTAGTGTGTTTTACTACCCCTGTAAGGGTGGCACTTTTTAATTTTGATATAAGAAAATCTGTGATGAATAAGGGCATCACGGAATCTCAGTTCAAAAACAGGAAGTTTTGTGCCAATGTGGCATTGTAGATATATTTGTATCTCTGGTTACTTGATAATGTGCTAGTGGCTATGCTTTTGATTTATTGATGAGATCTGAAAGATTGACTGTTTCCTGCCTTACTTCAAGATAACTGGTATGCCTTTCCTTATGAGCCTGAGCAGCCTGGTGGTTACCAGTTCAGGGCAGAATATACCATGCAATGAGTCTTGTTCATGGCAGACATGATCACTTCTAGAATGTGTCTCGTCTCCTGTTAATCTGTTTACCTGGTATCATCGCTGAAAACTCTTTGTTTGTTTTAGGTTAATGGAGTTGATCTAGCAGGCAAATCCCAGGAGGAAGTTGTTTCCTTGTTGAGAAGCACCAAGATGGAAGGGACTGTGAGCCTTCTGGTCTTACGCCAAGAAGATGCCTTCCACCCAAGGGAACTGGTGTGTAACTTCAGAGCAGATGAATGGTTTCCAACACACATGAGTCAGGGATCTGGACTAGCTACCTGCTAGCCAATGTTTATTAAAACATTTTCCAAGCCATTTCTACATTTTATATATCTTTCAGCCTTAACATAATATAAGCATTCTTTACTCACATTTCCTCCGTTTTGGAAATAAATATCCACAATGTTGCATGCAGAAATATTTGAAAATCAAATTGCAGGAATATTTTCTAGGACAGCAAATGTTTATTACTGAACACTTTTAGATGAACTGATTGAATACAGAGATGTCGATTATTCCATAACTGTCACTTCAAAGGCTGTTGTTGAAAGCTTGCCATATTCTCCACTACATATGACAAATTTTCATATTTCAAGTTTTCATGGTACATGTAGCTAAGCCAAATAAAGATGCTTGCTTACTGTTGTATGAAAAAGAGGGCCTTAATTAAATAGTCTTACTGAAAATAAAAAGACCTGAGATGCAAGAAGCCCTGGGGGCATTAATTCCTAATATAGACATTATTTGGAATGACATAAAAGAAAAAGGGTTTGTTTGCAAACTATTTATTTCACTTTTTATACATATGTCAATGTATCTAAATATTAGATACTGGTATTTGTGCAGTATTGGTGTGAGTGAAATATGTATATTAAATTGACATGGTTCTTGGTAATATAAGTAATCACCTTAATTTTTTTGTTGTTGTTGTAATAGGAAAATCAATTTACTTCAAAAACAAGTGTTATTTGATATATTTCAAAAGATATTCTAATTGGGTCATTTTAGGGCATTTAACCTGTCTTTCCAATAGCTTTTAGCTTTATCTAAACAATAATTAATCCACATATACTAGACTGGGTAGGTTTTAGGGATGCAGTTTCAAAATTCTTCTGATTACCCTAATTCTCTTAGGCTAATCCTTCAAATATAGATGTGTCATGGTTAGTGAAAATTCCCCTTTATTATAAAACAAATACCTTTTAGTCATGGAAATATCTCATCCTTTGGTGACACACACATTGACAATTTACTGTGATTTCATGGAAATTTCAGATTCTAATAGGGCTGAAAACTGAACACTTGTGTTTTAAGTAGATTTTAAGAAATGACAAAAACTTCTTTATTTCTGTTTAAAAATGTTTAATGCATTATTTCTCAATTTAAATTCAGTTTTCCATTTCCCCCCACTGTTATCCAATTTTGTGCTTAAAATGCCACCTGATCCTAAATCTGGAGTTGTCTCTATTAAATTGTAAATGAGCACTTAAAAAAAAAAAAAGACTGAACTTTCTATGCAATGAAGCTTTAGTCCTTCCTCAGTGTGTCTGAGCCTGGGTGATAGTTGGCATTATTAGGTTGCCAAAGCTTAACTGCTGCTCTTACAGCCTTTCCTGAGTTCCTGCCAGCATAGACCAGCTTAAGGTTAATCAGGTTCTCCTGGCCCAAGTTTGATCTTCCAGGCTTCTGTTTTCCCCTTCTGCTGCCTTCTTTTTTTTTTTTTTTNCCGGGGGTACGCGGGCGGAGGCGGCGTGGCGGTAGACTGAGGAGAGACCGTGATCTGAGGATGGGGAATGAGGCGGCCCCGGGGACTGGACACAGATATACCGCGGGCGGCGCAGCACGGCCTGCGCGGATCCTTCCGCGCCCCGCCCCACGTGGCCCCAACCTGGAGGCGGGCCTGCACCCCTGCCCGTGGGGATCGGATCCCGGCTTTCGATCCCGGGGGTTCAGGCCTCTCCTTCCTCTTACCCGTGGATCTAGCCCCGCTTTTCTCCCGACTCCGGGGGTTCTGACCCTCCCCTCTCTCCGATTCTGGGGTCCGGCCCTCTGCTCCCTCTGATTCTGGTGACTCGATAATCCCTCTTCCTCGAGACTACAGTCGGTTCATTTCTCCTTTGCTTTCCCCTGCTTCGCGAATTTCCGGCCAGCCACATGCTACTCTCCATCCTTCAACTGCCGTCCCACTCTGAGAACCTTTGCTGTGGCTTAGAACCTGGCGTGAGTCACAGAGCGCGCTCCATTCAAATCACAGGCCGGCGAAGGTGGCCTTGGGCAAAAGACCTGAATTCTCTAGCAGCCTAGACAGGAGACTCTGTAAAACGCGGAGAATAATCAACTCTACCTGGTGGGGTCATTTGTGAGAATCAAATGAGTCAGTGCCTGTGAAACTGAGATATCCCACTTCATACATGATCTCTCGACCTCATATTGTGAGCAGGAAGGAACCCTGGGGCCCGGTCACCCCTTCCGACCCCCCTGGCAGGAACCCCAGACGCTAGACCATCCAACCCTTGCTAAAAGGTCAGTGGCACCCCACTCCAGTACTCTTGCCTGGAAAATCCCAGGGACGGAGGAGCCCGGTGGGCTGCAGTGCCTGGGGTCGCTGAGAGTCAGACATGACTGAGCGACTTCACTTTCACTTTTCACTTTCATGCATTGGAGNGACCATCCAACCCTTGCTAAAAGGTCAGTGGCACCCCACTCCAGTACTCTTGCCTGGAAAATCCCAGGGACGGAGGAGCCCGGTGGGCTGCAGTGCCTGGGGTCGCTGAGAGTCAGACATGACTGAGCGACTTCACTTTCACTTTTCACTTTCATGCATTGGAGAAGGCAATGGCAACCCACTCCAATGTTCTTGCCTGGAGAACCCCAGGGACGGGGGAGCCTGGTGGGCTGCTGTCTATGGGGTCACAAGAGTCGGACACGACTGAAGTGACTTAGCAGCAGCAGCATCCTTGTGTCTCTTTTACCTCCTCCAAGGTAATTCCCAGCCATCCTCGCCCTTTCCCATTCACAACATGGACGCTCGGCCCCATCTTGGTGCAGCGAGTCAGTTATCACCCTCAGTCTTGTTATCTTTTCTCTGTCTCCTGCCCGCTTACCCTCAACGCTTATCCTCAGCATTCCTTTCAGGTCAGTTGGTTCCTTCTCTTGTCCAAACCCTCCACCTAAGCTCCCTTTCAGACTGTCCTCTACCTCAGCTCCCCCCACCCCAACATCAGTCTTGCAGGTCTGCCAGAAATAGGAAGATCTGTAATCCGTTACTCAAAGAAATGGGACTTCTAGCCATCCCCTCCCAATACACTGGACCCTCCCAGCCCAAGTGGTTGTGGGTCTTTCCTGTGCTGCAGAAACCCATCCTTTACCCACCTCCGTTTGTCCACAGCAGATCATTACATCAGGAGTTGAGCTTTTCCTGGTGCTTATGAGACTGAATCAAGATCCAGAAAAGACAAGGGACCTTGATCTTGAGAGTTATCTGAGAATGAAGACATGTTTGTTTTTCTTCCTCTGAGTTCAGATGCTCTTTTTTGTTTTTCTTCCAGATTTATTGGGATATGATTGACATGTACACTGGGTAAGCTTAGGGCGTACAGCATAGTGATTTGATTGAACATACCTCATAAATTGATTAGTAAGTGTAGTGAACATTATCTCCTACAGATACAAAACTGAAGAAATAGAAAAAAATACATCCTGTTTTCCTTGTGATGAGAACTCTTAGGATTTACTCTTTTTTTTTCTTTGCATTAAGTATTATTGAATTGGAATTACAAAATAAATACAGAACAGAATCTCAGGCAACATCTTTTCACTANTACAAAACTGAAGAAATAGAAAAAAATACATCCTGTTTTCCTTGTGATGAGAACTCTTAGGATTTACTCTTTTTTTTTCTTTGCATTAAGTATTATTGAATTGGAATTACAAAATAAATACAGAACAGAATCTCAGGCAACATCTTTTCACTATTAAAGCCTATACTGGCAATTTTGTTTTAGTAAAACATAATCCATAAGACATTACAGTGCATATGTGCCGAGTTGCTCAGTCGTGTCTGACTCTTCGCAATCCCATGGACTGTAGCCTGCCAAGCTCCTCTGCCCATGGATTTCCCAGGCAAGAATACTGGAGTAGGTTGCCATTTCCTTCTCCAGGATTTACTCTTGTAACCGCTTTCATACACAACATATGGTGGTATTAATTAGGCTTATTGTATATTGCATCCCTAGTACAGGCTACTCTTGCGTACTGGAAGTCCTTGGGATCTGACTACATTCCCTTTATCCACTCTGCCAGTATTTGTGCTCTTGCCCTATAGGGGCTATGTTTTTTACTGAGGCAACAGAGTAATGGTTAAGAGCACGGACTCAACCCCTGATAACACCCCATTTAACTAGCTTACTGGCAATTTCCCTTCCAAGTGCCTTGCTTTCCATTAATAGTTCCAGAATCAAATATAGAGTTGAGTTAGTAGAAACATGCTGATGGCCAATGTACATGGCCATCGACAGCACCTATTTCTTAGTATTGAGGATTAAATGAATTAACCCAGGTCAGGTGCCCTTGGACTAGTGCCTGGCACAGAGTAAGGTGTTACATAACAGATTCATTGTTATTATTAAGGTGGATATGTTTTATCTCCAGTGCCCAGCAGTAGTGCTTCTAAAGGTCTTTTAAGTAAAGACTGACTTCCACTCCTCAGTGTTGAGTACTAGCATGTGGGATTAGGGGAGACCATTGGACAGGCTGCTGGCAGTGGGGGCACAGTCATCCCCCAGTCTTCTAGATTATAACTGGTGGACGAGGTAGAGTATTTTTCTTTAAATAAACTTTTTATTTTGGAATAACTGTAGATTGACTACAAAGCTGCAAAGACACTACAGAGAGTTCCTGAGGAGCCCCTCACACAGCCTCCCTGCTCCCCGTGGGCATCTTGTGTTGTACTGGTGTTTGTCACAACTCGGGAGGCAATGTCAGGCTGTTTCTGTGACCTACCCCCTCGCCCACCCTGTCTTCTGATTTCATTTGTTGTTCCCTAACCCCTTCCTTTGTTTCAGGATACCCCCAGGAAGCCAAGTTACACTTAGTTTTCACATCTCCTCAGCAACCTCTGGTCTGTGGAGGCTTTTCAGACTTTTCTTGTCTCCTGTGACTTTTATTTTTGAAGAGTGCAGGTTGGGTATTCTGTGAACTGTTCCTGTTTGGTTTTGTCTCATTGACTGGGACTTGGAGAAGGAAATGGCAACCCACTCCAGTATTCTTGCCTAGAGAATCCTGTGGATGGAGGAGCCTGGTGGGCTGCTGTCCGTAGGGTCTCACAGAGTGGGACACGACTGAAGCGACTTAGCAGCAGCATAGACTGGGACTGGGGTTTTGAGAGGATGGTCAAGTTGAAGTGAAGTGAAGTCGCTCAGTCGTGTCCGACCCTTTGCGACCCCATGGACTGTAGCCTACCAGGCTCCTCCCTCCATGGGATTCTCCAGGCAAGAATACTGGAGTGGGTTGCCATTTCCTTCTCCAGGGGATCTTCCCGACCCAGGAATCGAACCCGGGTCTCCAGCATTCCAGGCAGATGCTTTAACCTCTGAACCACCAGGGAAGCAAGTTAGACAGTTAATAATTTGAGAATGAACTTAGCGTGGGCGTCTTGCTACCAGTTGCTTGTGGTTTGCTGACTGAGCGCGCCGTGGTCCCTGCCCCGCGTGCCTCTTTCTCTCTTCAGCTGGGTCCCACAGAATTGAGTCCTGTTGCCAATCACCCCGCCCACACCTCCTGACTCAGTTGTGCAGAGCGGGGGCCAGCAAGCACACTGAGCTCCTAGCCCTTCCCAGCCTAACCCAGCTTCTGGGCAGCGGGTCATAGGTGGTGCCTGGGAGCCCAGGTGTTGGCACCCTGCGCCATCTCCCCACACCCACCCCTGATCTGGATCCACGGTCCCTCCGGGACTCAGATGACTCCGGCTCCCCGAGCTTGGCCAGGTCTTCGGGGTCCAGCTGCCTGTGCCCTTCAGCTCCTGGGCTGAGGCTGGGAGCCTGGGTGGGGCTGCTGGGGACTCTTTTTCATTGCGGAGGAGCCAGGCTTGGGGAGTGAGGCGGCGGTTGCAGGCAGGTTGCGTCACCCTGCTCTTTGATGGGGAGGGGGAGTGGGGATGTTCTCTGGGGGCCGGCTGCACACCTGGCAACGGTTAGCGAAGCCCTGGACTGGGGAGACGCCCCAGTCCAGTAAGGGAGGGGATTAGGCAGGAGGAAGGAGAGCCTGTGCAGAACACTCGGAATCAGGCTCAGGCTCGGAATCAGCCTCGATGCCAAGAAGGGGCTCAGATTACAGAGGCTGACCCACGGGGCTTGCAGGGGGCAAGGCGGAGGTCTGGGGAGGTGAGAGGGATTGTGCAGGGCCACATTGCTGGTTAGAGCGCTGCCCTGCCACACACCTTCCAAGGGCCTGCAGGCCCCAGGGAGAGCCTGTCTCCGTCCAGACGTGGGGGGGGTCCCTGACCCCAGCTTGGGACATAGCCTTCTGGGAGGCCACCAGACCTGGACCTTCCCCTCAAGTCTGCTGCTGCTTACTACTGCCAAGTTCTGTTGGTTGCCACCTGCCCCCCGCAACCCCAAGCCCCCTGCGCCAAAGGAGGCCTTCCTCGCCTGTTCTGTTGCAGAACCCACTGCTTTCCCAGTCACGGTGACAGCCTGGTGTGATGGAAGAGGCACCGGGTTTCCATCAGATGGACCCAGGTTTCAGCCCCACGCCCACATCACCTGATCCTGCCCAGGGTGCCGCCGTGGCCCTGACTGCTGGGCCTCCGCTGCATTCTTAGAAGTGGCTCTGGTGGCTCCTTGGCCTTTTGATCAAGGGAAAGGTGGCTCAGAGCATTGTCTCTAGAGCCAGCCTGCTAGGTTCACACCCCAGCTCCGCTTCGTCTTTGACCCTCAGCAGGTGGCATCTTATGGCAACCCACTCTAGTCTCTTGCCTGGAGAATCCCAGGGACGGCGGAGCCTGGTTGGCTTCCATCTANTCAGAGCATTGTCTCTAGAGCCAGCCTGCTAGGTTCACACCCCAGCTCCGCTTCGTCTTTGACCCTCAGCAGGTGGCATCTTATGGCAACCCACTCTAGTCTCTTGCCTGGAGAATCCCAGGGACGGCGGAGCCTGGTTGGCTTCCATCTATGGGATCACACAGAATCAGACACGACTGAGGTGACTTAGCAGTAGCAGTAGGTGGCATCTTCTCTCTGTGTGACTCAGTTTCCTCATCCATAAAATGGGGATAAGATGACCCACCTCACAGGCTTATTGTGAGGATTAAATATGTAAATGTATGCAAAATTCTTAGAACATGGCCTGCCTGCCTAAGTATGGGCATTATTTCTTTCCAAGGCTTGGGTGCTGAGAGGATTGTGTGAAATGCTATAGGCAAAGCCCAGCACTTTCATGGCCCATGGTCGTTTCTCTTCCTGTTCCTACCGCACTTCGTTCTGCTTTCGGAGCCCCTCGAAAGCAGATGTTTGTTTGTCTGACCGTTTCCCTGAGCACTTAGAGGGTAAGTCAGGACCTCCTCATTCCCAGGAACTGTTCCACACAGCCCCCAGCCTTCTGTTGTGGCCTCACAAGGCATCAGAACTTTTTTTCCTGGCTGCGCCTGAAGCATGCAGGCTCTCAGTTCCCCAACCAGCGATTGAACCCATGCTCCACCCCCCTGCGATGGGAGCAGAGTCCCAACCCCTGGGCCACCAGGAGCATCCCGCGTCAGTTCTGGTTTTGGCTCTGCTGGGCTTTTGTTGCTGTGCAGGCTTTTCTCTAGTTGCAGTGGCTGGGGGGCGCTCTTCATTGCAGGGCATGGGTTTCTCATTGCAGTGGCTTCTCTTGTTGAGCAGGGGCTCTGGGGCGTGTGGGCTCAGTAATTGGGGCAAGTGGGCCAAGTTGCTCGGGGCATATGGGATCTTCCCGGACCAGGGACTGAACCCATGGCTCCTGCATCAGCAGGTGGATTCTTTACTACTGAGCCACCATCAGTTCCTTTTTAAAATGAGTTGCTGAGGCACAGAAACTGGGGAGTTCAATTCTGTGTTCCCTGAAGAGGCTCTTGGGCAGCTGTCTAGATCACGCAGGCCAGGAGCAAGGGTTGGGAGTGGGCGTCCTGGCAAACAAGGACCGGAAGGCCAAGGCCAGTTCAGCTGGGGAAGGGCAGTGCAGGGGCCAGACACACAGCACGGGTCTGCCACGTGGCCTGCGGCTCAGAGTCCACCAGAGCCCCTTCTCTTAGTGGCTTCAGACAGCACACATCGATTCCCTTTCTGTTCTGGAGGCCAGCAGTCTAAAAGGGTCTTTTTGGTACAGTGATCCCAGTCTTCTTGGCTCCGGGGACGGGTTTCGTGGAGAACAGCCCCTCATCTCCTGCTGTGTGGTCTGGTGCTAACAGGCCACGGCCTGGTACAAGTCCACGGCCCGGGGGCTGGGGACTCCTGTTCTCAAGGCTCTAGGGGAGAATCCATTTCCTTGCCTTTGGGCCCTTGTGAGCACTCTGGGGCACACCCCAATAATCCAGGATAGTGTCTTCACCTCAAGATCCTGAATGTAACATCTGTAAAGTCCCTTTGACCATATAGAGTAACATACAGATGCTAAGGATTCAGTTCAGTTCAGTTCAGTCGCTCAGTCGTGTCCGACTCTTTGCGACCCCATGAATCGCAGCACGCCAGGCCTCCCTGTCCATCACCATCTCCCGGAGTTCACCCAGACTCACGTCCATCGAGTCCATGATGCCATCCAGCCATCTCATCCTTGGTCGTCCCCTTCTCCTCCTGCCCCCAATCCCTCCCAGCATCAAAGTCTTTTCCAATGAGTCAACTCTTCTCATGAGGTGGCCAAAGTACTGGAGTTTCAGCTTTAGCATCATTCCTTCCAAAGAAATCCCAGGGTTGATCTCCTTCAGAATGGACTGGTTGGATCTCCTTGCAGTCCAAGGGACTCTCAAGAGTCTTCTCCAACACCACAGTTCAAAAGCATCAATTCTTCGGTGCTCAGCTTTCTTCACAGTCCAACTTTCACGTCCATACATGACCACCGGAAAAACCATAGCCTTGACTAGCCGGACCTTAGTCGGCAAAGTAATGTCTCTGCTTTTGAATATACTATCCAGATTGGTCATAACTTTTCTTCCAAGGAGTAAGCGTCTTTTAATAAGGATTAGGATGGGGATGTATCGATCCCACCACACCTCCCTCTCAGAGCCTCAGTTTCCTCATCTGAGAGCTGCAGGCTGCCAGCCCTGGGGTGCCCCTCCTTCACGTACATGCAGAGACTGGACAGGGCAAACTGAAGGTAGTTGGCAACACAGTACCCTGGCCCTCGGGACACTCGCTTCTCTCTGTGTGCCCTTAAGCAGGGCCCTGCGCACCCGTGTGCCTCATCAGCGGAGCAGGGCGGAGGACCCGAGAGAGTGCAAAACGGCCTCAAACGACGCCAGCCCTGCAGGCACACATGCCAGCCTGGCAGTGCGAAGCTTCAGGCTTTACAGAAATGAGAAAACTAGACCTTTCCACAGGGTCCAAGTTTTAAACAGTTGGTGAGTCACTCACAGAAACCCTAGCGAACTACGAGTGTGGAGAGGTGGGGGCCAAGGGCCCTCCCTGACCTCTGCGTGCAGTTGCCCTGTCACACACCCCAAAAATATGTCCTCCTCTGCCAGGGCAGAGAACAAAACAGAATTCCTCAGGGCAGGGTCACTACCACCTGCCAGCCTGACCCAGACTGAAAGGGGGCCAGCCTTGCTCAGGTGCTGCCAGGTCCTGGGGGGGCAATGTTTGTGGGGAGCAGGGAAAGGGGTCTCTAAGAGTCATCTGAGAGGACTGGGGGTCTCCGTCAGCCGTCCATACCCCCAACCAGATGCCACCACGGATGCGTGTAGTTAAACAATTTGGGTTTCCTGCTTGTTGCATTTGGGGGTGCCCACCTTGGGGGCCCATGGGGCATCTCAGGAAGGGGCTGGGCTGGGCTGAGTGACTGGGGAGGGTTCAGGGAGGTGGGTTGCTCTGGGTCAGAGGCCAGCAGGGAGCAGGGGCATCTGTGGCCAGCATCGATTATCTGTGGAGCCAGTGCTGTGCTGCGTGAAGAAGCGGCTGTCAGCTCTGAGTCAGGAGGGTGGTGGTGGGTCGTTTTTGCGCTTTGGACAGCACTTGTGTTCTGGTCTGTGTTGAGCTGCGCCGTGATCCAGCGGTCCGCGTGGCGCCCGGTGCATCCGTGGAGTTGTTTGTGCCCAGCAGGAGAGCACTGGGTGGCCGTCAGAGCTGCCCTTCCCTCTCTCAGCAGATAGGCTTGTCCTGCCCAATGAGGGATGGGAGTGGGGGCAGCCTGTACCCCTACCCTGAGTGCACGTACCCCTGGGGTCCTCTAACTCAGAGCAAAGGAACGAGGCTGAGCTGAAGGCAGCCAGCAGCACTGGATGGCCGGTCACGGGGAGAGCCGGGGGAATGGGGCAGGGGTGGAGGCCAGGGCAGGGGAGCTCAGCGGGGAAACCTCACAGGCACCCCCTACCACAGACCCATGGGGATATTTGCGGGCCAGCAGGGCCCTGACCTCAGACTTGTTAGGTTTGCTCAAGAGCCCTTTGTCCCCTTTCTCCTGCCCACCCCCACCTAGAGCAGGAGCAGGCTCCGGGGCGGGGAACAGGTGCCAGAAAAGAGCGGCTGAGGCCCCCCTTCCCTCCGGGTCTCTAGGTGTCTAGCTTGCAGTGGGGGAAGCAGACAGCACTGAACTGGATTCGAGAGTGAACCGAACCACTGAACTAGTCTGGAAGGTGACGAGATGGCCTGGGATGTCGTCAGGGAACAGGAAGGGGTACTGGGAGTAGCATGCAAGGAGGCGTTGCTTGGTGGTGGGAAAGGCCCCTCTGGAGAGGCTCCCGAGGCCCCGGTTCAGCTCCGGGGCCAGACGGCCTCAGTCAGTGCTGCTGCCTGGGCGACTCTGGGCGAGTTACTGAAGTTCTCTCCACTCCTGTTTGCCCATCTGTGAGATGGAAACGCTGGTGGTTCCGCTCTTTGGGTTGTAGTCAGCACAGGTAAAGGTTTCCCAGGTGACTGAGTGGTAAAGAATCTACCTGCCAATGCAGGAGACGTGGATTCGGTCCCTAAGCCAGGAAGATCCCCTGGAGGAGGAAATGGCAACCCACTCCAGTATTCCTGTCTGGGAAGCCCAGTGGGCGAGGGAGCCTGGCGGGCACAGTCCGTAGGGTTGCAGAGAACGGGACACGACGTGGCACAGACGCGCAGCAGTACAGCTGAAGCGCTGCAGTCCAGGCGCAGGGTAAACGTCCCGCAGTGTTGGCGCGGCGACTGCTAGCCAGGGACAGGCGGGGGCTGTGGTTGCTTCTGATCTCAGGGTCACAGCCACCCCGCCCCCCCACCTCTGGTGGTTTTTACCTAGTTCCCAGAGGAACCATCTCCATGGCAACTGCCTCTCCCCTGGGACATGGGTGTTGGTTGCAGGAGAGAGGCTGGGTGTGGGGAGCACAGGACTGGATTTCTGTCTAGCTGCATGCACACACGTGTCCACCTGTGGGGCCCATAAAGCCCCCAGCCCTGGCAAGTCTCCCTCTTCGTCTTGTCTGGGTGGTCTGTCTGCTCCAGGCTGTGTTTCCACTGGAGCCTCCTGCTAGCCTCAGCTGACTGGACCTTTTAGGCTCCAGTCTCCTCCCCAGCCTGTTCTCAACCAGCTTCACCCATCCCCAGAAGAAAGCACAGTCCCGCCTTTAGCAGCATCTCTGCCCAGCCCCTCCCTGGCATCCCATGCTTGATTGATTTGTTTAATGGCTTTATTGAAATAGTGCATAATTCACATCCATTTATTCACATCCATTTATTAAACTGTGCAAATTCAGTGGGTTTTAGTTCATTCAGAGTTGTGAACCTATTGCCACAATGTAATTCTGGAACATTTTTATCACTCCAGAAAGAAACCTTATGCCTCTTAGGAGGCACTCCCCATGCGCCCATCCCTAGGCAGCCTCTCATCTGTTTTCTGTCTCTGTAGATAGGCCTAGTGGACATTTTGTGTGAATCGGATCATACAGTAGAAGTCTAGTTTTCTAGGTTCATCCATTTTGTAGCATATATCAATAGGGTTTTTTAAGGGCTATGTAATATTCCATTTTATCCACTCATCAATTGATGGTCATTTAGGTTTTTACTTTTTGCTGTTACAGAATATTTGTGTACTAGTTTTGTATGGACGTATGTTTTCATTTCTCTTGGGAGAGGTCTAGGAGTGTAATTGTTGGATCATAGGATAGCTGTATGTTTAAGGAACTGCCAGACTGTTTTCCAAAGTGGCTGCCCCATCGTACACCCCCACTGGTGATGAATGAGGGTTCAGATTGCTCCATCCTCACCAGGCTTGCTGTTACCCACCTTCTTTATTATTGGCATCCTAGTGGCATCTGTGAGCTGGCATCTCGTGGTTTTGATTTGCATTTCCCAGTGGCTAAGGATGCTTTCCCTGTGCTTACCAGCCATTTGTATACCTTCTTTGGCATCCCGTGGTTTTGACACGGCATTTTCCACTGTTCCTCAAGGCAGCAGACCCTTGCCCGTCTGAGCTTTGGCCTGGAATGAGCTAGTGACCTAACCTCTTCTCACCCTAACTCCTCCACATCCTTCAAAACAGATTTAAACATCCTTTCCTTCCCTGGGACAGTGTCCTTGCCCCTCCCCTGAGCTTCTAGTAGGTTCTCACCAAAGCCCTTGCACGGTGTTTACCGTGCCATCCAATAATCTAATTCTTTGTTACCCTCAGTAAGCTCTGAATCATTTGAGGGCCAGGACCTCGTTTGACCCTGACTTTGACATTTATGTTGACACTGAGCAGGTGTCTTAACTCTAGAAAGGAGATGCTAATAGTACCAACCCCACGGTAGGAACATCGTAGAGCTAAACCGATCCATACATGAAGAGCACTTGGCATGGTACCTGGCACAGAGTAACCTGGGCCTGTTTACTCGATCAACAAGCGTTTGTGGAGTGCCTGCAGGGGCCCGCAGCTGTCCCAGACCCTGGGGTACAGCAGTGGAGAGCACAGCCCCAAATCCTGCCCTTCCTGCCCTCTTCCATTGGGGAGACAAACAACAGACGAGATCTGTAAATGGAATGTGTCATATTTCAGGTGGTGCTGGGTTCCTAAGAATGGCCAAGGGAGGCGTCACTGAGCAGGTGACATTCTGCATTTTAGCAAAGACCTGAAGGAGGTAAGGGAGTGAGCCATGGGGCCTTTGGGAGAGTGTTCCACGGAGCGAGGACAGCAGGTGCGAAGGCCTGGGGGCAGGAATGCTCTCGGCATGTGTGAGGAGCAGCAGGAAGGCTGTGGGACCGGAGTGGCACGATGGAGGCAAAGGGCACTTAGAGGCCAGCGCATGGGCACCTTTTGGCCATTTGGGAGTAACGCTGCTGAGAACATTTGTGCCCAGGTATTTGTGTGAATATCTGTTTTCATTTCTGGTGGCTTTTCCTTTATCACATTTATAACACTCTGGGGTTTTAAGGACAGGTGGCCATGCCATATTGTCTTTTGTTTGCCCAGTTCAAGGCCTGTCTTGTCCCAAGTCTCAGGGGATGTTTGTTGACTGAATGAATGAGGTGTGTTTGTGGATTATCCACACACGTGGCTCATAACAGCACTGAATGGCTGGTGTGTTTATCAGTATTTTTTAATAAATGGAATTGGTACATCAGATTGGCAGAACTTTCCTAACTTCAGGTGCTGACAGGTTGTAGGGAAATGGCTTTCTCAGGCACTGCCAGTTAGAATAAAGCAGATACAGGCAGGTTGGGGAGTAGTTTGGTTGTCTCTAGTAAAACCAAGATGCAAATATGTAGCCAGCAGCTCTTCTGGGATTTGCCCTGGAAAAGTGTCTGCACCTGTGCCTGAGAAAGCAGGACTGCATGTGCTTGTTGCATTATTGTTTATAGTAAAGAAAAACCAGAAGTGTCCTAAATGCCCATCAGTAGTTCGGTTCAGTCGCTCAGTTGGACCCAACTCTTTGTGACCCCATGGACTGCAGCACGCCAGGCCTGCCTGTTCATCACCAACTCGCGTTGAGTCAGTGATGCCATCCAACCATCTCATCCTCTGTCATCCCCTTCTCCTCCTTCCGGCCTTCAATCTTTCTCAGCATCAGGGTCTTTTCCAGTGTGTCAGTTCTTCACATCAGGTGGCCAAAGTATTGGGGTTTCAACTTTAGCATCAGTCCTTCCAGTGAATATTCAGGACTGATTTCCTTTAGGACTGACTGGTTGGATCTCCTTGCATATTTTTAGTTCTCTGCCTCTCAGGGCCATCTTTCACTTCCTCTTATATAATTTTTGAAAGCAATTGTGTCCTGTAGCTATTGGCATTTATCTCAAACCATTTATATTCTGGGGCTCATGAGAATCATTTTTTGCCTAGTTTTGCTGTAGGTGTTGTCCTACTTACTGTCCTACTTGATTTGTGCTGTTCTACTTGCTCTTTCTGTTTTTATGAGCGGAATTCTAACAGATGATCAAGATATACCACTGCCAATGCCATCCTCCCAGAACCCCTCATTAAATAGCACTGTAACTTCATTGCAATAAACTACAATAATGCATTTAAGTAATAAACTGTATATGAGGTTATTATAGTAAAAAAATCACACACAAGTCTTTATTATCAGCTCTGAGTCAGATCTTTGTAAAATACATAGGTGTCTTCAATTCAGTGTCATGTAAATTACTGCACACTACAAAATTGCTTTATGTGCAAAAAAAATATTGCTTTATGTATGCAAAAGCTGCTTTATGTATTTCAGAGATGAAAGCAAGCACAAATATTCAATCCAGGAGTTTCAAATTCCAATGGAGGAAATGAATATATACATAATTAACTCAAATAAGAATTTAATTATTGGAGAAGGAAATGGCAACCCACTCCAGTACTCTTGCTTGGAAAATGCCATGGACTGAGGAGCCTGGTAGGCTACAGTCCGGGGGTCACAAAGAGTCAGACATGACTGAGGAACATAACAAATATTAGCATCGTCAACTATGGTTACTTAAAGACTTCGAAAAATGTAATGCTATGCAACCAGTACAAAAATACAGATTAAATTTCCTTAGCCTGGAAATATGTCAGTTTCATATTTCTAAGGAAAAAAAAGAAATGTTTTTTCACAACACTTTGTAAAATATGACCTCATTTCAACAAGAACAAATATATACTGAAAATATGGATTACTTTTAATCCAATATTAAATAGTAATGATCTCTAAGTAATGGGATTAGAGAAGTATTTATACTTCTAATTATGTTTTTGTATTTTTTTATATTTGTTTGACTTTTTTGCAATGAACAAGCATTACATTTAAAATAAAAATTAAGCTCTTTCTATTTTTGTTGTTGTTTGGTCTCTGAACTGTGTCCGACTCTTTTGCAACCCTTTTAACTGTGGTTTACCACTTTCCTCTGTCTGTGGGGTTTCCCAGGCAAGAATACTGGAGTGGGTTGTGATTTCCTTCTCCAGGGGATCTTCCCAACCAAGAGATCAAAGAACCTGCGTCTCCTGCATTGCAGGTAGATTCTTCACCACTGAGCCACCAGGGAAGTCAGGAAACACTAGAAAAGTAGTGAAAAATATTTTCGTGTATCTATCAAAGTAAAATAAATTTGTAACAAAGACAGTATAGACATTGTCTATTCAAGATACTTAAGAATGGAACATTGGTCTATGGATACATTTCAGTCTTTGTAAAAGAGGAGGAGGAGGAAGAGGAGAAGAAGAAAATAACATGAGTAACCTATTCAAACTCAAGTGCTATAACCACAAACTCATTAATCTGACACTAGTAGTTATGATTACATGGGCCTAACCAGGACACCCCTGCTGCTTCTTGCTATTCCTGAGAAGTTTTTTATTTTGGCTGATATTGTTGTTACTAGGATGCCTGGGGCTGGTGCACTGGGATGACCCAGAGGGATGGTGTGGGGAGGGAGGTGGGAGGGGGTGTTCAGGATTGGGAACACATGTACACCCATGGTGGATTCATGTTGAAGTATGGCAAAACCAATACAATATTGTAAAGTAAAATAAATAAATAAAATAAAAATAAAAATTGGAAACATACAAAAGAGTTCATGTCATAGGCTAATCATCAGCAAAGGGCCTATGGATCCTATTGTTATTGTTTAAAGTGTATTCCTTTCAAATGGTTTATCAGTGGTGTCAAGGTTGGCTAGGGACACCAGGGCTTATAGCTAACCTCTATTTCCCATTCCCTCCTGGCATTCTTTAAGGACTTTGTGACTATTTCTAGCCAAACGAATGTGAATAGAAATTGTGCATCATTTTTATCCTGGGACATTTTAACAGAGGATGTGTCTTTATTTCTGTCTGTCTCTGTCTCTCAGTCTGCCCTGTCTTTCTTTCTCCATAGACAGTTCAGAACGGTGCATCAAAATCCTCTGATGAACATACAAGAGCCACAGATGATATGTGTAGACCTTAACAAGCTTTCCTGGACGACTCTAGGAAGCTAATTCTCCCTGTCAATGTCATTGAATGATGCTGGAACAGATCAACTGTGTGGCCTAGTTTAGCTCCTAAACAATTAGAAAAGTTACCCTAAAGAATATAAGTAATTTTAAAAATCATCTTTCTGGATACTTGGTTGAATTATATTTAATTAAAAACATTTAGCAGCACAAGATATGAATCAACTATTGCTTTCTGTTTTTCATGGACCAAGTTAATTGTTTCCTTGATTGGCCTTGATTCTAAGGAGTGGCTAATTTAAAGAAAATGGAAATAATAGGCATTTATTTTCTATAACTCTTTCCTAGATCATATCATTTATCAAAGTTAATTTTCTTATTCTGCCATATGGTTACAACAAAACTGAATTTGCAACTTTTGAATATTTCAACAAATTCTGTACAAATTTTTTTAACTTAATGGAATTAGGTAAAATACTGAGTTAAAAGTACATGGAAGGTATTTAAATACAGTTTTATAAGATAGATATGATCCATCTTTCTTCACGTCATTATTTTAATTGTGTGATTAAAATGGTGACTTAAAACTTCATTTGAGAAGGACACTATTTCTGCTAGCTAAAAATATCCTGTCTTAATTTTTGCAAGCAAATTAACTTTTCAGCCTAAGAGGAGCTGGTAAGTTAATTTGAAAAATGTTTGCAGTGCCCCAGAAAAACATCAGTGTATATTAAAAACCAACAGAAATGTTATATTTTCTATGCTACCATAATAAAGCTAATTTCAATAAGTTCATTTAGAATAAGCTTATTCTGGCATTTTATTTTTAAAAATTTTGACTTTCTTACTTTCCATTTCTCATTTTGATAATAAGCATACTTTGAAAATAAAAAAAATTCCATTATGGATAATATTGGACTTGTGACATGAGGTTTTTGTTCTATAATTTTATTTTCTTGAAAATATTAAAAATATAATAGCATCATTTCCAGAATTCTGTTACTATTAACATATTTTTTCACAATGGGCAGTATGGAAAGAAATCTGTTGCCATAGTAATAGGTCAAAGGAAAAATATATATGTATCTGCTCTGACCTAAGCCCTACTATCTCAGATTCCCAGTAGCAGAGTACTAGGAAATAGAGGAGAACCAGAGAATGCTATTTGTGTCTTAGGATTATTACCTAATTCTTTCCTATACACATCTAATTTAGGATAAACTGTTAAGCTGAAAATATGAACACTCAACAGTGCTTGTAGACAGAAAACTGTAAATGTCTATACATTCCTGCTTCTCCTCGCCAGTTATGATGGTCAATTCTATGTTTCAACTTGACTGGCCCTTGGGGTGCCCAGGCAGTGAATCAAATGTTTCTCTGGGTATGTCCCAGAAAGTCTTTTTGTATGAGATTAATTGTAGATTGGGTAGAGAGAGTAAAGCAGATTGTTTTCCCCAAAATGGGGTGTGTATGCTAAGTTGCTCAGTCATGTCTGACTTTTTGTGACACCATGGGCTTTATAGCCCAACAGGCTTCTCTCCCCATGGGATCATCCACATAAGAATACTGGAGTGGCTTGCCATGGCTTCCTCTGGGGTATCTTCTTGACCCTTGGATTGAACCTGCATTTCTTATGTCTCCTGCATTGGCAGGCGGGTTCTTTACCACTAGGGCCATCTGCGATGCCCAATGTGGTAATGTTCATCCAATCAACTGAAGCCCCAAATATGCTGATCCTCCTCCAAGTAGAAGGAAATGACTCTTAGCTCACTGCTGAACTGGGGCATTGCTTTTTTTTTTTTTTTTTTTCAACTGGCTTAATTTATTTTTATTGTGGTGTTGGAGAAGACTCTTGAGAATTCCTTAGGCTGCAAGGAGATCAAACCAGTCAATCCTAAAGGAAATCAGTCCTGAACATTAATTGGAAAGGCTGATGCTGAAGCTGAAGCTCCAATATTTTGACAACCTGTTACGAAGAACTGACTCCTTAGAAAAGACCCTGATGCTGGGAAAGATTAAAGGCAGGAGGAGAAGGGGATGACAGAGGATGAGATGGCTGGATGGCATCACTGACTCAATAGACATGAGTTTGAGCAAGCTCCAGGAGTTAGTGATGGACAGGGAAACCTGATGTACCACAGTCTATGGGGTCGCAAAGAGTCAGACATCACTGAAGAACTGAACTGAACTGATTTATTTTTACAGCAGTGTTAGGTTCAGACAAAAACTTGAAAAGCAAATAGATTTCCTATGTACTCTTGCCCCCACATATGCATAGTGTCCCATGTCATCAATATTTCCCACCAAATGATACATTGATGAATTTACATCAACACATCATAGTCATTCACAGTATGTTCAGTTCAGTTCAGTTCAGTTGCTCAGTCAGGTAATTCATGTTATATTTCACTCCTGATGTAGTACATTAAATGGTTTTTAACAAATGTATAATGAATGCATCTGTTATCATGCTATCAAAGAGTATTTTCATTGCTCAAAACCTCTTATGTGTGTGCACATGTGCTAAGTCACTTCAGTCGTGTCCAAGCCCTTTAAAGCTCTTATATGCCCTACCTACCTAATCATGCCTCTTTCCCTCCAACTCTTACCATTGCTGGAAATCACTGATCTTTTAATGTCTTTATAGTTTTGCCTTTTCCAGAATGTTGTCACTGGAAACATGCAACATGTAACATTTTGGTTGATTTATTTTGCTTATAAATGTCTTTTTAAGGTTTCTGCATGTCTTTTAACTATTTTATAGTTCTACTTCAATATTATATGTTATTAATATTCTTTCCCTCCAACTCTTACCATTGCTGGAAATCACTGATCTTTTAATGTCTTTATAGTTTTGCCTTTTCCAGAATGTTGTCACTGGAAACATGCAACATGTAACATTTTGGTTGATTTATTTTGCTTATAAATGTCTTTTTAAGGTTTCTGCATGTCTTTTAACTATTTTATAGTTCTACTTCAATATTATATGTTATTAATAGCCAGAAATGGTATGGACCTAACAGAAGCAGAAGATATTAAGAAGAGGTGGCAAGAATACACAGAAGAACTATACAAAAAACATCTTCATGACCCATATAATCACAATGGTATGATCACTCACACTAACCTAGAGCCAGACACCCTGGAATGGGAAGTCAAGTGGGCCTTAGGAAGCATCACTATCAACAAAACTAGCGGAGGTAATGGAATTCCAGCTGAGCTATTTCAAATCCTAAAAGATGATGTAAAAGTGCTGCACTCTATATGTCACCAAATTGGGAAAACTCAGCAGTGGACACAGGACTGGAAAAGGTAAGTTTTCATGCCAATCCCTAAGAAAATCAATGCCAAAAAAATGCTTAAACTACCGCACGATTGCACTCATCTCACATGCTCAAAATTCTACAAGCCAGGCTTCAGCAATATGTGAACCATGAACTTCCAGATGTTCAATCTGGCTTTAGAAAAGGAAGAGGAGACAAAGATCAAACTGCCAACATACACTGGATCATCAAGAAAGAATGAGAGTTTCAGAAAAATATCTATTTCTGCTTTATTGACTATGCCAAAGCTTTTGACTTTGTGGATCACAATAAACTGTGGAAAATTCTGAAGGAGATGGGAATACCAGACCACCTGACCTGTGTCTTGAGAAACCTGTATGCAGGTCAGGAAGCAATAGTTGTAACTGGACATGGAACAACAGGTTGTTTCCAAATAGGAAAAGGAGTACCTCAAGGCTGTATATTGTTATCCTGCTTATTTAACTTATATGCAGAATACATCATGAGAAATGCTGGGCTGGAAGAAGCATGAGCTGGAATCAAGATTGACAGGAGAAATATCAATAACCTCAGATATGCAGATGACACCCCTCTTATGACAGAAAGTGAAGAAGAACTAAAGGGCCTCTTGATGGAAGTGAAAGAGGAGAGTGCAAAAGTTGGCTTAAAGCTCAACATTCAGAAAACTAACATCATGGCATCTGGTCCCATCACTTCATGGGAAATAGATGGGGAAACAGTGGAAACAGTAGCTGACTTAATTTTCTGGCCTCAAAAAACACTGCAGATGGTGATTGCAGCCATGAAATTAAAAGATGCTTACTCCTTGGAAAGAAAGTTAGAGACCAACCTAGAGACCACTAAGTCACTCGGTCATGTCCAACTTTGTGCAACCTCATAGACGGCAGCCCACCAGGCTTCCCCATCCCTGGGATTCTCCAGGCAAGAACACTGGAGTGGGTTGCCATTTCCTTCTCCAATGCATGAAAGTGAAAAGTGAAAGTGAAGTCGCTCAGTCTTGTCCAACCCTCAGCGACCCCATGGACTGCAGCCTACCAGGCTCCTCCATCCATGGGATTTTCCAGGCAAGAGTACTGGAGTGGGGAGCCATTGTCTTCTCCGACTACTGTATTAAAAAGCAGAGACATTACTTTGTCCACAAAGGTCTTTCTAGTCAAGGCTATGGTTTCTCTAGTAGTCATGTATGGATGTGAGAGTTGGACTATAAAGAAAGCTGCGCACTGAAGAATTGATGGTTTTGAACTGTGGTGTTGGAGAAGACTCTTGAGAGTTCCTTGGACTACAAGAAGATCCAATCAGTCCGTCCTAAAGGAAATCAGTCCTGAATATTCATTGGAAGTACTGATGTTGAAGTTGAAACTCCAATACTTTGGCCACCTGATGTGAAGAGTTGACTCATTTGAAAAGACCCTGATGCTGGGAAAGATTAAGGGCAGGAGGAGAAGGGGATGACAGAGGATGAGATGGTTGGATGGCATCACTGACTCAATGGACATGGGTTTGGGTAGACTCCGGGACAGGGAGGCCTGGCGTGCTGTGGTTCATGGAGTCACAATGAGTCGGACACGACTGAATGACTGGACTGAACTGAACTGAATAGCGTTTCACCTCTCCAAACAAACTTTACAATCACTTTGCTGCTCTCCACAAAATGACTTGCTCAAATTTTGAGTAGCATTGCACAGAATTTATTGATCAAGTTGAAAATAACTGACATCTTGACAATATTGAGTACTTCTGCCCATAAACATGCAATATCTCCATTTATTCAGTTACTTGATTTTGTTCATCAGAGCTTTCTAGTTTTCTTCATGTAGATATTGTACATATTTTCTTAGATTTACATTTAAGCATATCGTTTTGTGGCATGTCAATATAAAAATGCTGTGATTTTAATTTCAAATTTCACTCAGTCATTGTTGGTATATAGAACTTTATATATTGACTTCTGTATATTAACTTGACTTCTGTATATTAACTTGCTGCTGCTGCTAAGTCACTTCAGTCGTGTCCGACTCTGTGTGACCCCATAGACAGCAGCCCACCAGGCTCCCCCATCCCTGGGATTCTCCAGGCAAGAATACTGGAGTGGGTTGCCATTTCCTTCTCCAATGCATGAAAGAGAAAAGTGAAGGTGAAGTCGCTCAGTCTGTCCGACTGTTTGCGACCCCATGGACTGTAGCCCACCAGGCTACTCCGTCCATTGGATTTTCCAGGGAAGAGTACTGGGGTGGGGTGCCATTGCCTTCCCC
>SJYX01014187.1:26586-45988 GCA_006410675.1 Oreotragus oreotragus | reverse complement strand
TTTCCTTCTCCAATGCATGAAAGAGAAAAGTGAAGGTGAAGTCGCTCAGTCTGTCCGACTGTTTGCGACCCCATGGACTGCAGCCCACCAGGCTACTCCGTCCATTGGATTTTCCAGGCAAGAGTACTGGGGTGGGGTGCCATTGCCTTCCCCAATAGTAACTTGGCGTCTGTATATTAACTTTGTGCCCTGTGTGAGTCTAATTGGCTTCAGTTGCATCCAACTGTTTGCTACCATACCCACCAGGCTCCTCTATTCATGGGTCTTCCTGGCAAGAATACTGGAGTAGGTTTCCATTTCCTCCTCCAGGGGATATTCTAGATCCAGCGATCAAACCTGCATATCTTATGTCTCCTGCACTGATAGGTGGGTTCTTTACCACTAGTGTAACTTGCAAAGCCCTTGTGTCCTACTACCTTGCAATAATTTCATGTTAGTTGCAGAAGTTTTTTGTCAACTATTTTGTATCTTCTACATAGATGGTCATGCAAGGACAAAGACAGTTTTATTTCTTCTTTATTAATCTATATACTCTTTTCTTTTATTACATTAACTAGAGAATCCCAAGAACGGAGGAGCCTGGTGGGCTTCAGTTCACGGGGTCGCAAAGAGTTGGACACGACTGAGCGACTTCACTCACTCACTCAGAACTTTCAATAAATGCTGAAAAATAGTNGTGCGACCCCATAGACGGCAGCCCACCAGGCTCCCCCATCCCTGGGATTCTCCAGGCAAGAATACTGGAGTGGGTTGCCATTTCCTTCTCCAATGCATGAAAGAGAAAAGTGAAAGTGAAGTCGCTCAGTCTGTCCGACTGTTAGCGACCCCATGGACTGCAGCCCACCAGGCTCCTCCGTCCATTGGATTTTCCAGGCAAGAGTACTGGGGTGGGGTGCCATTGCCTTCCCCGATCATTCCTTCTAGCTTACTGGTTTACAGCAGTTGTAAGGAATGAAAAACCTGTTGAAAACTACAAATTGTGGGGTGACACACGCAGTATGATCCCTTGGGAGTAGACAAAACGTGGGTAAAATTATTTGCTCTGGCTGTGAACATGTGTGCAAGTGTATGTAGATAAGAGATATACGACAGCTTTTCACCTGAGTACTTCACAGGCATGGGGACCGAGGTGACAGATAGTGATCAGGGGACTCTTGGCTTTGTCGGTGATGGCCAAAACAAGATTTTAAAGAAAAGACTGATGTTCCATTGAAATTTAAATGTTGAATGCAGCTAGGTGGAGGGAGAAAAATCTTTCAGTACAAGAACAAGATCTTGTCTAGTCCTATTATATTAAGAGCGTTTCTAGAATCTTGAAATCTACCCCTCTGGCTGTTTCTTGACTTTGCCAGTCATCTAACCTGATTTGTTCTCCCTGTGGGGAAATTCGCCATTTCGCACCACCTGAGCTCCTTCTGGTGCAAGTTTGGGCCTCAGGAGTGAGAAGTGAGAAGGAGAGTGTAATTGCTCATTAGTGGTGAGGTGATTGCTTGGGGTAGAGAGGCTGTTTTCCAGGGAAGAAAGGGAGAAGCCAGATAGCTGAGAACCTCTGGGTCCAAGAAGCATTTTTGTACTAGCTGGAGGCAGTTCGAGGGGCAGGAAGCCGAGGGGTTTCTGAGAGCGCTTCCTCCTCCGTCTAGTGAGGATGATACGTGTGCGTGCTCAGTTGTGTATGACTGTTTGCGACCCCATGGACTGCCGCCCACCAGGCTCCTCTGTCCATGGAGTTCTCCAAGAATACTGGAGTGAATAGCCATTCCTTTCTCCAGGGTATCTTCCCGACCCAGGGATCGAACCTGTGTCTTCTGCTATGGCAGGTGGATTCTTTACCACTGTGCCACCTTGGAAGCCCTGGTGAGGATAAGCCTGCTTAAAATGACCTCTAAAATATTGTCAGTGCAAAAACGAATGCTCCTGGCTCATGCAGCCTTGTGTGTACAGAGGGAGAGAGTGCAAACTGCATTTGCTTAAATGTGTCGAAAATCTCTGGAAAGAGGCCCAAGAAACCCGAAAGCTTGTCTCAGGGATGAGAGGTAGCTGTGGGGGTGAGGGGGGACCACAGAGACCCCTCTTGTACCTTTTGAACATAGAACCATGTGAGCAAACTATTCACAAAAAGTATGTAATTTTTGTTTTTAAAAACACCCATGAGCAGAACATGTGTGAGCAGCCCTCCTGGGGGGATTGGTGTGCGGGAGCATTTGGAGATCTGTTCATGTGAGCGGGGCATGGCGGCAGGACAGGGGCCAGGCTTCCCACAGACCCTTCTCCCCGCCCCCCTGCAGGCAGGCCCGCCCGCCTCCTGTTTGTCTAATGCCTGGGAGGGCGAGAGGCCTCTAGGGTGCCATCCACACGGAGGCGCAGGCCCGTGGAAATCAGGACCAGAGCCAGGCAGCTGGAAACTGCCTCTCCCTGGTCTCTGTCCTGTCTTCCTGTGGGGACGCCTCGTCCTGTGGAGGAGGAAGGGCCTCTAACTGCCCGGGAGCGGGGCTGTTTCCAGCCCCTGGGATTGGCTGGTCCTACCGGGCAGGGCCGTTGGGTAAGAGCCAGGCGGAGTGGCCCGGGTCCCCAGCAACTCCTGCCTGGCCCCTGGTGCTGTCTGCCCCCGCCCCCCCCAGCCTGGATGAGTCTTCCTGTCCCTTGGAGGCCTCTCCTGTGGCTTCACCCCGCGCTCTGGTCGGGCCCTGCGGGCCGTTTCGCTTCTCTGGACCTGGAACATCCGAGCTCTGCCCCGGCTGAGGTCTGGGTAGCAGGCGGCTCGCCCCGATCAGCTGATTTCCATTCTTGTAGGGCAGGCTCTCTGGGCTTATCTTTCCCCTGAGGTTTAGAGGGGTTTTCTTTGACTCAAGGGAGAGAGGGGATCTGATTCAAGAGAGACTTAAGGAGCAGGAGTTCGTGGGCTTGGGCCCGGCCTGTGGTGAGATAGCCCAGGGGAGGTGTGGTGGGGCCAGGCAGGGGGTCCCTGCACTCACACCGCAGAGGTACCAGCCCGGCTGACGACCGCTGGTGTCTGATCCCCTCTCTTCTCTCCCCTCTCTCCTCCCCTCCTCTGGTCTCTCTGAGCCCATGGCTGCACTTCCTCCAAGTCTTAAATGAAGAGCTAATTCTGCAGGAAAAGTGCAGTGGGCGCTGAAGCTGCCTGTCCTGCCTGGGCTTGGCTGGGCTCAGCGCTGTGAGCAGCACCACCAGGTGGCCGTGGGTGGGATGCCCGGAGCGGCTGCTGGGTCGCTTCCCACAGCTGCAGTATTATTAACTGCAATGATAGGTTGTTTCCTGGGCCCGAAGAAGGCACTGGGCACAGTGCTAAGCGCTTGACACAGATCGCCGACTCTTTGATCTTCCCAGGGACCATATGATTCTGGAGCCGTCATCCTGTTTTTTCAGATGAGGAAACTGAGGCCCCGGGAGATGAACTTAAAACTAAGATCCCAGGGCTGGGAGTGGAGGAGCAGGCGCTCGGAGTGACAGGCTGCAGTGCCCGCCTCTAGGTGCTGGGCTGTGTCCTGCCAGGCGCTGACAGGAGAGCGCGGGCTGGACGTGTCAAGACCACTGCGGGCCTGCTGCCCCGCGTGAAGAAGAGTTTGTTAGGAAGGAGGGAGGCGGCCTGGGGGGAGGCAGCTGCCCCTGCCCGGTGGAAAAGCCTTGCTCTGGGAGGGTCACTCAAGCTTCTGAGGTGACAGGTGAAGGGCTGCGGGGGTCGGGCAGGAAGCAGGGTCCTCCCGGCTTTGTTTGGGTGGGTGGCCTGACTGCCAGTTCTCCTCTGTGACCAGCCCTTGACCCCAGCCGGTGGCCTGGAGGTGCATCACTCCCTCGGCCATGCGTCTGCATGAGCACCCCACTGCCCGTCTAATACTGATTTCTGACAGACGCTCACCTCCTGCCCCAGAAGCTCAGCTCCCTTCTGGGAACTCCTGTTTGCTGCTCTGTGACCTTGGAGAAGTTGCGTCACCTCTCTGAGCCTGTCTCCCATCCAGGGAGGTTTGGTGTGCTGCCCCCTAGCGCTCCTGGCCGGTCCTGCTCACACAGGTGGCACCCAGTGAGCGACACAGGGACATCCCGCCCCGTGGGGCTGACCCTGTCACTCCACGAGCCCCCTTGGTGCTCCAGACCACCCTGTCCCTCCCTTTGTCATACGTGGGTGTCTCACGTCCACGTCCCAGGAGGTCGCCCCGTGGCAGAGGATGTCCAGGCTTTCAGAATCACAGCTGTTCTTATCCCCGCGCCAGGACGGGTTTCCCGTTCACTTACCTTTACCAAGCCCTGCTCTTCTCCTCCTTGGTCCCCCACTCTTGTGTTAAGTTCTCCTTGCTGTCGTTACACATTACCACAAACGTAGCAGTTGAAGATAACACAAGTATTTCCTTGCAGTTCGGGAGGTCAGAAGCCTGAAGCGGTGCCCAGGGCTGTGTTCCTTGTGTGGGCTCAGGGGGGAGTCTGGGTTGTGCCTTTTCCAGCTCGCGGAGGCTACCTGCTCTCCTTGGCTCGTGGCCCCGTCCTCCAGCTCCAAAGCAGCAGTGTACCGGCTCTCGGAATGTCTTTCCAGGGTCACAGTCCCTCTGGCTCGCCTCTTCTGCCTCCCGATTCCATTCAGAGCCCTCGTGATCACATCGAAAGCTCATGCAGTTAATCCAGGGTCGTCTGCCCGCTTGGGATCCTTAATCACATCCGTGACGTCCTTGTTGCCACGCAAGGTCCCAGGTTCTGAGATTAGGGTTAAATCTTCCCTTTGGTCCAAGGCTGAGGTCTTCCCTTCCCTCGTATTCATTCCCAGACAGACGCCCCCGTTCTGAGTATCTAAGGAAAGGGGAGCGCAGGGCTCAGAACAGTGCCGCCTGCCCCAGCCACCCCAGTTCCACGCTGGGGCTTGTTCTGGCTCCTCTGGCTGCCCCCTCGCCCCTGCTCTGGCACCCCACTGCCCTGACCCACCCGGTCTTTCCTCCAGGACACTGAGCCTCGTCTGACACCCCAAGTACTTCCCTGCTGGGATGTGAGAGAAGACTCCTGTCTCGTCCACAGCCGTATTTCCAGGGCCCCGAGCGGTGTCTGCAGAGGAGCTGCTCGCATATCCCTGTAGTGTGCTCTCGGTGGCCCCCGTCCTCCAGGGACGGACCGCCTTTTGCTGTGTTGTCGTTGTACGTCGGGTAGGGCCGAGTAAGTGCTGGAGTGCATAAAGCAGCAGCAGCTCGGGCTTGGAGAGGCTGAGGAACTGACGGCAGAGGGCAGGTTGGTGGATCTGAGCGAAGGTGGCGGTGACAGCACAGAACCCGCGTCCTTGAAGCCAGGGATGGCCGCACCTGTGCGTGGGGATCCCAGACTCAGGACTGCAGGCACCTGGGTGTGGCGTGGAAAGCAAGCAAGGGCAAGTGTGCGGGGGCGGCTCTGCCAGTCTCGCCCTCAGTGGCCTCGGGGCTGCCCCGTGGGCTAGAGAACCCACTGCAGCCGGGGCTGCCCCGGCCGAGCACCCGGCCCGGGCCACCTGCCCCTCTTCCCAAGAACAGCGTCACTCCCCCCAGCAGCATCCACTTCTCTTTTAGGAAAGCTCACCCTGTGGGAACAGTGGAAAAGCCCTCGTGAAGGGCAAAGGGTTTTTTGCGTATGTTTGACCACGTCTGTGAGAAACGCCCAGCGTTCTGGGGGTCAGTGGAAGGTGAGCAGTAACACACAGGACGAACAGCGTCAGGACGTGTTCACCACTCTTCCTGGGTCCGTGGCATCCGAGGTGTTGGAAGGAGAGGAGGCGTTTAATAAACAGTGAACCGTTAAACCAGACAAGACCCCGGGGCTGGGGCGGGTGGGGGAGATCGTCGTCTTTGTGGTTTCTTAATCATATAAAAAGCGAAAACTTTCTATAAATGCTTCTCGGAAAAATTTTAGCTGCAGCTTATTAATAGCAAAAGCTCTCTTGAGTGCGCTGTTGCGAACTGAGCCGTGTGGCTGTCCAGGCACTTCTGTCCACTGGCTGGTAACAGACCCGGCTCGAGATGGCTCTGCAGTGAACTGGGCCAGGGTCTCTTCGTGCCCAAAACAAGGAACCCAACTTCATGCCTGAAAACAAGGAGCCGTCTTGCAGCTGCTTTTAGATGAAAAGAAGATAAACATGTGAGGGAGTAGAGCAGAAGCCGGGGTACAGAATAGTGGCCATGCCCCCTGAGCAGGGCTGCTGGCCCTGTGACCAGGGGCCCACTTGATGAAGGAGAAATGAGAGCTTTACAGTGCGGGGTGTGGGGGTTGGCTAGTGCCCACCCCAATCTGTGCCCTGGGGTCATCATCCGACCTCCTTGTAGGATGGGTGTGAAATTGGCTGGCCTGGGGGGGCGGCGCTGTCGGAGCCCGAGCCAGCCGCCCCCAGACCACGCTTGCCTCAACCGGGGAATGGGTCACGTAGCCCAAGGCCCCGCGGGGCAGCGGCAGCCAACCATGAGTCTGTGTTAGACTCGAGGCCAGCTGCCACCGCAGTCTTTTCCTGAGAACGTCCAAGCTGGCCTGGATTCGCGGCCCCTCGGGGCTCCCTCCCTTCCTCCCCGGATTCCAGAGGTGACAGTGTGGTGTGTGCCTGTGTGGGGACCGTGGCCGTGAGCGCCATGCCCTCCTGACTCGGCCACGCCCCAGGCCCGCAGTGGCCACTCCACTCTCCTGATGAGGGCGCTGGGTCTCGGGGCCCTCCGGAATCATGGGTTCCCCCGCACCCGTCAGGCACTTTTGCTCCCCAGCTGTGTTCATTTCCTGTACTGCTCTCACAGATTTCGCAAACTTAGCAGCTTGAAACGATGTACTTTCATTCTTTTGAAGTCTCATTGGGCTGAAATTAAGGAGGGCTGGTTCCTTTTGGAGACTGCAGGGGAGAGCCGTTTCCTTGCCTTCTCCGGCTTGTAAAGGCCACCCACACTGCTTGGCCTGTGGCGCCGTCCTGTCTCCCAAGTTCAAGGCACTTTACTCCAGCCTCCGCTTCCTCCTCTCTAGTCTGTTGTCTGCCTCCGCATTTCAAGATCTTAGTCACATCTGAGAATTCCTTCTGCCACTTAGGGTCGTTGGCCTCAGGCTCCAGGCGGCGGGGCCTGCGTGTCTCTGGAGGGCCATGTTTGGTCCTGGTGTTGGTGTGACATCCACGTGCTGGCTCCCCTGCTGCCTTCAGCACAGCCTCTGGGATCCAGCGCCGCCCCACAACCAAGACCAGATGTGGCTGAGTGTCAGCCTCGGGGAGGTAGTGTAATTCACCCCATCCGTCCGCATATTGTGATTCTAGAACCAGGCTGCACGGGTTCGCTGGTTCTTCAGAGTGAATCTACACTCTATAATTAGAGGATCGTTTTCAAAACCCTAGCTTATCGATTATGTTCATTGCACAGGCAGGAGTGAGCCCTTGGAAACTGCTGCAGATCAGCAGGGAGGCCATCCGTGTGTGCTCCCGCATCTCAGTGTGTTTCTTTCCAGCCCTCTTTGTTCAGGGCAGCTGTGTTTCCCTAGCATAGATCACACTGCAGTGGTGAATTTGGGTTCTGCTTCTCTCTGTTGTCATTCCCAGCGTTTCTCGAGTACAGTTAAGAGGCTGTATTGGTAGGTAGGATGCAGAGCTTGCCTTATATCTGATGCCCAGTTGACCCCCTAACTGGTACCTGCGCTGGACGAGGAGCTTGGTGGATTGGGCCTGTGGCCTGGGCTCAGCTCCTAGTAGATCACCACAGCCCCCTGAGCCCCAGTTTCCTCATCTTGGACATGGGGACACCATCTCTGCCTCCAGACAGCAGTGAGATGTCATTTACGTGAGCAGCCCGCCAGCAGGCAGTGCTTAGCCTGTGATCACTTCCCTGAAAATGCCTCTACCCAGGACGCCCTCCAACTCTTTCTTCTCCAAGTTACCTTTGACTCTCCAGCTACCAGATGGCTTTGCTCAGATAGATGGCCTTTTCAGATAGAAAGCAGTCACCTTTCACTGAACAGGGATGTGCTGGCTCCCTGAGCTGCTAATGAAGACCAGGCGGGATTGCTGAGCAGGACCAGGATTTCTGGCGACTCTGTCACTCTCTGCCCTTTCCCACTCTCCTCTCTGCTCTCTCTGGCGGCGCTCACTGTCCCCCGATGCTCATCCTCCATGCCCTGCACCTGCAGGTGGGGCGGTCTCCTGCCAGCCTGAGTCTCCACGGCCCCTTGAAACCAGTCCCTGCGGCCAGGGGCACCAGGTGCTCTGAGCACTGCGCCCGCGTGCCCTCTGTCCTCCTAAACCAGCTCGGAGTGTGCCCAGAGGGAGCTTTTGGCGCCCAAGGCCCTGTCGTAACTCAGCTTCCTGGGGCCTGTCTCTGAGGTCCAGAGGGACACTCGGGGTGGTGCCAAGTCAGCCTACCCCTCACCCATGTGCAGTCAGCAGGGAGAAAGGCGCCTGCTCTTCAGCCTCCCCTGCCCCAAGCAGTGGGCCTCCCGCTGGTACTGACCCTGCTAGACCCCCCAGGGCGGGGCCTTATGTCCTTGTCCGTCTTTCCTAGTTCAGCAGGCCCTGGTTAGGTTCCACAGCAGGAGGAGGAGCGGAGGCCGCTTATCAGACTAGAGGCCCACCCCCCCCGGCAGACTGAGCTCCATCATGCTGCTGAGGTGGCTTTTTCAGATCTGCCGTCTGATCATGTCACTTCCTCTGCTTTGCAAATCTTCCCAAGGTTGCAGACACCGGTGGATTGGCTTTGGAGCCGGAGTAGCTGCTGCCGCCAGAGTCTGGAGCAATGAGCGGATTTAATTTTGGAGGCACTGGGGCCTCCACAGGAGGGTTCACATTTGGCACCACAAAGACCGCAACGACCACCCCCGCCACGGGTTTTTCTTTCTCCACGTCCAGCACTGGCGGGTTTAGCTTTGGGACTCCCTCCCAGTCGGCCGCCAGCACCCCTGCCACGAGCCTGTTCTCACTCAGCACCCAGACTCCCGCCACACCGACCCCGGCCTTCAGCTTCGGGACCACGACGCCTGCAGCAGGAGCCACTGGATTTTCCTTAGGGAGCAGCACCCCAAAGCTGAGCCTGGGCAGCACGGCCCCGGCCTCGGCCCCGGCCCAGCCCGGCGGCTTCGGGCTCGGGGGCAGCACGCTCAGCAGTGCCGTCTCCAGCGCCAGCACGTCCACCCAGGGCGCGGCGCCCGGCAGCTTTGTGTTTGGCTCCACCGCGGCATCTGCCGCCCCGCCCACCACATCCACTTCCGGGGGCTTCTCGTTCGCGGCTGGGAGCGCATCCCAGACTGGGACCTCTGGCTTCAACATAGGCTCGGCCCAGCCGCCGGCCCTCAGCGGGCTGCCCTTCACTGCAGCAGCTCCAGCGGCCAGTGGAGCGGGAGCCGCACAGCCGGCCGCGCCCACCCCCGCCGCCACCACCGCCAGCGCCGGGCCCTCGCTCTTCACCTCGCTGGCAACTGCTCCCACCTCGTCCGCCGCCACCGGGCTCTCCCTTGGCACTCCAGCGACCACCACGGGGGCAGCAGGAGCGGGGACACTGGGCTTCAGCCTGAAGGCCCCTGGAGCAGCTTCCACCACTTCCACGGCGACGACCACCACGACCACGACCGCCACCACCACCAGCACCACCAGCTTCTCCCTGAACATAAAGCCTCTGACTCCGGCTGGGATCCCCAGCAACACGGCGGCCTCCGGGAGTGCGCCCAGCGGTCCCAGCGCGGCTGCCGGGGGATCGGGCAGCGCTGCGCTGACTTACGCCCAGCTGGAGAGTCTCATCAACAAGTGGAGCCTGGAGCTGGAAGACCAGGAGCGGCACTTCCTGCAGCAGGCCACGCAGGTCAACGCCTGGGACCGCACGCTGATCGAAAATGGCGAGAGGATCACCAGCCTCCACCGTGAGGTGGAGAAGGTGAAGCTGGACCAGAAGCGGCTGGACCAGGAGCTCGACTTCATCCTGTCGCAGCAGAAGGAGCTGGAGGACCTGCTGAGCCCGCTGGAGGAGTCGGTCAAGGAGCAGAGCGGCACGGTGCACCTGCAGCACGCCGACGAAGAGCGCGAGAAGACGTACAAGCTGGCGGAGAACATCGACGCGCAGCTCAAGCGCATGGCCCAGGACCTCAAGGACATCATCGAGCACTTGAACACGTCGGGGGGCCCGGCCGACACCAGCGACCCGCTGCAGCAGATCTGCAAGATCCTCAACGCGCACATGGACTCGCTGCAGTGGATCGACCAGAACTCGGCGCTGCTGCAGAGGAAGGTGGAGGAGGTGACCAAGGTGTGCGAGGGCCGGCGCAAGGAGCAGGAGCGCAGCTTCCGCATCACCTTCGACTGAGCCTGGGGCGGGGCCTGGGGGAGGGGGGTACTGTCGCGTTGTTGGGGTGCAGGGAAATACGTGTTTGTGTGTTTCTGTCTTTCAGACAGTTGTGCTGTGGATAGAACTGTTCTGTGGTTTGACTTTTTGTCTTAGTGAATAGAAAGTATTCTCAGTGCTCTGGGCCAGGCTGCAGCCTCGTAGGTGTTGTTTCTCCACGTTCTAGACCCTCTCCATCTGCTACAATCACCCACCTCCAGTTGTGCTGGAGGAGGGCTGAGCCACCAGAGAGCCGCCTGTCTCCCAGCCGGGGTTCCGGGCCACCACTCTGCCCGGCAGAGTCAGAGATGCGGGGAGGAGAGCTCCATCCTCACGGAGCCAGCCGCCTGGAGTGAGTGAGCGGTTCAGAGAAATGGCTTGTGGGTGGAGTGGACAGTGGGACGTTCTCAGAGAAGGAGAGACAGGTCAGAAGAGAAGAGTGGTCTCCCTTTGCCTGGCTGACACACCGCGTCTGAGGCCGGGTTGGTGCCGTCCTGTGGGCCCACTCCACGCTGAGCTCGCGAGCGCGCCTTTGGTAACACTGGCCACACAAGACTGTGCAGACTCCTCGCTTCTCTGCCTCACCGAGAGGTTGTGCGCCCTGTGGGAAGGGCCTTTTTCCTGGCCCCGTTGTGTGCTCAGCACAGCAGTCCCTGCCACAACATCAGACAGATGAAGAGTAGAGATGAGACCTGCATAAAACGCTCGCCCACCAAATGAATGCCTGTGGAGGTGGCCAGGGTGCCAGGGGCAGCCACAGACTTGATTCTGCACCTCCCAGAGTTGGGGCACACCTGGCTGGCTCCAGTGCGATCAGTGTCCAGAGCCAGCCGCGCCCCAGCTGTGTTCTGTGTTTGTCTTTACACTCTGCTGTATTCTGAAATACCTGCAGCTGTGTGTTGCTTTCCTAAATAAAATGTATTGTGGAATTTAAAAGCTGCTGTTTCTGTGGATAACTTAGAAGGAGAAGGTTGGGAAAAGAGTAGGTTCCAGGTCATGCTTGTGGGGGAAGGCGCTCAGATCTTGCTCGTGGTGCAGGGCAGGAAGTCTGCTCTCCAGCCTCCCTTGGCTCGCGTACACTAAGCTGTGTTTTGGCTCTGGAGTGCCCAGGGCTTTTTCCTGGACACATATGGTCCAGTTTCCCAAAGTCACGGCCATGAGTCATTTCCTCAGGTCATCTTGGACTTCTAGAGACCACTGTCTTGTCCAAGCAGAAGCCACGGAAGAGAGGGGGGATTAAACCAGAAGCGGGAGACCCCAGCAACCCCAGTTGCTTCTCCAAAGGCTCCACCCCCTGCGACAGTGGCCCTCTGTAGTCTGGGAGCCGTGACCCCATCCAGTATCCGTATCCCACCCCCTTGAGTCCCCTTAGGAAGTAGTATTTTACCTACATGTATTCATTCAGCATCCTACCTTGGAGCACTTGCTACACACCAGATCCCAGTCTGGCACACGGGTTTCAAAAATGGAACCACCCATGAGGGTCCCTGCCCACCCGTGAGGTCATCCTGGCAGGGGCCACACAGTCATGATAAGCAAAACAAATTTCTTGAGCTTGCATTTCCAATGCATAGCATATACCTGTTATTTGCCATGTTAAACATAAGTGAAGCTTAATTCCTTAGTTTTTTTTTTTTTTTTTAATAGTTTCCTGGCTGTCCAGTGATTGAAAGATTGAAAGACTTGGCCTTTTGATACGGGGGTGTGGGTTCAGTCCATTGTGGGCAGCTAAGATGCCACATGCCTTGCAGCCTAAAAACCAAAATGTAGAACAGAAGCAACATGGTAACAAAAACTTAAAACTGCTTCATGTCAAAAAATCTTTTTAAAAAGATTGTAGTTCTAGTATTTTCTTCTCACACCCCAAGGGGTCTCGCGCACAAAGCTTTTGAAGAATGCAGGTGTTTGTAATAAGCTGGCACGACAGCCATGCAGGAAGGGTGGTTCTGGTACTTGGGCACCATGGGGAAAATGGCCCCCAACGGCTTCCTGGGGGACCAGGGAGTCCCCAAGATTGCAACAGGGCCAGCCGCTGTGACTGGATGCCACCCTGTAGTGCTGGCTTCATTGTAACTGCAGTTTCCCTTTCCAGGAAGAAAACACAGATGCGTTTCCCTGTCAGTGCAGACACATGGCTTCTTAAGTTCCTCTTCATTCATTAACATGAAGACAAGTGTGGTGACTAAATTTGGAGTCAGAGGCTTTTAAAAAGGTGAATCTCTCTTCTCAGTAAGTGGTTACGGCATTTCTTCTCCCTATTTAGGGAGAAGAGTAGCAACTGGGGATTTACGGTTATGACTTTTCATCTCCCAAGACGCCCCCAAACAGCTTACAGCCCATCCCCTTCCCCGGGAGAAAGCCCCTGCCTCCTCTGGCACTGCCGGGCATCAAAAAGTCAGTGTTTGAAACATTTCCCTAGGGACAGCAGCCTTGATCTCCAGCGGGAGGTTGAAACAGATGATCCCCAAGCAGTGACGTGCCGGTCATTGTTTTAGCAGTTGGTCCTCCAGGGTCAGAGTTGGCACGTGCCCATTTCCACGGTGTGAATTCTCCCACTGTGGGTGATTTCAAGCCACCAGGATGAAGTCGTGAACACAAATTTGGGGAATGGATGCACACTGTAGATAAAACCAGTCTACCTGGAGAGTATATATGTAATAGAGGTAATCAGACACTTAAGGGATGGGTTTTGAGTTTTACCCTTGTTTTTAATAAGACTCATCGTAAATGTTTTCATCTTTTAATAATGGTTCACAAACCAAAACCGCAAAGAGATCTGCAAATTAAATGGCTCTCGTGAAAAGGTGTGAGCCGGCTCCGGCACACCACCGCTCCCGAGGTTTTCAGTCAACCTTGAAATCGCCTGGGTGCTTTGAAAATCTGCCCTCCTGGGACTTCCTCAGTGGTCCGGTGGTTAAGATTCTGCTTCTGCTGCAGGAGCCGCAGGTTCAATCCCTGGTCAGGGAAGTTATGCTGCTGCACAACGTGCCAAAAGAAGCCTAAGTCTTCCTTCAGACCAGCGGCTCTCTGCAGAACGTCCCAGGAACAAGTTGCCTCACCCTCACAAGTAATGTCCACTCATGGACACACCTCACCCCTGGTCCCTTTGGACTCCAGTGCCTCACCTGGGCACTGCCCACACCTTACCTCAGACACCATGCTGGTTCAGCCCCATGACGTCCAGAAATGTCACTGAGGCAGGGATCAGATTTGATGGGCTTCTCTCCCAGGCTCAGGCCAAGCCTGGGGGCATGGGGTCTCATCAGATCCCCCCAACTCTCCCAGTTCTAGCAACACAGACCCCAAATCCACTGAGCTGAAAGTGACAGTTAATGACAAGGATAGTATCACTCAGATGCGGTGTGGGCTCTTTGAATGTTGATTCAAACCAACTGTTGTTTTTAAAAAAACATGTTTTGAGTCAATCAGGGAAGTATAAGCATTGATTTTATGTCATTTTTAAATGTGATGATACTGGAATTTTAGTAAAAAGCATAGTTCTTACAGCTTTCAGACCAGAGGGTGGCAAACTATGGCCCCACTTCCTGTTTCTGGAAATAAAGTTTTATTGAAACCTAACCTAGCCACACCCATCCATTTACATGTGACTGCGGGAGGAAGGATGGAGTTGAGTAGGCCAGGCTACCGATGTTTATAGAAAAAGTTTGCCAATCCCTGCCTTACAGAAGCACCCTCAAGCATTTACCTCCAAAGTGAGAGTAATGTCTTAAAGTAATCCAATGGGGAAGGGAGAGAGTGTAAGTGAAATAAGACTAGGAGGTGATCAAGGCACCTGGCTTCATCATCCTAGTCTATTTGAAATTTTTCATAACAAGCTTTCCAGACAGGAGGGCCTACGTTCCACAGCCTCCCAGCTGCTCCGACCCCACACCAGGACCCTGGCATCTCCAGTCTAACAGGGGAAACAGGACAGAGCCAGAGCCACTCACCCCGGTTTCACCCTCGCCCGACAATGACGTCCGTCCCGGGCTAACCAGAAAGGCCATGGGCCCTGAGAGAGCCCGCCAGAGCCAGCCATGCAGTGAGTGCCCCTATGGTAGCCCTGGGGTTCTGGAAACTGGGGAAGGAGGGGCGGGGCACCCCAGGGGAAGGGGCCTCAGGTAAGTTTGTCTGCCCTCCACTCTCCATGCCCCCCGCCCATTCAGGCGGGGACCCCTGACTCCCTCCCGGGGCCCTTGGCATCCCCCAAGTGGGCCCTGCCCTCCTCCGAGGCTTGGTGGGAGTTCCGATACCGGCTGTGCAGGGCCTTTGGGTTCCCGGGTGGCTCAGTGGTAAAGAACCCACCTGCCAATGCAGAAGATGCAGGTTCAGCCCCTGGGTCGGGAAGATCCTCTGGAGAAGGAAATGACAACCCAGTCCAGTATTCTTGCCTGGGAAATCTCACGGACAGAGGAGCCTGGCGGGCTGTAGTCCATGCCGAGCAGCTAAAGAACAACTCGGGGTCGGGGTCTCTGTTGACCCAGAGGAAAGAACGCATGTGAGGGTCCAGCCCTGCTCCACCCATCTCTGTGGCCGCTGTCACTTAGCTGTCTTGAGGGGCCGTGGAGGCTCCTGGGGGCCAGAGCCAGGCCTCTGGCTGCTCTGAGGTGACCTAATCCTGTTAGAACTGTCACTGAGGTTCCAGAAGCAAGTCAAATAAGCAGGGCTTTCTCCCAAAAGACAGTTTCTATCTGAGAGGGTTGACATTGTTTTTTAGAAATACCAAAAGCACCTCCAAATCAACTGAAGCAACAGGTACTGGATTTGGTGGGCGGCCTGGTGCGTCCTGTGTCTCCTGCCCACAAGCTTTGGACACCCAAGCTAACCTAACTCCCATTTTCCTGCCCCTAATTTTTACCCTGAAATCAGCCCTAACACCAATCTCTTTGATATTACCAGGAATGACTCTGGGAGGTCCCGTTTCTACACAAGCAATTCCCAAATGACTCATAATCTCTTGACCCCAAAGTAGCCCGTGCCAGCCAGCCTTCCAGCACTTACCCTCCTGGCAGGTGTTTCCTGGACCACACCTGGCTGCTCTTGGGTGTTTCACCCAACATCATCCAAAGCCTAGCCCAGCGCTTCCCCCCAGCCTGGGAATGCAGACATCGGTGGGGGTGAAGCCTTGAGGGGCAAAGTGCTGCTGGCATCCAGAGGCCAGTGGTGCTTCTCTCACATCCTGCAGTGCACGGGACCACCCCACAAAGACGGTCCCAATGGCCGGCCCCTCCTCAGTCCAGGAATCTGAGCTAATAACCAAGTGGTTAGGAACACTGCCTGGACACGCCCAGACACGCCCTGGAGCCCCTTGGCTCCGCTGCCTCCACCCTTTCTGCGTCTTTCTGTGTTCTTGCCGCTTCCTTTCTCTGGGGCCATTGCTGTGCTGTTTGGCCGTAGAGCAGAGGGGCCTCTGGGCAGGGCACAGGGACCTGAGGTCAGCCGGACTCCCAGCTCTGCTGTTCCCCATGGGGGCCCCTGGTGCAAATGCCCACTCCTGCCCCGCCAGGACAAGCCAGTTCCCTCCCTCAGAGGGAGTGCCGCTCCCACCCTCCAGGCACTGAAGGGAGCCGGTGGGCCTGCCAGCTCTGGGGCCTTGGGCAGGTCCTGGGGCACTCCCCGGTGCCTCTGAGCCTCAGATTCCTCTATCCGGTGCAAAGCTCTGATCACAGACTGGCTCAGAGAGGGGAGAGTCCCTCTTGCCGCCAGTCTCTGCTGACTCGCCCTTAGCTTTCTCTGTCTCCGAGGCTCTGTCCAGCTCACTGATTGTTTCCTTCTTGGCCACACCTCCCCACCCACCCGTTTCAGATGCCTTCTGACTCACTGTGCGCACTTCCCCGGCCCCATATCTCCACCAGACCACATCCCTCTTTGATTTGGTTTGGATTTTCCCATCAGCTGCAAGGACCTGCTGCCCTCTGCCTTTCCTCCTCACCACCTGCCTGCCCAGTGCTCTCCCTTCTGATCTCAAGAAGAGTCCCCACAATCGCCTCTCCATCCCCGACCCCTTCAAGGGACTCACTGTGTGTCCCTTCGCTAAAACCCCGAAGCCAGGTGGGGGTTCCTTGGAGGCAGGTGAGCCTCTTCTCCCTGCCTGCAGCTCACCTCTCAGGAGAGGAGCATCCACGGGCAGCGAGTGGCGATGGCCAAAGGCAGGGGCAGACAGAAGCGGCCCGAGCGGTTCCTCTGGGGTACCCCCCACCCCCACGCCCTGGCCTGAGTGAAGCGTCACAGTGGTTCCCACCCCAGGCGCAGGGAGCGCTCCTGGCACAGGGCTGGGGTTGAGGGGTCCTCACTGAATCCCCCTGGGCTCCCCCGTGGCAGCACTCATTGGTATTTCCTAAGAAGCGGCTTTTAGTCCTGACCCCAGGGGGCTGTTCCTGGCCCTGGCCTGGACTCACTGCCTGTTCCCACCAGTGCTGCAGTGGCCTCCATTTGACAGATGCAGGCCTGAGCCACAAAGAAGGGAAGGCCTTCCCTGAGTCTCTGCTGGCAGGCGCTGGGCTCAGGACCCGGGCAGGCTGCCCCAGAGCTCTCCCTGCTGCCCACGGGTCCCTGTGCTGTGCCCACTTCACTGAGCGGGAAACTGAGGTTCAGAGCGGCCACATGGGATGGGAGGGGAGCCAGTGAGGACCCTCCAGGGCACCAAGATGGCTGACACCCAGGAGGACTCAGGACAGGACTCAGCTGTCCACGGGAGCACACTGCCCCAAGGCCAGAAATGCACCCGCCCCTTCCCCCACCTTGAGAAGGAGGCAGAGCAGAGGGCAGGCACAGGGGCCAGCTCAGGAGGACCAGGGGCTCGGAGCGGGCCAGGGGCAGCCCCCGCACTCGGCATGGTTGCCTGAGCGTGTACTTGCAGCCGCCCAGCTGCCCCTGAACTATCTGGGGCAAGAGGAAGAAAACAGGTTGACGTGCTCCCCCCGCCCCCCACCCACTCCAGCCTCGAGTAGACTGAGCATCTGACCCGCAGGCCAGGACCGGAGTTTCATTTCCCACAGCTGGGTTTCCCAAAAGGGAGGGGAGGGTGGGGTGCCGCTGGGTTTAAGGCCAGCGAGGGGGACGTGGTGCCAGGCAGATGAGCAGAGAGGCCGGAGGAGAGAGGAGTGCGCCTGGGAGCCCGAGGTGGCAAGGAGGCTGCGGACAGACGGGCCCCCACAGACCCAGACGGGGGAGGGGAGACAGGGTGAGCCAGGCAAAGGTGGGAGCAGCAAGGAGACCAGAGGAGGTGAGAGAGCGGACAGAGGAGAGACAGAGGCAGGACAGGAGGGCGGCGCTGGGTGAGGCCAGGAGCCGGCCAGCCCAGGGTTAGGGGACGCACACGGCCCTAGGGGCAAGGGCTGAGGTGGGAGCCAGCAGCCCTCAGCGGGCCAGGCTTGGGACACGCAGGCTCCTGTCACAGTGGCCTTGCTTCCCCTCCGACCCAGATACATCTCCAACCCAGACATGAGAGTCATGGACCCCTTGGGTAAGTCGGGAGGGGAGGGGGCAGAACCTGCTTTGCTCCACCAGCCCCTGTCCGCACACCTGCCGACCTGCCCACTGACCCTGTCCTCCTGCCCCCAGCCTGGCGCCTCCTCGCCCTGGTCCCCGTCTTCCTCAGCCTGGCGGCCTCCTTGGACTGGCAGACGGCCCACATCTATGACCCCTTCGAGAAATGCATGCACGATCCAGACTACGAGCGGCTGCTCAAAGTCGTGACCTTGGGCCTCAATCGGACCTTGAAGCCCCGGAGGGTGGTTGTTGTTGGTGCCGGCGTGGCCGGGTTGGTGGCTGCCAAGGTGCTGAGCGATGCTGGACACAAGGTGAGAAGTGATGCTGGAGGTCTACCTTGAGTCTTTCCTGCTGCAGCTGGGAGCCCTGGGTGGAGGGACCTGACCACGTCCCTACTGAGGGGTGGGGATGATGGGGGGAGGGGAGAGGGATCTCTGCTTTCCTTGTGGTCTGGGGGGTGTCGGGAGCCTGGAACCCGCTGCAGAAACCCAGAGGGATCACGCGTGTCTGTGCTAAGAGATCTTTGACTTTCCCTGCCCGGCTCTCATCCTAGAGGGAAGTCCCTGGAAACCTCCGCCCAGGTCCTGGGGGGGGATTTGTGTTGGTGGAGAGGGAGGGAAAGTCCAGACAGGGGAAGTGCCCCCTGAAGTCGCACCACTGTCCCCCTCACTGAATCCAAAAATGAGTATGGGCTGGGCCAATGGCTTCAGTCTGCACAAGGAATCTCCCCACTCCCTGAGCCAGGAAGTCCCTCTGAAATCTGCCCAGCGGCCTTCCTGCTGCAGTCTGGAAACCAACATTGTACATATTCACTGTGACCTTCTGTTCTCCTGCCAGCCCCTCTCCTCCCCACCCATAAAAAAGGGTCCTTCTCTGGTCTCTGTCTATACTGCTGTGGGGATGGAAGGCGGGGTGCAGGGGGGTTGCCACAGAGTGGAGATGGGGGCCAGTGGGAAGAGCTGAAGGACCTGCTTGCCACCTCTCCCCAGGTCACCATCCTGGAGGCAGACAACAGGATTGGGGGCCGCATCCTCACCTACCGTGACCGGAAGACAGGCTGGATTGGGGAGCTGGGGGCCATGCGCATGCCCAGCTCACACAGGTGAGGCTGGGCCTGGTGACCAGGCAGGTGCAGGGCCACCCCAGCCTCCCTGCCCCAGCCCTGAACCCAGGCTCAGCAGGATGCTCGGCTCCATCACTGCTCCAATGCCACCACAGACCAACCCGAGCCCCAAACTTGCTGCCCTGGTCAAGTTAGGCCTAGACTCCACCCCCAAATCTGGCCTCCCGCCTCCAGCCCCACCACTGCACCCCTGAAGCACTCAGGCCACCGTGTCCAGCCCTTCCAGACCCCCAGCTCTGTCCTCCCCGACCCTGGTCCTTTCCCCACCCCCAGCTCCCACCCCTATCCAGCCCACTCTGTCACTATTCCACTTCATCCCCAAGTGAAAGCGAGCCCTGAACTCCCACTCCAAACCCAAACCCTCTGCATTCCAGCCTTGTTCCCATTTCAGTCCCTGGTCCCTGGCACCGAGGACCCCCAAATCTAGCCCTGCCCCAGGCTCAACCCCATATCCAGCTGCCCCACCTACCCCCTTCCTTTCTCCAAGCCCTGCTGGGTAGAGGGG
>SJYX01014187.1:11551-25659 GCA_006410675.1 Oreotragus oreotragus | reverse complement strand
CAACCCTCATGGGCACCTCCACCCCCTCAGGATCCTCCACGAGCTCTGTAAGAGCCTGGGCCTCAACCTGACCAAATTCACCCAGTACGACGAGAACACGTGGACAGAGGTGAGCGAGGTGAAGCTGCGTAACTACGTCGTGGAGAAAATGCCCGAGAAGCTAGGCTACAAGCTGAGCCCCAAGGAGAAGGGCCGCTCACCTGAAGAAATCTACCAGATGGCTCTCAACAGAGTAGGCACATCTGCGAGCCCTGCAGCCCCGTTCCCCTCCCCTGTCCTCCCGTGCCCACGTGCCGCCTCTGACCTAGCTGCCGCTTTCCCATTCCTTCTGGTCTCCCATCACAGGCTCTTCCGCCTTCAGGCTCCCCTCAAATACTGCTGATCCCCATCTCCCATCCCCTTCTCAGTGGCCTGGACCACCTCAAGGGTGGGCACTTAGTGGAGGCCTTTTCTGTGCCCTGGCACTGCCCACTTTAGGGAGTCCAGGAAAACAGGAGGGGAAGGGTGAGTGTGAGTGAAGGGATACCTCCTTTGGGGAGTTCCCTGGCCACCTGGGTGAAGCCAGGTGGACAAAGGAGAGGGCTGAAATCAGAGTGGGCAGGAGGCTTCTGGGACGGGAACAGAGCGGTGAACAATGGCCACTCAGGTGCCCAGCAGAGATGATACAGGGGACCGGGAGCAGGGGCGCGGAGGTGGGGGGACCAGAGGGCGGTCTGGGCACAGGACACTGCACTGTAGACCGGAGCTGCCCTAAGGGATGGTGACCAAGGGCCTGCAGAGCCACGGGAAGGCTGGGGCAGGGGAGGTGCCAAGAATAACTCCCCTTGAGCAGTCATGCCCCGTCAGGGCTGATGGGTGCGGCAGGAGGGACTTGGCTTCTGTCTGGATGCACAGCGATCCAGATGACAAATAATTACTGGGCACCAGAAGGACACAGGGCCGACTGAGACCGGCTCCATCCCTGCCTGTGAGGAGCGCGGGAGCTGGACGGGCAGGCAGAATAACACCAACCCGGGCTGTGTGATGCTATGACTCGCAAAGACTTCCCAGGGGGAGACACTGAGTTGCAGTGGAGGGCAGAGCTGAGGGCACAGCATGGGCAACGTCCCGGGAGCTCGAATGAGAGCAGTAAACGGGCAGCCGTGGGCAAGAGAAGTGGGCAGGGCCTCCCAGGTCCTGTCCCCACAGCTCAGCACCTTGTCCCACCACAGGCCATCAAAGACCTCCGGACACTGGGCTGCAAGAAGGCAATGATGAAGTTTGAAAGGCACACGCTCCTGGTGAGTGGGGGCCTCCGTGTCGCTATCTGAGCGGGAGTCGGACAAGGAGGGTGCTCCTGGGGCTTAGGCGCCGACGGAGTCAGAAGGCAGGAACCGGGGATGCCAGGCTTGGGCCTGCCACCACCGCCTTTCCTGACGAGGCTGGACACGCCCCTCTCTGGGCTTTGGTTTCCTTCATCGGTCACAAGAGGGGGGACCGTATCGCCAAGGTCCAGGGAACCGACACTAAAGCGAGAGGCTCAGCAGGAAGCGGCGCCCCCAGGAATGGGGACGGAGCAGGCCTGCCTGGGCCCTGACCCGGGCCGCGCCGTCCCCAGGAATACCTCCTCGGGGAGGGGAACCTGAGCCAGCCGGCCGTGCGGCTCCTGGGAGATGTGATGTCCAAGGACGGCTTCTTCTATCTCAGCTTCGCCGAGGCCCTGCGGGCCCACAGCTGCCTCAGCGACCGGCTCCGGTGAGACTGCAGGGCGGAATCGAAGCGGCCACAAGTGGGCGGGGCGGTTGGGGGCGGGGTACGTGGGGTGGGGCGGCCGTAGAGGGGCGGGGCCGGGACAAGGGGCGGGGAGACACGCTAGGTCCCGCCTGCACTCTCCCCGCGTCCCGGGTCCTCTGGAGAAAGGAAGGTTCCCGGAGAGGGGCGTGGTCCCCAGGGACCGCTCTACCTTCCGGCCTCGAGGGACGTCGGGGACGGGCGAGGGCTGCGGTGGGTGAGGGGGCGGGGAATTAGAGGGAACCTGAGACCTGGAACGGGGAGCGCCCCGGGGTGGAGGCCGCTGGGGAGGGGCGGGGCCCGAGAGCCGGTCACACTCGCGCCCCGCCCGTAGGTACAGCCGCATCGTGGGCGGCTGGGACTTGCTGCCGCGCGCGCTGCTGAGCTCGCTGTCCGGGCCGGTGCTGCTGCACGCGCCCGTCGTGGCGATTAAGCAGGGCACGCACGAGGTGAGAGTGCACATCAAGTCCTCGCGCCGGACCCGGAACCTGAAGTCCATGACGGCCGACGTGGTGCTGCTGACGGTGAGCGGGCCGGCGCTGCAGCGCATCGCCTTCACTCCGCCGCTGACGCGCAGGCGCCAGGAGGCGGTGCGCGGGCTGCACTACGTGCCGGCCACCAAGGTGTTCCTGAGCTTCCGCCGGCCCTTCTGGCACGACGAGCACATCGAGGGCGGCCACTCGAGCACCGACCGCCCGTCGCGGGTGATCTTTTACCCGGCGCCGGGCGACGGCGCGCTACTGCTCGCCTCGTACACGTGGTCGGACGCGGCGGCCCCGTTCGCCGGCCGGAGCCTGACCGAATCGCTGCGCTTGGCGCTCGACGACGTGGCGGCGCTGCACGGGCCCATCGCTTACCGACTCTGGGACGGCACAGGTATCGTCAAGCGCTGGGCGGAGGACCCGCACAGCCAGGGCGGCTTCGTGGTGCAGCCGCCGACGCTCTTTCAAACCGACAAGGACGAGGGGCGGGAGTACGACTGGTCGGTGCCCTATGGCCGCATCTACTTCGCCGGCGAGCACACGGCGTACCCTCACGGTTGGGTGGAGACGGCAGTCAAGTCGGCGCTGCGGGCCGCGGTCTTGATCAACAGTCGGATCTCCGGCTCTGGCTCTAGCAGCAGCCTGAAGGAGCCCCGGATCATCAACAAGGTGGGGCACGGGCACCTGGCGCCCTCCCACCACCACCACCGGTGCCCCTTCGAAAGTGGGCAGGGCACCCACTCTACAGCCTCACATGCGGTAACCGCCGCGCACTCGACCCTAAAGAGCTAGTATTAAAGTACTTTTGGAATCAGCCGTGTGGTCCCGCCCCCTCCCTGGCTCAGTAATTTCCTCAGTTCGCAGGGAGGAGAACCGGTAGAAGGCGCTGCGCCTGTCCGGAATAGGTCCTCCTCCTTCCTCCGCCGTGGGGCTCCACTTGGGGAGTAGGAGGAACAGGATGGGCACCGCTTAGCGCCACTGGTAAATGGTGGTAAACATAGTGCCCATCACAGTTGTAAACGACACCGATGGATCTTTATGCAGTAACAAAAAGCCCAGCTGACAGTGGGTGAAACACGAGTTTATTTTTCTCATAACAAGAAGCTGGTAGGCAGGGCCCGAGCGAGCAGCTCCACACGCCCTCCCAGGGAGTTAGGCCCAGGATGTACTCCAGTTCAGCTACTACCTGGCGGCTGCACACCAGTACCCCATCCTCGCTCCTCCCAAAGCCCCAAACTCAGGCAGGTAGCGGAGCCCTGCGTCCACAAGCTCCCACCACTCACCCACCCCCAAGGGGCTGCCTCTTACACCTCATTTGCCAGATCAGGGTCACAGCAGTCAGACATCGACTCTGCAGAGCGGTCTGGGGAGACCATGAGCCGCCGCCACCCGCCTCCCCATCCAGGGCCAAGCCAGCGTGGTGGCCTTCCTCCTCCACCCTCTAGAGGGCACCTGGACAGGAAAGTGTCAGTTTCAAGAAATCAGTTCAAGAAATCAGCTGAGAGAAGGGAGGCATGGGTGGAGGGCCCCGCCCCTCTGCTCCTGCATCCCCAGACTCAGCAGGGGGGGGTCGAGAGGCAGGAGCTGGATCAAGTGTCTAGTCCTGTGGGGCGGCTGTGGTCACCCAGCAGTTACGAGTCGACGCCTTCCTCGTCGTCGTCGTCCTCAGGCAGGATCTCCAGGCTGCTGTCGGGCTGTGTGGGTGTGGCCGTGTCCGCTGGGGGCAGTGGAGCCGGTGGGGCCCGGGTGGGTGACAGCGGCAGCGGGGAGGCAGGGGGAGAGGGGCTTTGGGGCTCTGCGGGCGCCGCCAAGCCTAGGACCTCCTGCACGTTGTGGGGTAGCTCCTGGAGGGGTGAGGGGTAGGGAGCGTCTGGTCAGAGGTCTCCTGGAGGGTGGGGGGAGCATATCGGGAGGGGTCAAGGACTCACCCGGCAGGCGGTCAGCTGCCGGTAGAGGGCCTCGGCCCGCGTCAGCACGTCCTCCACGCTCAGCTTCATGGTAAGCTCGTTGATGTGCTGCAGGAGGGGGTGGGTCAGGCCGGCCTGCCGGCCAGCTCTCCACCACCGCCCCAGCGCCTGCTCTGTACCTCTTGCTGGGGACACAGTGGAGGGAAGACACGAGGGGCGGGCCTTCTTAGGGTTCACAGTGGAGCCCGGGGATCAGGACAGGTCATGCTCTCCGGCTGCTTGCCAGGCACAGCATACAGGAGGGGAAGGGCCCGCCCCACACTAGTGCACTGGAGGGGCCGGTGGCCCACCCCTGCAGGGGCCACACGCTCTCTGAGGGAGCCAGGGATAAAACGGGGTAGGAGATGCACAAAAGCGTCCCCCAGCCGCCGTGCCCACAGCTTAGCCGACCACACTTTCAACACTATTCTGAGGACCCACCACCCAAAGGGACTGTGGCACAGGGGAGGTGCCCACCTCCACAGAGCTCACACCCTGCTGATGTGCCTCCAGGGGAGGGGACTGAGAGGGAGCCAGGGTCTTACCTTAAGGATCTCATTGGAGCCGAAGCCGGAAAGCATGAGGGTGTCCCGCTCCATGTCCAGGATGGCGCAGGCAACCATCAGGTGCAGATTGGGGCCGGGGAGCCCTGTCCACAGCACCTGGCGGTGCCCGAGGGGGGTGGTCACTGGCGAAGTCTCCACCCCAGGCCCCACCCGGATCGGCCCCATGCCCTGCCCATCTCCCACCAACCTCCCCGCCCGCCCACCAGTCTATCTCCCTCAGTTCTCCCCCTCAAACCAGCTGGCGCACCTCCCACAGCCGAAGGACATCCGGGAACGGGAATTCCCTCTTGAACCAGATGAGCAGCCACCGGAAGCAGAAGCAGAGAGAGCCAGAGTCCTGGGAGTCTGGAGCGGGGGACAGCGGCGGGAGGGGCAATGCTATCAGCCCCACTCTTAATTCACAGGGCACCCGACGTTCGGACTGGACTCTAAGTCACGCTGGTGGTAAGAACCCACGCCAGTCTCGCAAGTGGATGGAGAGCTCCTGGGGGTGGAGGGCGGGGTTGGGAAGGAGGTCGGGGGAGCCGCTCCAGTCAGCAGGAACCCTTCCCATCCTGCCTTCCAGGCTCCAGATGTGAGGAGCCACCCCTGGTCTCCACTCTCATGTGGGAGGGAGGCAGTAACTTCAGTCCACTCAAAGGAGGAATAACAATCTGGTCAACACCCAAAGCTGGCAGGGAGGGCTGTGAGCGGCCGGGCCCCGGTGTACACTGTTAGCAAAACGCAAACAGACCATTCCAGGAAAGCAGTGATGGGTACGAATATTTCAAAAGATGTAAAAATATGTGAGGATATAAATCATTTCTTGGAATTTAAAGGCATTATCCACAAATACAGATTTATCATGGTGAAAAACTACAAATAACCTAAATGTCCGGCAGGTCAGGCTAAATCTACTCTTGTACATCCTTAAACTGAACAGAACACCACGTAGTCGATAACACTGATGGTTTAGGAAACTTCCAAATGACGCAGAGAGGCAGCTAATGTCCTAGTGTCCCTGAGAGTGGCATGTGCTTTCTAAGCCTTAGTTTTCTCTTCAGTGATGTGAGATCAGCTACGTCTCCCCTCCCCAGCGTGACCCTAAATTTTGGTGAAGAAATGTCCACCAATTAGCTTATTTATCACCATCTGCGTTCAAAAGAACAGTTCTAGCAACAGCAACTTCAACTTCCTTTCCCTGAATTTCCTGCATTTTTTACACTGAATAAGAAATGCAGACAAGTTTTAGAGCCAAAAATGCAGCAGTCCCACCCTCAGGAGCCCAAAGAACCAGTATCCAATCCCTGGCTCAGGGGTGAGTGCAGCTGAGAGCCAGATGGAGCTGGGAGTCGTGAGGAACCAGGCCCAGTTCGTTCATCTGAAGAGTGTAACTGGCGGGACACGAAGGAGCCAGCTCACTGGGCAGCAGGGACATGGCAGACGGGGAGGGAGGCAGGGGGGTGCCCACATCTCCATTTATCGAGGTTTTGCTCCAAACTGCTGTCCTGCTTTTACACATCACTTCTGGGTTCTGGGGGGCTGTTCCTCGTTTAGACCACATCCACACGTCCACACGTTTGGATGTCATCTGTGGCCCCACTACCCCCGGCCCCACCCGCCAAGACACATACCCAGGAAGTCGCAGAGCAGCGGGTCCAGCACCCTGAGGAGCAGCAGGAGTTGCCCGAGCTGCCGCTTCATGGTTTCCTGACTCTCCTCAAAGTTCCCGTGCTGTGGGCAGAGGGCCTTGTGAGGAGCCAGAGCCCCTGGGGCCTGTGAGGGGCCTGCCTCCCACCCCAGCCCTGAGCCTCACCACGAGCTCCATGAAGCCGCAGAAACACCAGAAGGCGTCCACCTCATTCTGGGTGACGTAGAGGATCGGGGAGAGAAGGTCACTCATGCCCTGGACGTAGCCTGGGGGGACACGGGGTCAGGGCCCAGCCCAGGCCTGCAGTGCCCCCCGGCCCCCTGAAGGCCGGCCCCCAGCCCCTCCCCGGACTGCAACGCACCGAGATCGAAGTGGTACATGCAGTAGGTCAGGAGGATGTCATTCAGCAGGCCCAGCCCTGGGTTCTCGGGGCCCTCGTAGAATTTGTTGGTCCTATCGGTGCGGCTCACGTCCCGCTCTGTGGGGACAGGGGACAAAGTGAAGGTGTGAAAGGAGCAGGGTCCAGTCCCTGCCGGCCGCCAGCACACCTAGGCAGCTGTGGGCTCTCTAGAGAGGATCTGGGCCACTCCCACGGGAGGCGCTGCACTTCACTCACGGGCTGGCCACGCCCTCCCAGCCACACTCACCAAAACAGAACCAGGCGAGGACACGGCAGCCCAGGGAGATCACAACGCTTTCCAGATCTCTCAGTGAACAGGGGGCAGATTTGAACCCAGAAAGCCTGGAGCGCCCCCTGCACCTCGCCTTGCCATCCTGGCCACTCACTCCTGCTTGCCCCTAAATTGTTCCCCCTCACCCCAGACGACCTCATTTCTGGCCTGGCACCCCCATCCCTGCCACCACCCACCAATGAGGCTGCGGTATCCGTGTAGCAGTGAGTTCCTCCGCTCCTGCTCGGGGCTCACAGATTTCCACTGCAGCTTCATGCGGAAGTACTCGTCCCTGACGGGGGAGAGGGGAGCAGTAAGGACACCCTTGCTGCCTCACCCCGCGGGGCTCAGCCCAGCTCACCGCCGCGCTTCCCCTCCACGGTGTGTCTCGGGACACAGGACACCCTTGTGGGCTTTTGCTCACAGTCTGTCAGCCCCAGTGGGGAGAGAGCTGCACGGTGGGGAGGAAGCCCGCTGCACATCCGTGATATGGCATGGCCCAGGGATGAAAATGGCATCAGACATGGGTCCACGGCCTCCATCCCCCTATGTGCGGGCTGATGTCCCTGATCCCTTTGGTTAAGGGACGTGCGATTAATCAAAAACCTCCAGTGGACTCGCGAGGCTGGGGCGGTTAGGGGCTGAGCTCAGCAGGGCAGGGGCCGCTCATTCTCACTCACGTTTTCTTGCGCACGTGGGCCTTGTGCTCCTCCGTCGAGCCCTCCCAGCTCAGGTACCCCAGGAGGAACTTCCAGGCCTCGCGCCGTAAGCTGGGGCTCAGACCCTGGGGTCAGAGGTGGAGGGCAGCTCAGAGGGGCCTCCCCTTGGCTGCCCGCCACCCTGCCCCGCCCTATCCCCCAAGCCGGCTCCTCACCCCTGAGAAGATGCGGGCTTTCAGCTCTGGGACCCGCTGCAGGCGGCCCTCGGGGCCTACGTGGCCAGCCCACTCCTCCTCCGTGACAGGAGGCGCCCGCTCCACGGCCGGCCGCGGCCCCAGCTCCACCTGGGGGACACGGGGCGAGGCAGGTGAGCTCAGGGCCTAGGCCGCCCAGCAGTCCCCAGCCCTGACCCTGGCCCCCTCCAAGGCATCTCGGAGCCTCTCTCAGCTAGACAAACACACAGAATACGCAGGGCTGGAAGCATCTTCTACGTGGCTCAGTGAGAAGCCCCCCCCCATTAACCACAGACGCCAGGTGCAGCGGCCACCAGCGCCTCCCACACAGCCCGTCCATCGGCCGGTGAGGGAGGCGCTGTTAGGATATGAGCCTGGGGAGCCGGCCCGGCGCCCACGGTGGCTGCGAGAGCAGCGGCGACGACGCGGACACTCACACAGGAGATGACCTCGAACCCGGGCTCAGGCTCGTCGTCCGGGGGCGGGGGCAGGTCGGGGGAGGCCCCCTCCAGGTGCGGCTGCAGGGCTCCCCGGAAGAAGTTGGTCACACGGGAGAAGCTGCTGAAGGTGGTGGAGTAGGGATCCTGGAGGAAGCGCTGGGGACGGGGTGGAGGGGTGGTCACAGCCCAGCCGCCAGTATGGTCCACCCCACGCTGCCCATGCCTGGCGGCCTGGCCCTGCAGACTCACAGACACCACGTTGGAGCTGTCCTGGTCGAAGAGCTGGAGGTGATGGAAGGAGCTGGAGAGCGCCGAGGAGTCGTGGGGGAACACGAGGTAGAGGCGGGAGTCCTGCGGGGAGCTGCGGGGGTGGGGGCGGCGGCAGCAGGGCGTGTGGGCAGTGTCCTGACCGCCCATGGGGAACCCCCATCCCAGGCCTGAGACCCCAGGGGCGGCCTGGGGCCCAGGGCTGGCCAACGAGGCCCTCTCACCACCCGGCTAGGGTGACCAACTTGGGCACAGACCACGGAGGGACAGCCCCAGGAAGTGCTGGGGTGTGGGCTAGAGGCGCTTTCTGCCCCCGGCCCCCCCAGAAGGTAATACAAACTCTGAGGGAAAGGAGACCAACTCTTTCCGTGATATGGGGCCCAGGTCCTGCCCAATGCCAAACTACCCTTTATCTTGCCACGCCCCCATTGATTCTCTTTTTCTGCCCTGAAAATCAGCCTGGGTAGTATTTCCTTCCCAGCTCCGAGGGGTCAGGCTGCGGCCGGGACCAGGCTCACCTGGCCAGGAGCAGGTAGCGACTGAGGACGCGGAGCAAGGCGCGGGTGCCCCCGCGGTGGAAGTGCAGGGCAGGCAGGGAGCCACCGGCCTGCGTGACCAGCACCAGGTAGGCCCAGCTGAGGCCCGGCTTGGAACGCCGGATAGATCTGAGCTCCCCCAGGCTCACCGAGAAGGCCCAGGAGCCCCGGGGGGAGCTGGGCTCTGCACCTGGAGAGCATGGGAAACGGGAGGGGTTCAGACATCTCCTGAGAAGCCCCCCTGCCCGGCCCCCAACCCCATCAGCCCAGGTCCTCCAGGAAAGAACTGAGGAGAACAACGGGAGCCCGGGGGAGACACCTGCCTGCTCGAAAATCTCCCCGGGCTCCCCTCAACTCCTCAGGTCTGTCCCCTGCACCCCGTCTGTCTCACCTCCCACCCTCTCTTCTCTCCGGACCCCACACTCAAGCCATAGCAAAAAGCTGTGGTTTCCCAGCGCCCCACACCTCTGGCCTTGCCCCAGCTGCCCTGTCTGCTGGGAGAGAAACCACTCACGCATCCCCCAGAGCCGGGCTCTGGCAACATCTCTTCCTGGAAGGCTTCTCTGTCCTCCAAGGGTTAGATACCTTCTCTGGTGCCCCCAGTCCCCCCGTGTGACTCCAAGATGGCCTGAATTACCCTGTCACGCTGCGACTATTGCCCCACAGCCTGGAAGACTCCAGGGGCAGGACTTACATTGGCGTACCCACAGTCAATCAGGGAGCCCGGGGTAGGGGTGGACCAGGCTGCATACCCCGGAGACGCTGGCCATGCTGGACACGGGCTGGCGACCACCCTGCACCCCAACCAACTCTCCAGGGACTGGAGGCCAGTGTGGGTGGCCATCTTGACTGTGGGCAGCAAAGCCCATGGAGCCATGACCACTGAGGGCAAGTCATGTGTCTCCACCTGCCCACCCAGCCCCAAGCCCAGGCACCACGTTAGTCTACCTTTCGTGGGCTCTGACTGGCGGGGCCGAGGCCGCACGGTGCTGATGACAGCCCAGTCGGGTTCATAGCCGGGGTCAAAGGTCGGTTCCTCCTCAGAGGTGCAGGAGTCACCCCCACTGGTGTCCTTGGGGGAAGACAGGAAAACAGACTGAGGGACTGTGGATTCGGAGATTCCAGATCTGAGCCTCGAGGCCACCCTGGAAGGTAGCCCCACTGAACAAAAAGAAACGGAGGCAGAAAGAGAGCACCACACTTGCCCTCAGGGTCACCCAGCTCAGGAAATTCCTGATAAAAAGGCACTGACAGTAGTGAATCTCCTATTCAGGCAAGCCTCTGGATGCCATGAAGGGAAGGCTGAGGAACAGCACAGACAGCTGCCCACAAGCTGCCAAACTGGCCCCTGGTTAGTTTCTGCCCTCTGTTTTGTGACCTCAAGAATTGTATACTTTTGCCAACATTTACACAAAACAGTGATAATTAGTAGCGCTCCGTGTCAAACGTTTGCAGCTGTCCATCTCGCGGGCACACATCAGGATGGATTATAGCTCACTGAACTCTATCGGCTGAGTGGAGAGAGGCACCTAGTTCTGGCCAAAGGGCTGGATATATCACTTCCAAGATGGGCCACTGAACTGCCAGGGCAAGTCTTCTAGAGACCTCCATGGAGATCTTTAGGATGGTGGCTGCTCTAGCAGCATGCCTCCTTGAGTAATCATGATGAGCAGAGCTTTTCTGCCCACCTAAAATATACATGTAAAGTGAACAAAAACAGTTAACAAGGCTGGAGTTCCAGCAGACCTTTTGGACCACAAGGATATGTTGAGGACAAATGCCATATGCTGAGGATTACGAAGCAAAGCTGGAAGGAAGCTGAGTCACTGATACCATATGAACCTATACTGCTGCCTTCTAGGCTTGGTAGAAAAAGAGAAATGAGCTCCTATCTTGCTTAGGCCATTGGCGTTCCTGTTTCATTTACGAACACCCAAATGCAAACTCCTAACCAATATGGAAGGCTTCTGGGAAATCTCTTGCTTTTCCTGCTGAGAAGGACACATGTGACTGGTACCCTGCTGGCCCCCTTTTCCCTTTTTCCACGCTCCTTCAAGTCCATATGGGCTGAGAGCCCCTGGAACCTGAATCCACAGACTGAGCTGTCCTCTTGCACCCTGGCAGGGCTGTCCCAACAAGCAAAGAGGGTGAGGTGGCAGGCGCTGTCTCCATGGCCACAAGTCACATGGTGTCTGCTTTCTTTCCGTGAATGGGCCTCTTCAGCCTCATTTCACAGAGAAGAGGAAACCAGGGGGCAGAGAGAACTTCAGTCCCAACCAGGCTCATACATGCCCCAATGGTCGGTCTGGAATTCTACTCAAGTCTTTCAAATGCTTTCGACTGCTCTGANCAGCTCCAGTTACCGCCTCTCTACAGCTGGGAGTTAACCCCTCAACTGCCGGGGCCCAGGAGCTGAGACCGGGTTTGAAGGGCGCTCTGAGGGTGGGGGACACGCTGTATTTGGTCAATGGCCTCCACCCGCTGACCCTGCGCTGGGAAGAGGCCCTCACTCCAGAATCCCAGCCAGACACTCCACCCAGAACCCCTCCTGTGACCCGAGAAGGAGAGGAGGAAAATGTTGAGCAGCAGAAAAAGCGGATAAGGAAGTCATCCCCTGGCTGGGAGACCTTCGAGAAGCTGCTGGTGTTCACAGCACCTGGTGTGAAGCCTCGGGGCAAGGTGAGGCCCAAGCTGAAGACAGCTCTAGCAAGGTCCAGTCAACACCCAAACAAAACCATGCTCCTAATAACCATTTTCATGGTTATTAGTCCCCTGAAGTGAAAATAGGCCATGGAAGGAGGCTGGGTCGGATATGAAACCCATTTTAAAGATTGAAATACTGAGGGGCTCAGGAGGAATAGGAGGTGGTAGAGATTTCACTCTCTGCTGTCCGGGTGGCATCCTTGTCCTACATAAGATGGGTAGGCCAGCTGTGACTCGGTTTCCCCATCTGTAAGGGGCGGGCGATCATAGTCCCAGCTTGCAGAATTGATGCGAACCAGCCTGCGAGCTAGGTGGACCAGAGGTGTAACAGTGCTGCTCTTTTTTCTGGGTGACGCCAGGTGGCTGGTTTTGATCTGGATGGGACCCTCATCACCACACGTTCTGGGAAGGTCTTCCCCACTGGCCCCAGTGACTGGAGGTGATTGGAGGCAGTAGGAGGGGGTGGTGAGGCGCATCCGGGCCCCAGGTCACCTTGCACTTCCTCGCCCGCACTAGGATCTTGTACCTAGAGATTCCACGGAAGCTCCAGGAACTGGCTGCCGAGGGTTACAAGGTGTGTGCCCCGTGGGGGCCGGCTCACAAGGCGGGCCCGGGTCTGATGAGGAGGGGCCGGGGTGACACCCCATCTCCTTCACAGCTGGTGATCTTCACCAACCAGATGGGCATCGGGCGCGGAAAGCTGCGAGCGGAGGAGTTCAAAGCCAAGGTGGAGGCTGTGGTGGAGAAGCTGGGGGCTCCCTTTCAGGTATGGCTGCATAGGAGGCTGAAGGACTATGTAGAGGGACAGAGAGGCTGAGACAGGGGCCAGAGATAGTGCGGTGGGCCAAAAAGGAGGAAACAGAGACCCGGGGAGAAGGTGTGACGTGGTGAGCCAGTTGGAGAGTGGATGGGGGCCCCAGGCATGGTTATGCTGACAGATGCATTGTAAGTGGTGCTCACCTTGGTGAGGGTTGGCGTAGTGTCCTTGGGATTCAGGTGCCTTTGAAGGGCTCTGGGTGTCGGAGCAAGAGTCAAGGACGGTGTCTGACCCCCGCCCCACCCACAGGTGCTGGTGGCCACGCACGCAGGCTTGTACCGGAAGCCAGTGAGCGGCATGTGGGACCACCTGCAGGAGCAGGTGAGCCTCCGCCTCCCAGGGCTCCCCGCCCGCCTGCCCACTCCAGGTCTCTGCTCCATGAGCTTCCCTGTCACCCCCTCCGCAGGCCTGGCCGCCTCAGTTTCTTTGCTATCATGTCCTAGTGCTGGTGAGTGAGGCCAGTGCTTTTAAACTCGGAAACCCAGAGTGGTCCGGAGAGAAATCACCTGTGGATTCATTCATGGGTTTGTTCTTCAGAACAAACAAAGCTTCTTGAGCTGAACGTATTGGTGAACAAGACAGACCTGCCTGTGCCCGGGTGCTCCTGGACTAGGGAGGGCGCGGACGATAACTGTGTTGATAGATGTGTAAATAGTGAGGGTATGGCCGGGTGTTGATTAAAGGCTTAAAGGTGGTGAGTGAGGAAGCCGTGTGTCATCTAAGGAAAGAGCAGAGTAACGGCAAGTGCAAAGATCTTGAGGTGGATGGAGTCCGTTGTTTTCGCGGGCAGGGAGGAGGCCTGTGTGGCTACCGCTGAGCGGGGAGGGGGCGAGTGCGAGGTCAGACTCCGTGGGGTCTGGGGCCGCGCCGGGTGGGAGCGTGCGCCCTCTGGCGGCCGCTTATGGAACAGACAGTGAAGCGGCTGAGAAGTGGCTGAGGTCTCAGAGGCTAGAGGTCAGGCCTAGTGCGGGGCACCGAGCGGACCTCCTGGCGGAACCTGTTAGTGCCACAGATGTGGGCGTGGTTCCTTACTGCCTCTCATGTGTCCCTGCCCAGGCCAACGAGGGCGTGCCCATCTCCATCGGGGACAGCATCTTTGTGGGAGGTAAGGGCCTGAGGCTGGGTAGGTGGGTGGGTGCTTGGCGCTGATGCGGATGGGCCGCTCCTAAGGATGCTGGTGGAGCTGGGGCTTCGTGTTCCAGACGCAGCGGGACGCCCAGCCAACTGGGCCCCTGGGCGCAAGAAGAAAGACTTCTCCTGTGCAGACCGCCTGGTGAGGGAGTGCCCCACCCCGTCCTGTCCCCACGACACCCCTCCCCACCCCACCCCACCCCTCCTCAGCAACAGCCCCCCACCTCCTCATCCCATCACTCCTCCTTTTCCTAGAG
>SJYX01014185.1:0-12324 GCA_006410675.1 Oreotragus oreotragus | reverse complement strand
CCTACTCTTTGGTCTTTGTATGGCAGCCCTAGCAAACTACTGCCCCCTTTAGCTTTATGTATCTAAAAGGTACTTTCTCTACTATTTCATGGATCATCCAAAATGGTCAAGCAGACAGTGATAAGCTCACCTGAGCTACAAATTCAAGAAACTGTGATGTGGAAGCACCTTTTTCCAGATGTTGGGTTTTCTTTTCAGATCAATGAATTCTGTTCTATTAGTGAAAACCTTATGACTTAGGCTAATGCTCCCTGTGTTATAGCTCTGAACAATGCACTGATATCTGATGCCTGCACATTCAAAAACCTGATAATCTGACAGTTTATCCTCCTAAGAGGATGCAGAGTATGCAGAAGTAATGTCAAGATGGGATGAGAATTAAGAAATGTATTTCTTTCTGTAGAGGTGACCTGAGCCAGTGGCAGAACTGAAATTCACAAGTGAGGTTCTGTCACCCTGTGAACTTTGGTGACTGGCCCTACCTTGGCTACCAGGTGACAGGAGCAGTGTTCTCAGGCTTAACACAGAATGCAGTACCTAGGACAGCACCCAGCAATTCCCCCTCTGTGCTTCCTGGACCAGCTCTGTGACCTTGGGTGAACTCTAGACACACTCTCCTCATCCATGACATGGGATAAAAATGGACCATCAGGAGAGTAAGTGAAATCATACATGTGAGAACTGTATAAAATAAATTATGAAGAACTACACAAATTAATACCACTAATATTGTTAGAGTAGGTGCAGGATTACTAGGCCAAGAATCACAAGATTTCTAATTCTATGACCTATGTCTGCTTCAGTATGTATGTTACACTTGATTTGAAATACTTACTGAAAGAACAAATTTATAATTCTGTGTCCGCTGCAGACTAGCTTAACACCAGTTATATACATAGGGCCACATTCCTTCTAAAGCACCTTAGTTTCCTCACCTGTACAAAGAGAGGGTTGAATCCTATTATCTTATTATCTGGACCAATCTAAAATTCTGTGTTCTATTTCTCATTACTCAATGTCATGATAATTATAGTTTTAAAATGAAGACTTTGACATACAGGTGGGAACACCTCTTTTTGATGTGAAACGCCTAAGGTCAAAAGAGCAAAAGGGTTTGGGAGATTCCTGGCTCTCTAGGTCTCAGGAGGGATGGTCTGACTGGAAGACACTCTAGTGGATAAAAGTACTCTGTGAACTTCAGGCATAAAAAAATACAGAGTTCCTTGCTCAGCTTCTCAACATTTGCACACAATGTAAGTACTTATGAAAAGTTCAGAACACAGACTTCCTTTTCCCTAAACCTAAGCATGAACTCTAGCTCTGCCAACTCTTCAGCCAGTTATGGGACCCAGGAAGTCTACCTGATGAGCAGTGGAAGGTCCTGCTCTGCATTTCCTCATTTCTACAGAGGGAGGAGATAGTGAGGAACTCAGGACATATTTTAGATAAATCTTTCATATACAAGTACTTAAGATACTGGGCCATGTTTTTTTTAAGACATTTTAAATATTACACCAATAACAAATCTTATTCTGTTACAAGTGAAAATCTGGGAAAGGCAGAAAAGTATGAAGAAGGGAACATACAAAGATAATTTAACACCCAGAGATAAATTTTTGATGGGGACGCCACATCCCACCCTGAGCGACATATGTTAAGGGGCAAGAACACCAGACCTTCCTTCCCTCCCTCTGTCTTTCCATCAACCCCAATCCCACTCCCACTTTGTCCCAGAAAGACTTACAGATGGCTGCATGACAATGGCTAAGCCTCTTAAACCAGACCTTGGTTACCACTATACCTCTGTTAGGAAGATACCACGGGACCTGAATGTTACTCACTGAGCCCCTTCCTCACACCACACACAGTGCTTAGTGCCTCACACACCTCATCTCTGAGAAAGTGCTCTGTTACCTTCAGGCACCATTCAGACTACAGTGTGAAGGTACTGTGAGTTCTTGATTTGTCCTGATGAAAATTTCATCTTCTAGAATATAGAGGAAGCATGGAGGGCAAATTCTAAACAAAAAAGAATTAGGGAGAAAGTGATAACTTCAGGTAAGAGTTTTCTTTACAGATTACAAAACAGAAGAGACCTACACCTTTCTCTGGAAGATCTTCCTAGAATCAAAATATTCCAAGATTTTTCCCCTTAAACTCTCACATTTCCTGAATATTCCTCAACAGAACTTGTATCACAAATGTGCTGAACACCAATCACAATGAATGTAAAGGGTCTTCAAAATGAGGATGTTCAGTGCTCCATGAGAATCTCAACTCAGAGTCCAAACATGTGAAAAGTCGAATCCAAAATCTCTGTCTCAGGCACAGGTGTGTGCATACAGAAGGGTTCACACATCCCGACCCCATCCCCAGCACTGCTGCAGATTCTCAGCAGACCTGCCTTCCACCTGCCACATGTTGTTAAGACCCAGTCAAGAAGCTTTCTCTCTGGAGGCTTCTAATTGAAAAGAGCACAGAGTGCTTGTTCCCAGACACTTGGTGGAGATCTTGTGAACAGTGAATCCTGCAGGTGAATTTTAATTACAGCTTCCTGCAGCAGGCTCACCTATTTTGCCCTTTTGGTGAGGACAGCAGCCTCCGCCTCGCCCAGTTGTTGCACCATCTTGTAAAACAGGCTGTTTTTATTTTGCAGCAACTTATATGGCCGATTATATTCTTTCCGTGTTCCTGAATCCAAAACCTGTTAACAGCAGAAAGAAACCCATTAGCACACAATAAAAAGAAAATGAAAATTTTAGAATATGGTAATTGGAACTGAACAGTCTGCAGTATTTTATATTCTGCCCAGGGCATTTGGGGTTGTTATCATTAGTTAGTGCTTTTAGCTCTCAGACTCTGACCTTTGAGGGCTATTTATAGATACGCAGAGTTGGGAAATGTCCTGATTCAAGAAAATCAGACTGCATTTATCGAAAAAGTAGGTTGACATCATACAAACCACATGGCAGTGTCCTGACAACAAACTAAATTGTCACGCTGATTTGACAATCTGAGCGATATTTCGGTGGGGGGGGGTGGAGGTAAGGTAAAAACTAGAAATAAAAGGTTACTTTTCCAATTAGCATTCAAGAACACAAAAGGAAGGACTAAGGATGCCTGACACAAAACATTTCTAGACATTAAGAGTCACGGTTGGGCAATCTTGAATGTTATCCAATCTCTCATGAAAGTCTGCAGGTAGAGCCTGCTTCCTGTGATGTCTAATCCAGGTAGCCAGACACACTGCTTGGAGCCTAGAGCATCCTTTTGGTTGGGGATGCCCCTCTCCTGTCATCTGCCTTCCCAGAGGGAGGCATGTCCAGCTTGGGGAGTGAGACTACAGGCACTGCCTCAGTGCTGACAGCCTGGTATGTCAGCACTTAGTGCCCCGCTGATGATCCCATCTGACAATGCACGTGAAGCAGGACAGGAGGTGATATTCCAGAAGCTGCCCAAGAAGTCAAAGGAGATGGTACTATTATCCTTAGACATAAGGAACTGTGGGTATCACTGACCACCCATTAGTGATTATTACCTGTTTTGTATGGACCATTAACATGCCTTAAAGTATCTTGCATTCCCTGAGATTAGTTCCTGCCAAAGTTTTTCCTTTGAGGAATGCTTTTCTTATGCTATAAAGCCACATCCCATTTCTCATTTATTGAAACTAAGCAAGTGACAGAGGGAAAGGACAAGGAAAGAGATAAAATGAAAAAGAGAGAGAAAAAGAATAGATGGAGGAAGGAAATAGAGCTAATGAAGGAAATACTAAATTACTAAGGAAGAAAGAGCCAACCAAACCTGGAAAGGAAGATACTAGACAGATATCCAGAGACCAATGCCTGGAGCCTGCTGTGTGTACAGAACAGAGATATTGTGTGAGAGACTCGCTGGTTGTTTGGTTAGCCTCTCATCCCTGATTTGCCTTTCTTTCCAAACTCTCATCTGTGATGCAGAAGCTGGGTCTCTGCAAGTCACTGCAGCAGTTCAGACTCTTTTGCCAGGTGGCCTTTGTTAGGTCCTGCCAGTAGGGGGCACTAGAGGGAGACTGAAGGTGGGAAACACCAATAATGTGTTACCTGACTCTGCTACTAGCATCATCTCAGCACTGGGACCTGACTCCAGCTCCCGGCTATTAGCACCTGGAGAACCAGCCCCATCCTGCCCCCTCACAAATATGACCCGCAACCGGGCAGTGACCTCTCCTCAGAGGTCCGAGCATCCGTTCTTTAGGGCCCCTCTTCTGAATTCTCAGGTCTGAAGATTTGTCCAAGGATATGGTAGCTGCTTTCTAAAATCATTACCCAAGTGTTTCATTTTTATAGCCCTCTAATCCCTGTGTAGTACATTTCTTATATTAAATCCTTTCAGTTAAAAAATACTGTTTTTCTCATTAGGCTGTTTCTTCTCATGGACTCCTGAGAAATTCTACAACTTTAGCCATCAACCTCCTGGCAGTCTAAATTCGAGTCTATGTTTTTGGAAGTGAAAGTGAAGTCGCTCAGTCGTGTCCGACTCTTTGCAACCCCATGGATGTACCCCACCAGGCTCCTCCGTCCATGGGATTCTCCAGGCANGCATTTCTTATATTAAATCCTTTCAGTTAAAAAATACTGTTTTTCTCATTAGGCTGTTTCTTCTCATGGACTCCTGAGAAATTCTACAACTTTAGCCATCAACCTCCTGGCAGTCTAAATTCGAGTCTATGTTTTTGGAAGTGAAAGTGAAGTCGCTCAGTCGTGTCTGACTCTTTGCAACCCCATGGATGTACCCCACCAGGCTCCTCCGTCCATGGGATTCTCCAGGCAAGAATACTGGAGTGGGTTGCCATTTCCTTCTCCAGGGATCTTCCCGACCCAGGTATCAAACCCAGGTCTCCCACATTGCAGGCAGATGCTTTAACCTCTGAGCCACAAGGGAAGGGCATTTTTTTGAAAAGAGAATCCAAAAATGCTGAAACAACTATGACACAGTGAAAATGACTGTGTTCTACCCCACTAAAATATGGAGCTATAACTTGGGTTTGGCCCAAGTTTTAACAGTTGACCATCATAAAGAAATGACAACTCAAATAAACTTTTAATATGAAAATATAAGATTATTGGATATAATATTTAATAGTACATTCTTAAAGTATAGGTAAATACTTGAGTAATTTTCAGGAATGTGAGAAGAAACTAAGAGAAACATTAATGGAGGTTTCTATCAAATTTTACAAGGAAGAATACATTGAAAATTGAACATAAATGGAAACAGCTAAAATGGTGAGGGTCTTACCATTATCCGTTCACAGTCAATAACGGTGCTCAACCTGTGTGCAATGGTCACCACAGTGCACTGGGCAAATCTCTCACAAATTCTTTTTTGTATTAACTCATCAGTTCTAGAAACAAAGAAGTTGACTTAGTTTAGTAAAGACAGGAAAAGCAGATTTAAGACTTAAAAATATCCTATGATATTTTTACAATGTTTTTTAAAATCAATACTTTAATATATAGTCTTGTTCCTAAAAAACTAAGTACAAAAAGTCTACTTAGAAATTTACTATTTTTCATAAAATGACTGAAAATTAGTCTTCCCTCAACATTGCTTAAAAGAGCTGGATTTAGGAATTCAGCTCTCTTAGGATGTCTCATAACAACACTGACACCATACAATATGTCTTGGTTTTATCCTTTGTTTCCTGGAATTAATATTATCAACAGATATCCATGAGGCCAAGCGAGCACTTAGAAACATTTCAAAGATTCACTAAATGTTTTCCATTTACCACATTTACAAGTCAGTTCAAAATTTCCTGGGGCTCAGTTCCACACCTTGGATCCACGTATGATGTGGCTTTGTCAAGAATCAGTATCTGATTCTTCCTGAGAATAGTCCTGGCAAGGCACACCAGTTGTTTCTGACCAACACTCAAGTTCAGTCCAGATTCTGCCAATTCAGTGTTCATTTTAGCAGGAAGATCTTTGATGGATTCTTTAAATTGTACCTGTGGATACAGAAAGAATGACATTTTTCTTATGCAAACTGTTCCTGAAGTAGGCAAACCTCTTAGACATTAGAGCTTTGACATCCTCAGGACTTCTTACATATCTTACAGGTACAGCCAAGTGATGGGGAGAGCTCTTTCCAATGAGTGTTCACTGAGAAAGATGGTAGAGTCAGCTCAGGAAAGAAAGATCTCAGTGTCCCCCATCCCACCACAGGATATCCACCAGAAACACCCACCAGAAACCCCACCTAGGGGTTAGTTAAGGAAGTCTCTCAAAAAGTGAAGCTATTTCTCCCAGTGTGATTTAAACAGAAAAGTTAAAAGGATCTTTATGGTTGAGTCAAGTTTCCCAAAGTACATTTTACATAGGAGTTGGTACACTAGAGAAAAACTTTCAAAAATTTTATAAAAAATCTGGTTCTCTGAAGATATAGTCTTATTGGCCCTTTGCTACTTTCTAAAGTTTAATATATGCAAGTTTCAAACAATGGCAAACTGCCTCTTATACATTAGTAATCCTGGAGCCCATTCTAAAGATGGTTCTTTTCCAAGTTTAATCCTATAAATAGTGGACCAATGAAGTGCATTTTCTTCAGTGTCATAAATGCATTGTAGTGAATGAAGATGATGAAAAATAAAACACATCTTATTTCCCCAGCATATGGATGTAGGTTACTGTTGTTCAGTCGCTGAGTCGTGTCCAACACTGCAACCGCAGGGACAGCAGCACACCAGGGTTCCTTGCCCTTCACTATTGCTTGGAGTTTGCTGAAACCCGTGTCCATACGTCAGTGATGCCATCCAACCATCTTGTCCTCTTTTGTCCCCTTCTTAACCTGATTTCATCTTTTCCAGCATCGGGGGCTTTTCCACTGAATTGTCTCTTCACATCAGGTGGCCAGAGTACTGGAGCTTCAGCTTCATCATCAGTCCTTCCAAGGAAAATTCAGGGTTGACTTCCTTTAGGATTGACTTTCTTTATTTGCTTGTGGTCCAAGGGACTTACAACTATCTTCTCCAGAACCCAGTTCAAAAGCATCAGTTCTGCAGCGCTCCGCCTTATTTATGGTCCAACTTTCACACTGGTACATCTTGATTTCTTTTGTCAGTATCTTTTAGTTTTATGAGTACAGGTCTTCTGTCTCCTTAGGTAGGTTTACTCCTAGGTATTTTATTCTTTTTGTTGCAATGGTAAATGGGATTGTTTTCTCAATTTCTCTTTCTGATCTTTCATCATTAATTTATAGGAATGTTCATTCTTACTTTTTAAAAGCAAAAGACTATGTATGGCAGAATCACTACAATATTGTAAAGTAATTAGCCTTCAATTAAAATAAATAAATTAAAAAAGAAGTCTAGGGTTTCTGCCATCAGTAGAACTGATTTGTAAAAGGAGTGCAAATACACAAAATAGTTAAAAAAATAAAATACAAACTGATAGCAACTTAATAGTCAAACTTTTTTTTTTCATGCAAGGGTGAGGAAACTCAAAGAAGCAGAGCAAGGGACATGACATAAATAACAGAAAATTCTTTCAAAATGAACCTACCCATATAAAAGCTGAGCAGATGTTCCAAGGTTCTGTTATCTGTATTAATGCTACAGCATTAAAATGACATAATTGCCAATAAATAATCATCATTAATTCTGACTATATAATTTATCTTTATAAACACTTTCCTATGAAATGTCTACATTTTATTAGTATGCTCTTGTTTATATCTTTTGGTTAATAAGGAAAAACTACTATTGTCTCCACTCAGGAGATGTTTCCTAAGACCAGATGAATAAAATGAATATTGGAGTGTAATGGAGTAATTAATTCACTAGGTCACTAGTAGAATTTGATCCCACAGTTTTAACGTTTAATTGAATACTCTGCTAAGGACAAGATAATGTGTCTATTTGTTCAGGGTTCTAGGAAAATAGCTAAAATGAAAACATGTCACATTATATTGTAGCTTTTCATCATCATCAATACACACATTTTTAAGCACACCCATGGTCATCAGTGTTTTCTTAGGAGGTTACCAAAGTCAGTGAAATTGATACGCTCCAATTAATTATCTTCAGTTCAGTTCAGTCGCTCAGTCGTGTCCGACTCTTTGCGACCCCATGAATTACAGCAAGCCAGGCCTCCCTGTCCATCACCAACTCCCGGAGTTCACTCAGACTCACATCCATCCATCCAACCATCTCATCCTCTGTTGTCCCCTTCTCCTCCTGCCCCCAATCCCTCCCAGCATCAGAGTCTTTTCCAATGAGTCAACTCTTCACATGAGGTGGCCAAACCTCATGCAAAGAGCAAATCTCTAAATGTAAACACACATATACTGAGGCTGACAAATTAATTACAGTTACTATTAATAAATTACCTCTTCTAAGGCATTCCACAGTTCATTATCCGTATGCTCATGAAAGGGATCCAGATTTTCCCTCATTGTTCCAGTGAATAAAACAGGTTCCTAAATATGCCAAAACAGTGAGTGTTATTACCTTAACCTCTTTTTATTTTATTCTAAGGTGTACAGACTGTCAAAATTAAAATACAAAAACATCTAAATTCATTAATTATTTTTAATAATAAAGTTGCAACTGTATGTTTACAAAACAGTATCTCTAAAATAATTTTCCATTGTACAAAGTGTGCTACAAAATATCTTCTGGACTACTGAACACTAACAGAAGAAAGTGTTGAAGAAGTTTTTTTCATCTTAGGGAAGAAGCTGAAGACAAAGATTTGATTTTGTTTTAATACCACCCTGGTAATAAATAGCTGTTTAAACACTCACACAAACTGAGGAAATAATTACATGAGAAACTTAACATCAAGATTTACATAAATTAACTGTCAATCATGGTGTGACTGGGAAGTACCAACAGCATGATTAGTAGAGGTTTATGCCTCAAAGCAAACCATTAAATATTTACACATTAGCACTGAAGACTAAACTAGGTTATTTTCTCCATTGGCCAGACTATCTTCTAGGATCTGAACTCTCTCCACATGTGTGAAATGAGCATCCCCACATGTGCAAGGGGAACGTCAGCTCCTGAGGTCTGCAGCACCTCTGTCCATGGAGAGATCACCTCTGATTTTGGCATCAGCTGGCCCCCATGTTCTCTCATGTGTGTGTCAGGATGGTCTGCCTCAAATTTGTTATTAACTGCAAGGCCAGGATGACCTGAAACCCACTGTGACCTGTGTTGTGATACTTTAATTTAAATAGTTCTTCCTATTCATCTGCTTCAGGAGGAGCCACAAGTAAATTACTCTGGAAATATATGTCTCCTCTTGGCCTCAAGAGAGAATCCTGTACATAAGCTCATGTAGGCCATTTACATTTTCCTCTAGAAGGCTTAGTAAGCCAGGCCAAAAGAATATGGGCAGCAGTGAAGAGCCCAACAGGCTCCTTTCAGTGGAGGGGGCAGGACAAGGGGAGGCACACGTGTGGGTACAAGAGGAGACCCGACTCTTCCACAAGTGCCCGGAACTGCTCAGAATCCCCATGTTCAAATCCCGCCTGGCCTTGGGGCTGGACTTTCCTCCTCTCTTCACAAAAGCCTAAGAGGAAAGATGAAGAAGACAGACATTTCTTTTCCCTAATCATGAGGAAGAAGGATGCTCAGGAAGCCTTGCAAACCTAGATGTGTATAAGAGACAGGGTTGACCAGTTTTCCCAGCACCACTTGTTAAAGAGATTGTCTTTACTCCATTGTATATTCTTGCCTCCTTTATCAAAGATAANCAGACATTTCTTTTCCCTAATCATGAGGAAGAACAATACTCAGGAAGCCTTCCAAACCTTCCTTCAATATAGTCTCAGTTTTAAGTCTGGTGAGAGAGAAATGAATACAGAAAACTCAGGGTGTGCCACCAAAAAGAGACATACCCCTGAGCACAATCCACAATTAAAAAGATATTATAAAGGGAGATTTATTCACACAGAGTTGATTAAGTGGCCAATATGCTTCCAAAGCACTGAAAATCACTAGTCATACAATATTTCAGAATGAGTACTGAACTGAACTAAAAAATCTCAAGACCAAATTTAAGGTTTCCCTTAAAACTTGAATTTAGGATCAAGGACTAAACAACCACCTAAACAATGGTAAGCGTTCCTTGTCAGAAGAATAACCATCATTCTACTTCAGATTTTTGTAAGAACTTGTTACTGTTTGTAATTATCAACATTAAGATTCCCACATGCTGGTAATTTCTCATCCTTCAGCAGCCTCCATGAGGTTCACACAAGCAATATAATCAGGCGCGGGGAGGCTGGTCCCCAATATTCTTCCTCCTTCCTTTCTCCACCTTCCAGGTCCTTTCAAGTAAGCAGGCTACTCTCTGCCTATAATCCCAATCAGTGGTCTTTCTGGGGTCTGGTAATTTCTCATCCTTCAGCTGCCTCCATGAGGTTCACACAAGCAATATAATCAGGCGCGGGGAGGCTGGTCCCCAATATTCTTCCTCCTTCCTTTCTCCACCTTCCAGGTCCTTTCAAGTAAGCAGGCTACTCTCTGCCTATAATCCCAATCAGTGGTCTTTCTGGGGGATATATTTAACTACTTCAGATCCTGGGCACAAAGAACACACATACTTCAGCTTCCTGTTGTGTTCAAGATTATTTAAGAAGAACTTTCATTTTAGATTATTCCTGAAATTTTGAACAAAAGTTGAGGAGTACCTTCTTAAAAACATAGTATTCATCTTTGAATGTTCCCCCCATGACTGATGGTCTATGTCCCCACTCCCATGTCTCTGCTCCTACCCAGGTCCTTGTTACCATCACATCTCCCCCAGTTCTGACCTGTTCATGCGGGGTCAGCAGTGACGGGGATGAGCCTGGGAGGAACAGAGACCACCATGGAAGCTCCCTGTTGCTTCCAGGATCACAGGGACCAGCGATCCAGGGAACATGGTGTGGGCCTGGCTCAGTAAAGAGGGGCAACTCAAAGAAACAGCACTGGGCTCCCCCTCTGCAGAGTCTGCTCTCAGCTTCCTAAGTTCCCTACACTGAGGTGTTGAGACACAAGCATCACTGCTTCCTACTCATTTGAGGGGAAGATGAATGTAAGTTTTTGCACTTAGACAAGTAAATTCAAGCAACCAAACTAACAGATTTTCTCCACCTCTGCAGCTAGCAAGACACTGTAAAGACAAAGGGCTCTTGGTTGGGAAGGGATAACATTTTGAGTATCTCCTCCTGACACATATCAGCCCAAGACATACAAGTGCATAAACCCATTTCTAAACTGATTTTGTCCAAATGAAGGACAGAGCAATAGGAGTAGTATCTTCTGGCTTTGATCTATACTTACTTACTCTTGCTATGGTTTGGGGAGTCCTTTCAAGTGGGACAGTAGGAAAAATGGGGCAAATATCTGATGAATACAACACAGGTGAAGAATTGATGCTTTTGAACTGTGGTGTTTCAGAAGATTCTTGAGAGTTCTTTGGACTGCAAGGAGATCAAACCAGTCAATCCTAAAAGAAATCAACCCTGAATATTCACTGGAAGGACTGATACTGAAGCTGAAGCTTCAACACTTTAGCTATCTGATGTGAAGACCTGACTCAATGGAAAAGACCCTGATGCTGGGAAAGACTGAAGGCAGGAGGAGAAAGGGATGATTGGATGGCATCACCGAATCGATGGACATGAGTTTAAGCAAGCTCCGGGAGTTGGTGATGGACAGGGAATCCTGGCGTGTTGCAGTCCATTGGGCCACAAAGAGTCAGACACAACTGAGAAGTGGACAGGTGGAGACTGGAGAGCATAGGTCTCTGTCATGTGACTAGTACTTTGGATTTCACTCTAACTGAAACTCTTCACTATACAACTGAAACACTGTGAATCAACTATACTTCAATTAAAAAAAATAGACACACATAAAATTTGAATCCTGGCTGTGCCCCTTACTTGAAAAGTAGGATAAGCTTCAAGAAACTCAGTTTTTAAATCAGTCAGATAAAGATAGCNTGACTAGTACTTTGGATTTCACTCTAACTGAAACTCTTCACTATACAACTGAAACACTGTGAATCAACTATACTTCAATTAAAAAAAAATAGACACACATAAAATTTGAATCCTGGCTGTGCCCCTTACTTGAAAAGCAGGATAAGCTCCAAGAAACTCAGTTTTTAAATCAGTCAGATAAAGATAGCAACAAATTATGAGGATTAAGCAGGAAATGGTGGGATAAGAAACTAAAATATATTAACGATTCCATAAACGTTAGGAATTATTATTAACACTCGTGTAACTTGTCAGGGACTGTAACAAACACTAGAGGAACAGAAATGAGAGATACAGGCCCTGTCC
>SJYX01014183.1:21889-33373 GCA_006410675.1 Oreotragus oreotragus | reverse complement strand
ACACACACACACACACACACACAATCCTTACACTGTGCTGCTCCCCTTTCCCTTCTCATATAGAATGGCTCATTCATTACCAGTCACATTCTGTGCAACTCTGAGCGAGTTCAAGGTAGACAGGCTCAGAACTGCCCTCCCGGGACTCTGAACCCACCACCTCCTCTCTCACAGACCCCACCTCAGACTGCCAGTTCCTCAGATGTGGATACTGCTCCTTGGACAGCTCATCTTTTCCCACTTCCCATCTCTTCCCACCAGATCTCCTCTCTTTGACTATAAACCCACAGAGGGTAGGGAACATGTTAATCTGTCTTTCACATTGCCTCCCTCACACTGTCCCCAAAACATAGTGGATACTGATTAAATGTTTTCAGGGTGAAGACTATTTATTTATTATTTTTTAAAGCCAAGATGCTTTTATTCTACTGAACCCTTTGAGTTCATAATAGTACTTTTTTTATTGAGCATAATTGCTTTACAATGTTGTGTTAATTTCTGCTGAACAACAAAGTACAGCAGAATCAACTGTATGTGTACATATATCCCCTTCCTCCTGAGCCTCCCTCCCCAGCCTCTGCCCACCCCTCTAGGGTAACAGAGCATCAAGCTGAGCTCCCTGCGCCATACAGCAACTTCCCACTAGCTATCTATTTTACACATGGTAGTACATATCCAGTCAGTCAATGCTACTCCCTCAATTCATCCCGCTCTTTCCTTCCCGCACCCCATGTGTCCAGAGTCTGCTCTCTACATCTGCATGCAGGGTGGAGACCTCAATGAGTGAGAGAGAGTGGCAGTTGCCCTGTAGCAATGTGTTTGTGTTCCACCCAGATCCCCTGGAATTCTTTTCTGTAAGTTGCCCCTGCCTTGTGCCTGCATGCTCAGCCACTTCAGTCCTGTCTGACTGTTTGCAATGGTATGGACTGTAGCCCACGAAGCTACTCTGTCCATGGGATTCTCCAGGGAAGAATAATGGAGTGGGTTCCCATTTCCTACTCCAGGGGATCTTCCCAATCCTGGAACAGAACCTGCATCTCTTGTATCTCCTGCATTGCCAGACAGATTCTTTACCACCGAGCCACAGGGGAAGCCCACCCCTACCTTGGGGGATTTCAGAAACCAGCACCAGCAGCCCATCTTCCAAAGACTCCACTTTGCCCCAAGAGCAAAGAGCCAACAACAGCCAGGTGTTTGATTCCCAAGCCTCTCCTTTATCCCAGGGCTGTGAATTGGGACTGTCTGGTGTGGAGGGTGGACACCAAGCTTCCAAGCCTCATGGTGGAAACTCATACCCCTACCAGATTGGGATCCTTCCCTTCCTTCTCCATCCTGTTTCTGGGAAACTCAAGCTCAGACTTCAGGTCATTTTCAAAATTCGTCTGTGAGATAGTATGCCTGGGTGTTGATGGAAAATGACTAGAGTGTTCGTGGAAAGTTACTGTACTTAGTGTACCCACAAAATGAAAATAAAATATAATTTGTTCTGAAGCTAGACTGAATTACCTTGATGATTCAAAGATATTTTAGGAAGTTGCAGTGCCTTACAGTCATCACGAAAAATCAGACACTCCAGTGTGGGGGGTCTCAGACATGGTGAAGAAAACTTCTGGTAGGCAGAGAATTGGATGGTCAGCTTCTAGGACTGTCTCTCCAGGGAGATGAGCAGAGAGCAAGCAGCGAAGCTTTGCTCAATATTAAAACTCACAAAACTGATTTTTAACTGTTATGAGGATTTCATAACGCATTAATAAACATGAGACCAAAAGGAAAGGTCTAGTTGGACAAAACACACAAGTGGGTTGTTGAGATGAGTATGGCTTCCCTTCCAGAATTTGTCTACTGGTATTTCCTTGACCTTTAAGAGAAGACTTGAGGGTAAGAAGTGGACGTACGGATTTGGTTAAGAGTCCCAGTGAATTAAGAAACATGTTTCAGAGCATAAGAAAAGTCAAGGACCTCAGGTATAGCAATGAACTTGAAGAGCCATGTTTACCCTATTTCTAGGCAGCCACTGCTAGTCATTTCTGGCTTTAAATGGGGAATGAATGGTGATCAATGTGTTTATGAACATCCTTATTTAAAAACAAATGGCACCACAGTTTCAGAGTTTTAAATTGTAAACTTAGTAGCAAAACGAGCTGCTCCAAAATCCATAGTCTATAAAATTCACATAGCTCATGAGGAGAATGATAAAACTATAGATCATGGGCATTTATGCTCCCAAGAAAGGTTGAGCCTGCTGCACCCATTATTTCCTCTTGGTATAAAAGACATAGACATATAATATAACACTATAGACAAATTGCTGCCTCATGCTGTCAGATTTTTGCAAATAAGATTTACATTATTAGGATAATGCAGTCAGCAAATTTTCGTGAAAAATAGAGTGCTGCTAGTGCTCAGATTCAAGAAACCTGAATTCTTTAGCAGGCTGCAGAATGTGAGTCTTTCAGAGAAAGCGAAGCTGGGGCAAGACTTGGACACCCCACCACATTATCTATGATGACATTTATGTGATGTCACACATATGACGTCATCTAAGAGTCCTCCTTGAAGAAACTGTATTAAAGCTTTTCTTTCCATCACCATTTAGGGTCCACAGAGAACAAGGTTGTGCATAGAGCACTAGAGATTTGGGAACATGGATTTATTCCCTTTATGCGATGAGTACTCAATATCCCCATCGATACGTGAAGGTAGAAATCAACCACTGCAGATCCTAAGGGAAATGTTTTTTATAAATCTACTTCCTGCATGCCTTCGCTATCAAATCAGCAACTATGAAATAGACTCATTCACCATATTTTGACATGAGGGCGGAATTAGAATGCAAAATTGATGACCTGGAATCCTAACAAATGTTGTAAACTGAGTGTGAGACAATAGATCAGACAAAAAAGGTCTTCTCTTCTTGGCCTGCCACCTACCTAGCCTGTCCTCAGAATCAAAACACTGCTTTCTCTAAAAATTTCTCTGTACATGATCAAATATAAGTCCAAGAGCAGCAGGTGACATCATGCTGTAACTATTTCTTCCTGATATCCTCCAGTCTGAAGTATTTTCAAACAGCATATTATCTTTTAAATCATGCAGCGCACCTCATCTAACAGTCACATCACTTGCTAGTAGCTTTTTTCAGGCTACTCTTTGCAAACAAGCAAATAGGGACTTCTCTATTGGTTCAGTGGTTAAGAATCTGCTACTATTGCATTGGGTACCGGTTTGACCCCTGGTCTGGGAACTAAGCTGTGGCATGCTGTGCATCAGGGCCAAAAAATAAATAGATAAAAATGAATTTTAAAAGAAGCAAAATACAGTTATAGAAAATAGTTTAAAATGTAAAAATGGAGAATGCAGTCCCTTGTGTTCACATTCTTTCCAGAGTGAAAGGGTATTTGTGGAGGTCTGTTCTATTCTGATCAATTAATTAGTTTAAAATCCTGATGCACAACCTGAACTGTGAGGATAATAGCTAGCATTATTTTTAGAACTTGATATATGCCAAGTATTGTTCTAAGACGTGTTTGCATCTGTTATCCATTTAATTTTCATCGTTCCTCTGGGAGAAGTGGTGCCCTGTTTACACCCACTTAACCTAAGAGAACATGAGGCCTGGTTGAGTGAAAGTCACAAGCCAAGGCAGTCTGATTTCAGAGTGGATGCCCTCAGCTGCATGAATGGATATGCAGGCTCTGTGAGGTCTGGAATCCTTGCTTACAGAGTTATTTCCTATTATTCTAGTGTTATGTTCTCTAAAACTGAGGGGGCTGTCCTAAGAAATTTGTGTTCCTATTGGGTTTTTAGGCTATCTGAGAAGCATAGAGCTATAGCTTGATATATTCAAGGCCCAGAATCCATGTGAATGTGACATGAGGATGCTGTCTCGCTGCAATTCTCGCTTTGAGAGCTTCCACATTTATAATCAAGCATACACCAGAATGCAGCCTGTCTTTTGAATTGGACTGTTGCAAACACTAGTATGTAACACAGTCAGACCTCATTGGGGCCATCCTTTGCTGGTTGGGTACATTGGCAGTGAGAGATCTGAAGGCATATACTTGGTAGTGACTTCAAAATGCCCAGTTGGTCCCAGAATGTTAACATGCTCATTATGTGCATTTATTGTGCCCGGGCTCCCCACTGTCCAAATCTCCCCCGAGTCCCAATCAAGAAGAAGTATTGAGAGGAATACTGCTAATATGACATGACTGAGGACAATACAGAGTGACATGACCGGGGGTGATGAAGAGAACACTTATGGTTTCCTGACTAGCCCCTCCCCCATCCCTGGCACATATCTTAATGCATACTAACATCCCTGCCTTGGCAGTCCTGGACAGAAAAGCCAAAAGGTATTTATGAAGCTGCATCCATCAACAGCATCATTGGTCCACCAGAAATGCTGTCAGCTTACAGATTGACTTGTACCCACTGTCTGTATATACCACTCACTTCCCCACTTCACTTCTAACTCTGCTTCCAGGGGCCAGCAAGACATCTCCCCAGAGCCCCTACATCTTCACAAAGACTTAGGGATGCAGAATAGGAAGTAAGAGGGCCATCGAGTCACCATTAGCTTCATTAAGAGGGAAAAGCAACAAAAAGAGGAACACATTGGATTTCAATCTAGGACCAGGATATAGAGAAAATAAACAAACAAACAAACAAACAAAAAAACCCCAAATTTGTACATCTGTGGTTGCTGAACAAATCTTCCAAAACAGAGCTGTACTCATTCCTGACCCCATAGCACAAAGGTTCAGGGCCTGATTTTAAGTAGGTGCTTTTTTTGTTCAGAACAGTTCACCCTTTATATGATGCCTGAATTTATTGCAAATACAAAGATATAGCTGAATAACACACTAGTGTCCCAAACACTGAGAATTCCCAACTACACTACTGAATATATCCAGAGAAGGATTCCAAATTTTCTCATGTGAACTTTTGATTGACCTAGATGTTAGGAAAATGTCTTACAATTTTTAAAAATATGTTCTCGTCATTAAATGGAAAGCACTATCTTTTTCAGAAAGCATTCTGTAGGTACTGATTTAAATGTTTCACTCAAAATTCATGGACAAAATTGCATTAAAACCAAATTGCACATAATTTAATCTTTCTTTAAGATTAAGAAGCTTATTTTGAGACCTCCTTGAAATTCAGGAATTTCATTATGATTTCAACTTGTATTGCGTGAAAATAAATGTGAACATAGCAACTGGCAGATGACCCAAGAATTGTGTGCCACTGGGCAGTGTGCATCCTGGTCATTTAGAGAAGGTATTCCTTAAGGGGTCTTCTCACTTTGGAAGTCAAAAAGAGAACACACTATAAACCCTTTGACTTCAGGGAGTCAAGCCAACAAGAAAAATTTCCATTCAACATATATATACCATTACTTGCCTCATATACACTATACAAATATATTCAGAAAACCAAGATCAAGGCCAATCTGAATCTTAAATCCCATGGTGGTAATCTGGGATAAGACAGGGTTTCTTTTTAGGCTGATGAATGAGAATTTTTTTCTCCTTAAAAAGAAAATCATTATTATCTTTGAGGAGAGACATAAAGGCGAAAGACACGTAATGAGCTGAAAATGGGTTCTCATTTCTAACAGAACCTGCTGGGTCAATGGAATTTCTGTAGAACTAGTGCTGTGAAATTTGGTTATAAAAGAATAAAGAAACCAATCAGATAAAGATATCATATTAATGGAGGAGGAAGAATTATTAAATTCCTCTCCCTTTTGACATTTCCTCTGACAAGTAGTATTTCCATCCTCATCAGATGTTAATGCTAGGCAAATTTCCAAAGGAATTAAGTCATAAAATATGTTTTGAGGGAAAGGAGGCAGGGGGGAAGGAAAAAAAAAAAGAGAGACAAAGAGAAAGTAAAGAAGAAAATTTTTTTTTAAAAAATCATCTTTAAAAGAGCTTCCAGGATTAGAATTAAGTATGGCAATAATTTTTTTTTTCCACCAAGTCTTAGTCTTGGCAGGTTTCTGCTAAATGCAGGAATTTCATGGATGCAGGAACTGGTGATGGAAAATGCATTATTATACACAACAATTGTTGTACTTGAGAGGAACTATATGGGAAAAATAACACCCTAGAATAAATACAAATGAAATTCATGTATCAAAACCAATACTGTGAAAAAAGTTTAAATGTTTCTTGCATTTATATCTAGTCATTAACCTAAATGCAGATTTTAGTTCAAGCTACACTTCTGCCTCATGGTCAGAAGGCCTGAAAACCTGTGACGTGGAAAATTGGCAGGATAAAGAATATTGAATTGGCCTCCATGTAAAAACAAAATTTGGCAGCCATAACCTCCTCCTTGGGCAACTCCCCCCACCACCAGCCCCATCAAATTTTCCTCCCTAGCTCACTCTTATCCCAGGAAAGAGGCCAAGGGAAGGCCATATATGAGCTCAAACAGCAAGCCAATGTCACCCTGACCATTCACCAAGGGATCTTCCTCCTTGACCTTGAATCCCATGGTTTGAGTGAGGCCCCCCCAGAAGTCCCAACTCTAGACTCACTCTCAGAGAGCACAGAGGCTAGAGAAGTCAGTACTTCCAGACTTGGTTTCCTTTTCCTTTGGAGAAAGAAGTGGAGTGAGGCATCTTCTTTACCGGATGTGAATTTGCAATTCACAAATGAAAATGATAAATTCCTTTGCAGAAATCCCTAAAGTCTATTCCCTTCCTCCACCCCTACTCCCATCCTGTTTTAATCCCACTTTTGGTCTGGTTGCCTCAAGCAAAGTAGACATTTTCTCAATATTTTATTTAGCCTAGCACACAAAACCCAGGGACTTCTCCAAAATTATTTCTCCACCTGGGGAGATCCTAAGGACCTACCTCACCCCTGAGGCCCACCTCTCTCCCTCCTGGAGCTCACCTCTCTCCCTCCTGGGCCTCCTCCTAAACTCAGGCTCCATTAAGCATCCCAGTGCTGATGGATAATATTTCCCTTGCAGCCCATTTCCAACCTCTCCCTAACTCTGCAGCTTCCCTGGGAAAGTTCCCCAGGCCCCCTCGCTGGGTTCCCGGACCTTTGCATGAGCCATTTGGAGTGAGAACCTCCTTCCCAACGTGAATATTGTTTCCATTGTACTGTACCTGTGTGTGGTGGTTTCACCCTGATCTTTTCTCTCTTTGCAGCTGGTTAATAATCCACTAGCAAGTCAGGCTGCAGCGGCTGCAGCAGCAGCAGCCATGGGCTCCATAGCAAGTTCACAGGCCTTTGGCAATACCCTCTCCAGTCTGCAGGGGGTCACAGGTCAACTAGTTACTAATGCACAAGGACAGGTGAGTGGGAGTGGAAACAAGAGTGAATTTGTATGGCAGCTTGAACTCGGAAAAGAAATGAATTTCTTTTGCATGACAGTGATATGTAACCGCAGTCATTCATGCCAAATAAATAATGTTGACCAGCAATGTCAAGAAGAAAAGGCTTGGGAGGTGTTTCTCTATTTTAGAAACAAGATTTTTTTTTCTTTCCCCTAGAATGTCTACTAAGTTTTATGTGAGTTTTATTTCTGTACAATGACTTGTGTTATAACCTTAATTAAAGAAATTACTTTTCAGGACTGAGAGACTCTTGCTAAGAAAATATCAGTTACATTTTACAAGTAAGATTTCTGTTTTGTTTTTAATTTTTTTCATTTTTTGGAAACTTGGGTATTGGAGGAAACTGGTAAGTTTCCTTCCCTAATTGCTCTAAAGATTTCTAATTAGCCTTAAGAAAGCCATTTTCTGGAGGATCTCGCTGGTGGTCCAGTGGTTAAGACTCCATGCTTCCACTTCAGGGGGTAAGGGTTCAATCCCTGGATGGGAAACTAAGATCCCATATGGTGCACTGTGCAGCCAAAAAATAAAATAAATTTTTTTATTAAAAAAGAAAAGAAAGTTAATTTCTGGATGTATGGGGAGATGATGGGAAACAATTCAAGATGTTCTGTAAAGGAAACAGAGAAAAGGTGTGAATTAGAATAAAGCCAACTGTCAGTCGACGGATGTGCCCGGCCTCTTGCTGATTCTCCCAAGAGCTTAGTGGTTTCTTGCGTGCTCGTTGATTTACTTCAACCTGCCAGGGCCAGTAAACCTTCCTCATGTCACCAGCAAGCACGTTTGTTCCCTCCCACTGCACATGGGCCTGCAGTGTGGCCACCAAGACTCTGAAAGAATTTCAGATGGAAGTCATCCCTCTTCAAGACCCCAGTAAACCTAAAAGCTGCATGCAGAACAGAAGAGGGTGAAGCTGATGGTGTCAGGGGTGCCCTCTCATTCAAAGGCCTGACACAGAGCCTGGGCTCGCTGGTTAGGGTGTCTGGTTCTCAAACATTCCTGTGTCTGATGATGAAATGCAAGAAAGAAGCAGCTTTGCATCCTTGCTGATATTTTCTTCTCCCAGGGTTATTTTCCCAATAGCAAGGTTACTACTCTCTGCTTGGCCTGCTCTGAGGGAACAGGAATTGTGATGTCTTGAACCTTGCTTTATTTTACATAAAGAGTAAACAGAGATGCATTATAAGCTAAACTGTCTCCAACCACATCCCAGGGGGAAAAAAAAAAAAAAAAAGCTGACCTTGTTATATTTCCTGGGCGGGTGCAGGATTGTCCCGTCAGAACCCCGAGGCCTGAACGATGGAGCTTGTCAAAGAGCGGCCCCAGGTAATGAATCATCTTATCACAGGTGCACACCACACATATTAAAGGAGGGATGTATGAACACTGTGCCCTCCACAGTCACCTTTCAATGTCGGCTTTAACCCTTGTTCCGATCCCTTTTCATCAAAGAATCATTTTATGCAGCCAGCTCTAAATGGAGGCTCTCAAAAGCCTATTAAGATTTCTGGAGGGATGGGGTATTAGTGTGGAGGAAAAGTTGGTTATAATATCTGTAACTCATACTCAGATCAGATCCATCCTGGAGGCTGTTTCCTGCAGTTGAGCCCGAAATAGAACACCTTGATTCCTTTCTGCCAGGCAACTAACTCTTGAAATGTAAATTTTAAAAGTCTAAGATAGACACATAACCACTAACTTATGTTTGCCTCTGATTTCTCTTGTAACAATGTCCAAGTGAAGTATACTACTATGCTCTACCTCTTGAGTATTTGTGCTGGAGAAAATGCTTTAGTATTAGAAGGAATTGTTAGGCGCTGATTCTTCTGATGATGTAATGGCTGATCTTTTTTGCCAGTTACAAACCTGCCTCCTTCTCGGGGACTCAAGTTATGACTTTTGCTGTTTGTAGGCTTTGCCAGCTCTCATCTCAGGGATGGCTCTCCCAACCCATAAGTACTCCTAAGGAAATGGAATTCAAAGTTGAAGCTTGATTGGCACTCTGCCTATATTGAATAAAAGTTGATTTTAACCATATTTTTTTTATTTTAGAAACTGTGTTAGGATAGGTGATTTGACTTGGTACACAAACCTTCTAAAGTAAAACAACAACGACTTACAGAGAAATCAATTATGCCCACTTGTGAAGTCTTGCATGAGAGTTGTAGACATGTCCCAGTGTCGTCATGTCCTCCTCTCAGTGCAAGAAAAGACCAAGATGCTCTCATTTCCAAAATAGAGGAATTGGCCCCATAGATGCAGCACTGTGCCTTTTTTAATCTTTGTAATTTAAACACCGTCATCTTCCCAGAAAAAGGTGCATGCCCTGCATCTTTGGCATCAAGATACTTGGTTGAGCTTTATGAAGAAGTCAAATTGTACTCCCCAAAAGGCAAGTATTATTTGGTGTGTGTGTGTGTGTGTGTGTGTGTGTGTGTACTCCTTTGGCTTGTGTTACTGTGGTACAGAAGTTAAGACTACTTTGGAATCAGGTGATTGCGATTGCCATACTCAGACTGCCATGTTAACCAGGATTGCAGCATGCAGCCCATTTTCAACTCCTTAAAAATCCCTCTGGAGCTTTTGCAGAAAAGATACAGAGAGGAAACTCTAAATATGTTTAGAGATTCCTTCATTGGCATTCTTGACATCAACTTTTAAATGTGAACATCCACGTAGAAGTCGTAACATTGAAATCTAAACTAAGTTAGAAAAGCATGTTTCACTCCACTGCAGTATTTGCTATAGGTCTGTTGAGGCACACAGGGACCTTGTGTTATCAGAAATGCTCTCATCCTTGATCCCCACTGCTGAGATTCTCTTTGTTCCCTGGAAGTCAGTGTGGGATTACACAGTGGTTTAGAGTCCCGGCTGAATTCAGACCTACTTGACTGAGAGTGGGTTTAGGCTCCACCTCTTTTTTGTCTTTTGATGTGAGGGTAATGATTTGACTTTCCTCAACCGCAGCCTCATCCTGGGAATTCTAATGCAACTCCTGTGAGGCAGCCTGGATCACTGGCCCCAGCTCAGAGGGCAGGAGGTCCTAGGTCTGCCTCCTTGGCTGGGCAGAGGCCCACACAGGGAGACGTTTCCCAGATCTTCCTTCAGTCTCTAACCTTAGACTCAACAGGAAGGCATTCTACCACCTGTTACTTGCAGTTTTCCTTCCCAGGCTTGGAATCTGACTGTCTTCATTTACCAAATCTCAGTACATTTAAAGGACATCTCAGTAGAGTTAAGGATTTTTTACAGTTTTTTTTTTTCCAAGTAGTAGTTTTGAAGCAAATATGGAGGGAAAACCTAGGACATTTCATAACCTTCTAACCTTGCCATTCATTCAGAATAGCAGTTAATTCAGAAGTCAGAATTAACTTGTCCAAAGAATGAATAATACTAACAAAATACTTCATTATTTTCTTTACATTTTTTAATTAACTAATTTGTTTATTCATTTGTCTGCTCCAGCTCTTAGTTGTGGCACAAAGGATTTTTAGTTACAGCTTATGGGATCTAATGCTTTGACCAGGGATCAAACTCAGGCCCCCTGCGTTGGGAATGCAGAGTCTTAGCCATTGGAACACCAGTTCAGTTCAGTCTCAGTCGTGTCCAGCTCTTTGCGACCCCATGAATCGCAGCACGCCAGGCCTCCCTGTCCATCACCAACTCCCGGAGTTCACTCAGACTCACGTCCATCGGGTTGGTGATGCCATCCAGCCATCTCATCCTCGGTCATCCCCATCTCCTCCTGCCCCCAATCCCTCCCAGCATCAGAGTCTTTTCCAGTGAGTCAACTCTTCGCAGGAGGTGGCCAAAGTACTGGAGTTTAATCTTTAGCATCATTCCTTCCAAAGAACACCCAGGACTGATCTCCTTTAGAATGGAGTAGTTGGATCTCCTTGCAGTTCAAGGGACTCTCAAGAGTCTTCTCCAACACCACAGTTCAAAAGCATCAATTCTTCGGCACTCAGCTTTCTTCACAGTCCAGCTCTCACATCCATACATGACTCCTGGAAAAACCATAGCCTTGACTAGACAGACTTTAGTTGGCAAAGTAATGTCTCTGCTTTTGAGTATGCTATCCAGGTTGGTCATAACTTTTCTTCCAAGGAGTAAGCGTCTTTTAA
>SJYX01014183.1:0-18987 GCA_006410675.1 Oreotragus oreotragus | reverse complement strand
CAAAAGCATCAATTCTTCGGCACTCAGCTTTCTTCACAGTCCAGCTCTCACATCCATACATGACTCCTGGAAAAACCATAGCCTTGACTAGACAGACTTTAGTTGGCAAAGTAATGTCTCTGCTTTTGAGTATGCTATCCAGGTTGGTCATAACTTTTCTTCCAAGGAGTAAGCGTCTTTTAACTTCATGGCTGCAGTCACCATCTGCAGTGATTTTGGAGCCAAAAAAAAAAAAAGTCTGACACCGTTTCCACTGTTTCCCCATCTATTTCCCATGAAGTGATGGGACCAGATGCCATGATCTTCGTTTTCTGAATGTTGAGCTTTAAGCCAACTTTTTTACTCTCCTCTTTCATTTTCATCAAGAGGCTTTTTAGTTCTTCTTCACTTTCTGCCATAAGGGTGGTGTATCTGCGTATCTGAGGTTATTGATATTTCTCCTGGCAATCTTGATTCCAGCTTGTGCTTCTTCCAGCCCAGCACTTCTCATGATGTACTCTGCACAGAAGTTAAATAAGCAGGGTGACAATATACAGCCTTGACAAACTCCTTTTCCTATTTGGAACCAGTCTGTTGTTCCATGTCCAGTTCTAACTGTTGCTTCCTGACCTGCAAATAGGTTTCTCAATAGGCAGGCCAGGTGGTCTGGTATTCCCATCTCTCTCAGAATTTTCCACACCTGGAACGCCAGGGAGGTCCCTAAAAAAACTACTACATTCTAAATTCACAAAGCGCATATCTTACCCAGGGATGTTAACGTATTTTAAATTATATTACACACAACTTCACTGTGATGTGGGAAGGTACCAAGTGTCTTGATGATAATTAGTGACAATGAAATTGACAATGGCTGTCACAGTGCTGAGAAGAACATTTTGGTTCCTTCTGTTTCCACGCACGCAAGTGGGAAAGGTAGGCAATAGAAAGAACGCTAGTTATAGGCTCATTTGAGTCCAAAGTCATTCAGTTACTAGCTCTGTGACCCTAGGCAAATTACCTGATCTCTCTCTGGCCTCAGTTTTATTTTAAAATAGAAATAATCAAAACTAAGCCCCTAGATTATGAAGTTATATGAGATGTGTGTGAAAAAAAAAAACCTACTATAGCACCTCAGTATGCCATTAAAGACTCAGTGAATGATTATCATAATGTTCATCATCATTTAAAGTTTGTCTAACATTTTCTGGAATGTTTCTTTGTTCAGATATGCAGCAAAGGCAGTGCAGTGCTCAGGCAAAGAGAACAGGCTCTGTAACTAGACTGCCGTTCACCAGCTGTGAGACCTTGGGCAATTGTTTTACCCTCGTTGTGCCTCAGTTTCTGCATCTGAAAAATGGGGATTCTTATGGCACCAGCTTCTAGGACTAAAGGGCTTAGAACAGGGTCAGACACACAGTGATTATTCAATAAATGCTACCTACTAGGATTAATCAAGGAGCTGTGTTTTTGGTTTATAGCTGTGCATTGATTCATAATTCTGCAGTGTCTGAGGAGTTTGAGAATGTGAAAATCTTAATAGTAGGACATTAATTTCCTTTAGAGAAATGTCATCCCTACCCTGGATAGTTCAATAGGGGTGTGAGTGTGTGTGTGTGTGTGTTCCAAACACTTATTCAGTGGGTCTGTTCTGGATTTGGCAAGTAGATTTACCATCGATTTGTTCAGCTATAGAATTGGTTTCCCTCAGGCCCCCGGCAATATCTCCTTATTGGCATTATTGCAGAAAAGTAAAAGCAAATGAAATTTCATTTTATCCTGGGGCTAAAGAAAGCATTTTACATTTTAACTGAAGCTTAGAATGTTTCCTGATGAAATTAGTTCTCGACCACTGTGAAATTTTCTTAAGTGGCAGTGAGGCAAGTCAAAAACCCTCCCTTCAGTCTTTAAAGAGCCAGTCAAGTGGGGAAAAAATCAGCTAAACAATATTACTCTTTTATATATATAAAGAAGAAAAATTTAAAGGCTTACCCATTCAGGTTAACTGAGAGTACACACAGCATCCTGTGAATAAACGACAGCTGAGCAGAGCTGGTTTGGCAAGAAGGAAGGATGTGCTGTAGTAGGGGGTGCTTCCTAAGTGACCCCAAGGCCATAATTAAACAAAAACAATCTGCTGATCTTAACAGTAGCCTAGCCTGGAGAGGGGTGGATGAAGAGGCAGGGCCACCACTGGTAGCAACTGGAAGGCCATTTCAGTATCATAGCTTTCTAAAGTGGTGAGAAGTACATGTCTTAGAGTGACGAAGCGTGATGCTGACGTTGGGATAGCCCCCTGAATTATAATAATAGTAAAGCTCTATAGAATCTCTAGAAGGCACGAGGGTAGCTAAGAACATTGACTTTGAAGGACACAGGTCTGATGGGAACACATTGCTAGCTCTGTGGCCTTGGATAAGGTCTAAGAACCTTCCTGGGCCTCTGTTTCCTCATCTGCAAAGTAGAAGTGATAAGACTTCTCACATTCTTTTGTGGTGGAGTTAGACGTGATAGCAGCAGGGAGACTGCTGAACACAATGCCTGCTAAGTCTTAAGTATTTAATAAATTGTATTCATTGATCCATAAGTTAGTGCTGTAGCTATTGTTTTTAGGATGAAAAAGCAGCAATTGACACTGAACTATAAGTTGCTAAAATCATTCAATACTATGGGAATTTCCTGGCTGTCCAGTGGTTAGGACTCAGCACTTTCACTGCCAAGGCCAAGGTTCAATCCCTGGTCTGGGAATTAAGATCCATCAATCCACACAGTCAAAAAAAATAAAAAAGAAAGAAAATTAAATAAAGTCATTCAACACATAATTTGGAAGGAGAATCTTTTAGAATCACTACAATATGAATGAATATAAAGTTATAATAAATGCAAACCTTAGCCAAAGGATTGAGATATAATGAACTTATACCTGTCTATTGAGGCCCTCTGTGGGTTTGATTAGGTCTGTCTGTGTAGGACAAATAACAAAGCCACAGCTGCCCATGTTGTAAAACTAATTTTAAACTTTACACAAAGGAACAAATCGATGGTAAGTCTACTTTAACAATGGGACTAGAGTCAGTGAGATGTGTTTGATGTATCCAGATAAAACCAGTTGAGTGGGAATTTAGGAATTTCCCATCAACTTCTGTATTTCATTTTTTATAATGAGACACATTAACTCTAGAGAAAAATAGAAGTTTTTTACATAAAAAATAGTACAAAAGACATTCTTGATAAGCCACCCAGAGAGTAACCTTTTTTCATACAAGCTTCTGTTCTTTTGCTTATTTTTAAAAGAAATAAAACCTTCCTGATACAGCTAAGGCCTTAAAACTCCTCCCATTCCTCTCCTTGCCTTCCCCTGGTGATTACTATGATAAAAACAGTGATTCCTTTCATGCAAATTTTGCATTTTTACTACAAAATATTGATTTTTTAAAGCTACAAAATCATTACAGAATACCATCTTAATACAACAAATAGAATATATTATTTAGAAACTTTGCACAAATAAGAATCAAATACGTTTTTTAAAAAATTCAGTCAGTATCTAAAAATTCCAAGTAGGCATCTATATATACCCCTGCCCCCAAGTATTACGAACAGAGCAATGTCTACATTGTAATGCATTCAACCAATGAGTTTGGCCATGTTTTCTAAATCAACACTCAAAACGATGCGAAAAAAAATAATTTTATTTTCTCATATCTAATCCACCTGGAACTTAGAGTATTGTGAGCAACTATACGTCAATTTAAAGAAGATTTTATTTTCTCATTTGCAAATATCATTATATGAAGGTTTTTTTAAGGTGTAAAAATTCAATCACATTCAGTGAAATACATATAGCATTGTTTAATAGAATAACAGCTCATTCTAGGGACTGGGAAATCTATGTTTATGGAGTTAGTAACATTATAGGAATTTTACCCTGGCTTCATCCAAGTAATAAAGATAAAACAATAACCACAATAAACCACCCAAATCTTTCCACTAACATATCAAATTTCCCCTTTGAGCCCAGTTAAGAGCTCTATTTCCTCATTTCAGAAGAGGCCATTGCATTAAAGCAGTGCTTCCTTAAGTGTGCCCCTCAACACTCCTCACAAAAGGGGGTTCTCTGAGGAGATGTGGGAGGTGCTGCAGTTGATGAATACACATGAGGCCGGGGACACGCCCCACCCAGCAGATGAACCAAAAATCCCTTTAATTTCTTTAACCCTGCTTTCCCCAAATTCCCTGCACCCACCATCTCCTTCGAATTTACAGTTTGGAAAATGGTGCAGGAAGTAACTTACTTGCATCCCTATCCACGTTTTTGAATAACAGTGCTGNAGGCCGGGGACACGCCCCACCCAGCAGATGAACCAAAAATCCCTTTAATTTCTTTAACCCTGCTTTCCCCAAATTCCCTGCACCCACCATCTCCTTCGAATTTACAGTTTGGAAAATGGTGCAGGAAGTAACTTACTTGCATCCCTATCCACGTTTTTGAATAACAGTGCTGCGTTGTGTCAGACTCTTTGTGGCCCCGTGTACTGTAGCCCTCCAGGCTCCTCTGTCCACGCAATTTTCCAGGCAAGAATACTGGAGTAAGTTGCCATTTCCTTCTCCAGGGGATCTTCCCAACCCAGGGATAGAACCGGTGTCTCTTACGTCTCCTGCATTGGCAGGCGGATTCTTTACCAAGAGCAACACCTAGGAATCCATTTGAATAATGACTTTGATCAAAAAGGAGCCACTTCCAGGAAGGTTCTGCTCTGTCACGAGGTTGGGAGTGGGAGGCTTTGCGGTGATTTCTGCGCTGCTGTTTTGAGTGCACACACCTGCACTGCACATTTTTGCAGAAAGAAGGGACCCCACGCCACTGGGAAGAACTCCCCGGGGTTACGATCCGAGCACCGTGAGCAGACAGACAAATGGGTGGCGGCCCCCAGGCCTCCCGCTGCGGTGCATTGGCTGCAGCTTTGGCGCCTGGCTGGGCATGGATAGGACGAAGGGTTCCTCACCATTCTGAGAAGGGAGGTGCCCTTCATGGGAAATGGTGCTAAGGAGCCCCGATGGCCCGCAGTGATCCAGGGAGATGGGTCTGGTGAAGGCCTTGCTTCTGCAGTGGCTCAGCTGCTGACACATGGGACCTAATCAGGTCTCAGAGGCAGTCAGGGCCACCAGCAGATGCTCCAGTCTGTCGCTCATTGTGACAGCGAACTGTTCAGCCCAGCCCTTGCTGCCTGGCCAAGGGCCAGCTCCTCTCTCCCTCTCTGGCTCCCTCCTTACCGCCCCCATTTCTGAAGTGAAAGGGTTAATCCCATTAGTGTCATCATTCCCAAAGAGCTGGCCAAGTTAAAGAGCTGGAAAATGAAGCACCCTCAGAAATCTTTCTACCTTCCTCCCAGAGCAGAACTCAGCAGGGCAGCATGTCCTGTACAACTAAAGGGATGGACAGATGGACAGAAACAAGAGGAAGAATCTAGTTTGGGGGATTCCTTCTGTCTCTCTCATCTAAAGCAGTGATTTGGATTACAGTGCTGACACTATTTTCCCCCACTCTGGTTACTAATTTTTTAAAAGAAATTCTTGAGTATTACATTTTCCTGTAAATAGGGAAATGTTTTCTTGTGTAGACTCCTAGAGTAAGACAGCTGGGCAATCTTTCTGGCTAAAGAATAAGAAAGGAGCCAATTAACTAAGTAAGTAAGTAAAGTCGCTCACTCATGTCCGACTCTTTGGGACCCCATGGACTGTAGCCTACCAGGCTCCTCCCTCCATGGGATTCTCCAGGCAAGAGTACTGGAGTGGGTTGCCATTTCCTTCTCCAGGGGACCTTCCCAACCCAGGGATCGAACCCGAGTCTCCCTCATTCCAGGCAGATGCTTTAACCTCTGAGCCACCAGGGAAGGGAGCAACCTAGCTAGCAGCTGTGATTCTAGAAAGGCAATAAGTTACAAGCCTCCAAGGTCCCTCAGAGCTAGTCTGACTTTTCCAATCTTTGTTTCAAGAACATAGTTTACATTCCAATTAGTGCAAACTTAATGGCAAAATAGTATCACTGACTAATGTTCATGGGATTCATTTCAGTGTGCAAAACTCTTCAGCCATCTTACGTCTTAGAGCGGTGCCAGGTTTTAGCCGAATGCTCCTTTAGGCTAAGTGATTTCTAGACAAGCAAAATGGAACTCCAGCTCCCCATGCACTGCAGCTTCACCGTGGAGCAGGTGTCATATGTGGTCCCATGGGAGCACTTCACCACAGGCTTGATGATCCCAGCCATGCAGATGAGCAAATTCCTGGGAGAGTTCAGGCAGCCCCCTGGAATGATGCCTTTAGTAAGTGGCAGATCTGAGATGTGAGCCACAAATCCGTATCGATCCTGCAGCTTCTACCTCACCTTCTGGGGTTCAAAGACCCAGGTTCATTTTCTGGATGCTCCATAGATTTGTCACAAATCCAGAAACTGCATTGCCCCATCTACAGAGGAGAACTGTAATTCTTTTCCTATCAACCTCAGAAATTTCTCTTGATGACACACAGACCCTCACACACTGGAAGCTGTTAAGGGCTGTGCTGCTGCTGCTGTTTAGTTGCTCAGTCATGTTCGTCTCCTTGTGACCCCACGGACTGGAGCACGCCAGGCTCCTCTGTCCAGCAAGTTCTCCAAGCAAGAATACTGGAACGAGTTGCTGTCTCCTTCTCCAGGGGATCTTCCCAACCCGGAAATCGAAGCTGTGTCTTCTGCTTGGCAGGCGGATTCTTTACTACTGAGCCATCAGGGAAACCCAATGAAAGTAAAAGTTGCTCAGTTGTGTCGGACTCTTTGTAACCCCATGGACTATAGAGTTCATGGAATTCTCCAGGCCAGAACACGGGAGTGGGTAGCCGTTCCCTTCTCCGGGGGATCTTCCTAACCCATATGCAAAATTAAGGACCATTTATTTAAAAGGTAATTCTGTACTGTGAGTCTGAGAAACTACTGATCTTAAGTTACACCTTCAGTTTAATAACAGCTTTTTTGTAATGGAAGAAAATTTAACAAATGTATCAGTTGTTAGTGGCAGCTTAATTTTACAAATATTAAAAACTGTAAAAAATTATGGGGATTGTGTAATTGAGGAAATATTATTTATTTGATAAATCATCAACCAAATCCAGCATCAGAAAGACTATACACTGGGCTGTTGATGATGGTTCTCCTTTTAGTAATTTTTAGTGAAAAGTCAGAGATGAAAGTAGAAGCTATTTATGTCTCAGTTTTTCCAAATAAAGGGTGAAAATTAAACTTGATTTGGGTCATGGGCAATGAAAGAGAGGAAGTGTGAATTTTGACTTAGCATCCCTAAAGCAACATCAGCTTTTTCTGTGCAATTTTTATGGTTAAGCAGAACATTCTCAGAGAGGGGAAAATATCAAATTCACATAGGAGACTCAGTCAACTTCCCAAGTTGTTCACTGTAGCATTTACTACACCATATGCCCCAATAATGCACCCAACCTTCTTGCTGGCCCCCAAGTTGTTGACATGATGCATTCTTCTTAGAGATGTAAGCATCATGTCATCAATCAGAGAGAGCCAGCAATGGAAAAGTCACAACTCAGAACAGTTAGAGGAGCCAGATTCAAGTTCAACTGTACATATGTAAGCCGTCATATGACCCAGTGGAATACAATGCATTAGCCATAGAGTTCAGTCGCTCAGTCGTGTCCGATTCTTTGCGACCCCATGAATCGCAGCACGCCAGGCCTCCCTGTCNAAGACTCAGTGAATGATTATCATAATGTTCATCATCATTTAAAGTTTGTCTAACATTTTCTGGAATGTTTCTTTGTTCAGATATGCAGCAAAGGCAGTGCAGTGCTCAGGCAAAGAGAACAGGCTCTGTAACTAGACTGCCGTTCACCAGCTGTGAGACCTTGGGCAATTGTTTTACCCTCGTTGTGCCTCAGTTTCTGCATCTGAAAAATGGGGATTCTTATGGCACCAGCTTCTAGGACTAAAGGGCTTAGAACAGGGTCAGACACACAGTGATTATTCAATAAATGCTACCTACTAGGATTAATCAAGGAGCTGTGTTTTTGGTTTATAGCTGTGCATTGATTCATAATTCTGCAGTGTCTGAGGAGTTTGAGAATGTGAAAATCTTAATAGTAGGACATTAATTTCCTTTAGAGAAATGTCATCCCTACCCTGGATAGTTCAATAGGGGTGTGAGTGTGTGTGTGTGTGTGTTCCAAACACTTATTCAGTGGGTCTGTTCTGGATTTGGCAAGTAGATTTACCATCGATTTGTTCAGCTATAGAATTGGTTTCCCTCAGGCCCCCGGCAATATCTCCTTATTGGCATTATTGCAGAAAAGTAAAAGCAAATGAAATTTCATTTTATCCTGGGGCTAAAGAAAGCATTTTACATTTTAACTGAAGCTTAGAATGTTTCCTGATGAAATTAGTTCTCGACCACTGTGAAATTTTCTTAAGTGGCAGTGAGGCAAGTCAAAAACCCTCCCTTCAGTCTTTAAAGAGCCAGTCAAGTGGGGAAAAAATCAGCTAAACAATATTACTCTTTTATATATATAAAGAAGAAAAATTTAAAGGCTTACCCATTCAGGTTAACTGAGAGTACACACAGCATCCTGTGAATAAACCTCAGCTGAGCAGAGCTGGTTTGGCAAGAAGGAAGGATGTGCTGTAGTAGGGGGTGCTTCCTAAGTGACCCCAAGGCCATAATTAAACAAAAACAATCTGCTGATCTTAACAGTAGCCTAGCCTGGAGAGGGGTGGATGAAGAGGCAGGGCCACCACTGGTAGCAACTGGAAGGCCATTTCAGTATCATAGCTTTCTAAAGTGGTGAGAAGTACATGTCTTAGAGTGACGAAGCGTGATGCTGACGTTGGGATAGCCCCCTGAATTATAATAATAGTAAAGCTCTATAGAATCTCTAGAAGGCACGAGGGTAGCTAAGAACATTGACTTTGAAGGACACAGGTCTGATGGGAACACATTGCTAGCTCTGTGGCCTTGGATAAGGTCTAAGAACCTTCCTGGGCCTCTGTTTCCTCATCTGCAAAGTAGAAGTGATAAGACTTCTCACATTCTTTTGTGGTGGAGTTAGACGTGATAGCAGCAGGGAGACTGCTGAACACAATGCCTGCTAAGTCTTAAGTATTTAATAAATTGTATTCATTGATCCATAAGTTAGTGCTGTAGCTATTGTTTTTAGGATGAAAAAGCAGCAATTGACACTGAACTATAAGTTGCTAAAATCATTCAATACTATGGGAATTTCCTGGCTGTCCAGTGGTTAGGACTCAGCACTTTCACTGCCAAGGCCAAGGTTCAATCCCTGGTCTGGGAATTAAGATCCATCAATCCACACAGTCAAAAAAAATAAAAAAGAAAGAAAATTAAATAAAGTCATTCAACACATAATTTGGAAGGAGAATCTTTTAGAATCACTACAATATGAATGAATATAAAGTTATAATAAATGCAAACCTTAGCCAAAGGATTGAGATATAATGAACTTATACCTGTCTATTGAGGCCCTCTGTGGGTTTGATTAGGTCTGTCTGTGTAGGACAAATAACAAAGCCACAGCTGCCCATGTTGTAAAACTAATTTTAAACTTTACACAAAGGAACAAATCGATGGTAAGTCTACTTTAACAATGGGACTAGAGTCAGTGAGATGTGTTTGATGTATCCAGATAAAACCAGTTGAGTGGGAATTTAGGAATTTCCCATCAACTTCTGTATTTCATTTTTTATAATGAGACACATTAACTCTAGAGAAAAATAGAAGTTTTTTACATAAAAAATAGTACAAAAGACATTCTTGATAAGCCACCCAGAGAGTAACCTTTTTTCATACAAGCTTCTGTTCTTTTGCTTATTTTTAAAAGAAATAAAACCTTCCTGATACAGCTAAGGCCTTAAAACTCCTCCCATTCCTCTCCTTGCCTTCCCCTGGTGATTACTATGATAAAAACAGTGATTCCTTTCATGCAAATTTTGCATTTTTACTACAAAATATTGATTTTTTAAAGCTACAAAATCATTACAGAATACCATCTTAATACAACAAATAGAATATATTATTTAGAAACTTTGCACAAATAAGAATCAAATACGTTTTTTAAAAAATTCAGTCAGTATCTAAAAATTCCAAGTAGGCATCTATATATACCCCTGCCCCCAAGTATTACGAACAGAGCAATGTCTACATTGTAATGCATTCAACCAATGAGTTTGGCCATGTTTTCTAAATCAACACTCAAAACGATGCGAAAAAAAATAATTTTATTTTCTCATATCTAATCCACCTGGAACTTAGAGTATTGTGAGCAACTATACGTCAATTTAAAGAAGATTTTATTTTCTCATTTGCAAATATCATTATATGAAGGTTTTTTTAAGGTGTAAAAATTCAATCACATTCAGTGAAATACATATAGCATTGTTTAATAGAATAACAGCTCATTCTAGGGACTGGGAAATCTATGTTTATGGAGTTAGTAACATTATAGGAATTTTACCCTGGCTTCATCCAAGTAATAAAGATAAAACAATAACCACAATAAACCACCCAAATCTTTCCACTAACATATCAAATTTCCCCTTTGAGCCCAGTTAAGAGCTCTATTTCCTCATTTCAGAAGAGGCCATTGCATTAAAGCAGTGCTTCCTTAAGTGTGCCCCTCAACACTCCTCACAAAAGGGGGTTCTCTGAGGAGATGTGGGAGGTGCTGCAGTTGATGAATACACATGAGGCCGGGGACACGCCCCACCCAGCAGATGAACCAAAAATCCCTTTAATTTCTTTAACCCTGCTTTCCCCAAATTCCCTGCACCCACCATCTCCTTCGAATTTACAGTTTGGAAAATGGTGCAGGAAGTAACTTACTTGCATCCCTATCCACGTTTTTGAATAACAGTGCTGAGTTGTGTCAGACTCTTTGTGGCCCCATGTACTGTAGCCCTCCAGGCTCCTCTATCCACGCAATTCTCCAGGCAAGAATACTGAAGTAAGTTGCCATTTCCTTCTCCAGGGGATCTTCCCAACCCAGGGATAGAACCGGTGTCTCTTACGTCTCCTGCATTGGCAGGCGGATTCTTTACCAAGAGCAACACCTAGGAATCCATTTGAATAATGACTTTGATCAAAAAGGAGCCACTTCCAGGAAGGTTCTGCTCTGTCACGAGGTTGGGAGTGGGAGGCTTTGCGGTGATTTCTGCGCTGCTGTTTTGAGTGCACACACCTGCACTGCACATTTTTGCAGAAAGAAGGGACCCCACGCCACTGGGAAGAACTCCCCGGGGTTACGATCCGAGCACCGTGAGCAGACAGACAAATGGGTGGCGGCCCCCAGGCCTCCCGCTGCGGTGCATTGGCTGCAGCTTTGGCGCCTGGCTGGGCATGGATAGGACGAAGGGTTCCTCACCATTCTGAGAAGGGAGGTGCCCTTCATGGGAAATGGTGCTAAGGAGCCCCGATGGCCCGCAGTGATCCAGGGAGATGGGTCTGGTGAAGGCCTTGCTTCTGCAGTGGCTCAGCTGCTGACACATGGGACCTAATCAGGTCTCAGAGGCAGTCAGGGCCACCAGCAGATGCTCCAGTCTGTCGCTCATTGTGACAGCGAACTGTTCAGCCCAGCCCTTGCTGCCTGGCCAAGGGCCAGCTCCTCTCTCCCTCTCTGGCTCCCTCCTTACCGCCCCCATTTCTGAAGTGAAAGGGTTAATCCCATTAGTGTCATCATTCCCAAAGAGCTGGCCAAGTTAAAGAGCTGGAAAATGAAGCACCCTCAGAAATCTTTCTACCTTCCTCCCAGAGCAGAACTCAGCAGGGCAGCATGTCCTGTACAACTAAAGGGATGGACAGATGGACAGAAACAAGAGGAAGAATCTAGTTTGGGGGATTCCTTCTGTCTCTCTCATCTAAAGCAGTGATTTGGATTACAGTGCTGACACTATTTTCCCCCACTCTGGTTACTAATTTTTTAAAAGAAATTCTTGAGTATTACATTTTCCTGTAAATAGGGAAATGTTTTCTTGTGTAGACTCCTAGAGTAAGACAGCTGGGCAATCTTTCTGGCTAAAGAATAAGAAAGGAGCCAATTAACTAAGTAAGTAAGTAAAGTCGCTCACTCATGTCCGACTCTTTGGGACCCCATGGACTGTAGCCTACCAGGCTCCTCCCTCCATGGGATTCTCCAGGCAAGAGTACTGGAGTGGGTTGCCATTTCCTTCTCCAGGGGACCTTCCCAACCCAGGGATCGAACCCGAGTCTCCCTCATTCCAGGCAGATGCTTTAACCTCTGAGCCACCAGGGAAGGGAGCAACCTAGCTAGCAGCTGTGATTCTAGAAAGGCAATAAGTTACAAGCCTCCAAGGTCCCTCAGAGCTAGTCTGACTTTTCCAATCTTTGTTTCAAGAACATAGTTTACATTCCAATTAGTGCAAACTTAATGGCAAAATAGTATCACTGACTAATGTTCATGGGATTCATTTCAGTGTGCAAAACTCTTCAGCCATCTTACGTCTTAGAGCGGTGCCAGGTTTTAGCCGAATGCTCCTTTAGGCTAAGTGATTTCTAGACAAGCAAAATGGAACTCCAGCTCCCCATGCACTGCAGCTTCACCGTGGAGCAGGTGTCATATGTGGTCCCATGGGAGCACTTCACCACAGGCTTGATGATCCCAGCCATGCAGATGAGCAAATTCCTGGGAGAGTTCAGGCAGCCCCCTGGAATGATGCCTTTAGTAAGTGGCAGATCTGAGATGTGAGCCACAAATCCGTATCGATCCTGCAGCTTCTACCTCACCTTCTGGGGTTCAAAGACCCAGGTTCATTTTCTGGATGCTCCATAGATTTGTCACAAATCCAGAAACTGCATTGCCCCATCTACAGAGGAGAACTGTAATTCTTTTCCTATCAACCTCAGAAATTTCTCTTGATGACACACAGACCCTCACACACTGGAAGCTGTTAAGGGCTGTGCTGCTGCTGCTGTTTAGTTGCTCAGTCATGTTCGTCTCCTTGTGACCCCACGGACTGGAGCACGCCAGGCTCCTCTGTCCAGCAAGTTCTCCAAGCAAGAATACTGGAACGAGTTGCTGTCTCCTTCTCCAGGGGATCTTCCCAACCCGGAAATCGAAGCTGTGTCTTCTGCTTGGCAGGCGGATTCTTTACTACTGAGCCATCAGGGAAACCCAATGAAAGTAAAAGTTGCTCAGTTGTGTCGGACTCTTTGTAACCCCATGGACTATAGAGTTCATGGAATTCTCCAGGCCAGAACACGGGAGTGGGTAGCCGTTCCCTTCTCCGGGGGATCTTCCTAACCCATATGCAAAATTAAGGACCATTTATTTAAAAGGTAATTCTGTACTGTGAGTCTGAGAAACTACTGATCTTAAGTTACACCTTCAGTTTAATAACAGCTTTTTTGTAATGGAAGAAAATTTAACAAATGTATCAGTTGTTAGTGGCAGCTTAATTTTACAAATATTAAAAACTGTAAAAAATTATGGGGATTGTGTAATTGAGGAAATATTATTTATTTGATAAATCATCAACCAAATCCAGCATCAGAAAGACTATACACTGGGCTGTTGATGATGGTTCTCCTTTTAGTAATTTTTAGTGAAAAGTCAGAGATGAAAGTAGAAGCTATTTATGTCTCAGTTTTTCCAAATAAAGGGTGAAAATTAAACTTGATTTGGGTCATGGGCAATGAAAGAGAGGAAGTGTGAATTTTGACTTAGCATCCCTAAAGCAACATCAGCTTTTTCTGTGCAATTTTTATGGTTAAGCAGAACATTCTCAGAGAGGGGAAAATATCAAATTCACATAGGAGACTCAGTCAACTTCCCAAGTTGTTCACTGTAGCATTTACTACACCATATGCCCCAATAATGCACCCAACCTTCTTGCTGGCCCCCAAGTTGTTGACATGATGCATTCTTCTTAGAGATGTAAGCATCATGTCATCAATCAGAGAGAGCCAGCAATGGAAAAGTCACAACTCAGAACAGTTAGAGGAGCCAGATTCAAGTTCAACTGTACATATGTAAGCCGTCATATGACCCAGTGGAATACAATGCATTAGCCATAGAGTTCAGTCGCTCAGTCGTGTCCGATTCTTTGCGACCCCATGAATCGCAGCACGCCAGGCCTCCCTGTCCATCACTAACTCCCGGAGTTCGTTTGAACTCACGTCCATCGAGTCGGTGATGCTATCCAGCCATCTCATCCTCTGTCGTCCCCTTCTCCTCCTGCCCCCAATCCCTCCCAGCATCAGGGTCTTTTCCAATGAGTCAACTCTTTTTGCATGAGGTGGCCAAATTATTGGAGTTTCAGCTTTAGCATCAGTCCTTCCAATGAACACCCAGGACTGATCTCCTTTAGGATGGAGTGGTTGGATCTCCTTGCAGTCCAAGGGACTCTCAAGAGTCTTCTCCAACACCACAGTTCAATCAATTCTTCAGTGCTCAGCCTTCTTCACAGTCCAACTCTCACATCCATACATGACCACGGGAAAAACCATAGCCTTGACTAGACAGACCTTTGTTGACAAAGTAATGTCTCTGCTTTTTAATATGCTGTCTGCTGCTGCTGCTGCTAAGTTGCTTCAGTCGTGTCCAACTCTGTGTGACCCCATAGATGGCAGCCCACCAGGCTCCCCCGTCCCTGGGATTCTCCAGGCAAGAACACTGGAGTGGGTTGCATTTCCTCCAATGCATGAAAGTGAAAAGTGAAAGTAAAGCCACTCAGTCTAGGTTGGTCATAACTTTCCTTCCAAGGAGTAAGTGTCTTTTAATTTCATGGCCGCAGTCACCATCTGCAGTGCTTTTGGAGCTCAAAAAAATAAAGTCTTGACACTATTTCCCACTTCCCCATCTATTTCCCATGAAGTGATGGGACCAGATGCCATGATCTTCGTTTTCTGAATGTTGAGCTTTAAGCCAACTTTTTCACTCTCCTCTTTCATTTTCATCAAGAGGCTTTTTAGTTCCTCTTCACTTTCTGCCATAAGGGTGGTGTATCTGCGTATCTGAGGTTATTGATATTTCTCCCGGCAATCTTGATTCCAGCTTGTGCTTCTTCCAGCCCAGTGTTTCTCTTGATGTACTCTGCATATAAGATAAATAAACAGGGTGACAATATACAGCCTTGACGTACTCCTTTTCTTATCTGGAACCAGTCTGTTGTTCCATGTCCAGTTCTAATTAGCCATAGAACATTGCTCCAAACTGCTATTCATCTCACCACCTAACACATTCCACCTTGTAAAAATAACAATACACATTAGATACCAAGAAGTTGTCATAAGGTACAGACTTCAGAATGTGCCAGTAAAGTCAAGATGGGATATGATTTATACTTACTAATAAATGGCATCAATCAAGCAGCATACAGGCACACAAAGAAAAACACTACACACCCCTGATCTAACACTTGTCAATAGACATTCACAATAGTCCAGTCACAGAGTGATAGAGATAAAACGTGCAAGTATCTGTGTATTCATTTGGAAAGCAGTCCGAGGTAAAGAGCACAAGCTTTCAAATTAGATTCCATCCCCAAGCAGCTCTGCAACCCCAGGCAGGGCCCCTAATATCACTCAGTTAAGTTTTCTCTTCCTGGCAATGGAAGGCATTGCTGTCCTCTGATGGAAGCTGCTTGCAGCATCACATGTCTAAGTGCCTCCTACCACGCCTGCCATATAGTTGTCATTTCATATATATCATGCTCTCCCCACCTCTATATATTTTATCCACTGCTCCAAAGTAAGGTCTGTTTAGTATATTGAAGTTTTATATGGAAATGCTTTTTTAAAATGCTTTTAAGCATTAAACCATCCAGTATTACGGTATCTGATGAAAACAACATTTGTCTATTTTACTTAACTTTCTTCAATTTTTCAAACCATTGTACTAATATTTCAGGGTTGTTGTCAGGATTCAAAGCAATAAAGGATATTAAATGCTTGGCACAGCTCCAGGTACATACCGAGTACCAAGCAAGCCCTGCCTCTCTCCCTCACTCTTGACCACCAGGGTTTTGAAACCCATGGTCACCCCAGCATGCAGAGAGGGCCAGTCTGATGATTTTTCAGTCCACTGCTCACACTATTAATAACCAAGTAAACTGACTACCTTGTTTTCTCCACATTATCAGCAACAGAAGATTAAGTGATGTCTAGCTTGCCTCTGTAACATGACTCTGTGGCTGAGGACAGGACAGCGTCCACTTTTCCTCATAACAAAACGTTGTACTTTGTTTAATCAAAAAGCAGTCACAAGGGTTTTACCTGTGGGGTTCATTAAACTATTGTTCATTTCTTATGATGCTCTAGAGTAAAAACATTTCTGTCTACCTTCAGTAAATCTGCAGGTGATATTAGCAAGCTTTCCCATACCACCAAAAGGAAGAAATGTAGTGATATGTACAGCTAGAGAAACAAAAATCTGTTTCAAATTCAGAGAATTTCAGGATTTGATTGCAAGTTAAAACTGATTTTAATGTGAGGATCTTCTCAGTATAATTGGTTACAAAAGAAAGTTTTGTAATATGGAAGGAGAAAGATACTTAAATCATTTATGTTTAAAAGGTGATGCACAGAGAATTCTCTCAGTCCAGTGGTGAGGAACCCACACTTTCATTTCCAGGGATGCCAGTTCAATCCCTGGCTGGGGAAATAATATCCCATAAACCATGCACACAGCCAAAAATAAAATAAAAGTCTCTTACTAAAAAAAAAAAAAAAAAAGAGTGGTATACAAACTGCTTAGATGAACACAGAAGGGAGTGAGAGGGCATGCTGCTCAGAATTCTAAGAATTCTTTCTGAATTTTTGAGATCACAAAAGTATATACATTTAAAAATATTAGCAAGAGTTTCTGCTCCCCCTCAGCTCACATGGGGATAACATAGTAGAAATGGAGATAATGTTGATGGTTTTACACATTTAAACTTGTTCCTGCCATCCTAATCTAGAGGAATCATAAAGAGCTAAGAAAGTACCCTTCTCAGAAATCGAATCTTGGTACCACATACATTGCTAGAAATGCCCCCCAAATTTTTAGAGAAGTTAAACAGGTTATTTTTTAATTCTGAGTAGATTAATTTATTGTTTTGTGACTAAATATCTCCATTGTTCTTCAATGTAAGTATCACTATGCCAGCTTCTACATGATTTAATAATCTTACACAATATATAGGAATGAATTCATCTGGCATGATGAGAAACATTCCTAACAAGGCTGTACTTATAGCTTTGCAATTAACAATTCCAAAATTTGTATTATTGGAATAAATTTTGATTTCTTTAGCTTAGAACAGGATAGTTGGAAAATCAATATATTAGTGAGATCTTTTGCCACTTTATTTTAAATTTTTTAAAATTTGATTACACCAGGTCTTAGTTGCGGAACATGGGATATTTGATCTTCATTGCAGCATGTGGGGTCGAGTTCCCTGACCAAGGGTTGAACCCAGGCCCTCTGCATTGGGATCATTGTGTCTTAGCCACTGGACCACCAGGGAAGTCCTGGTTTATTATTAGTAATAAATTAACATTGTCCCGTGACCAAATTTAAAGTATCAGATGTATATATAGTACATATATCATATATTGAAAGTGAAGTAAAAGTGTTAGTCACTCAGTTGTGTCCGACTCTTTGCGTCCCCAAGGACTGTAGCCCACCAGACTCCTCTGTCCACGGAATTCTCCAGGCAAGAATACAAGAGTTTGTAGCCATTTCCTTCTCCAGGAGACCTTCCTAACCAAGGGATTGAATTCTTGTTTCCTACACTGTAGGTGGACTCTTTACCATCTGAGCCACAAGGGAAGCCCATATCATATTATTATACTCTGCATATATATTTTGTATATATTATTGACACACATATTATATTGTATATATATTATATGTATATACTTTGAAGGACATTTTAAATAAGAACCAGAAAATTATGAGAAACAACTAGAAGAGTGCAATGAGCCTCTGTCCTTACAGTTATCAAAACCTGCCCAATGGTTAAGGGTAAGAAAGTGAAAATTGGTCACCTATGAAAATGAGGATACAATTTTATGAGACAAACTCATCGGCATAATTCTAATGAGTTATAGTTTTTGTTGTGAAAAATGAGAAATTCAGTGGTCTCACCCTAAAGAACACTGAAAAAACATTACTAAGAAGAAATTGAAAAAGTAAAATATGGTAAAGTGATGAAGACAACTTTTTTCTGATTGAACAGATAGATAAATTTTGCATGCAAGTATCAAAATACATTTAATTTTGCCACAACAATAGATATTCTCTTCACAAAAAGCATATGAATCATCCTGTACGCATGAGAGTGGGTGGTAGTAAACAGATGCCTCTTTAATGACACCTGGCATGGCTTCATTCCCCCACCCCATCCCCCCTTTTTTCTTTTTTTAGAGGCTTGTTATACTAATTTAAATTCAACTCTACAGCCTGAATGCTTGAATGCACTCACAGTACTAGGTGATGATAAATGCATGCAGCACTTTCTTTTTTTCTTTCTCTTTTTTTTTTAAGAGCAGAGAAAGTCTGTTACAGGGCCAAGCAAGGAGTACAGGTGGCTTGTGCTCAAAAACCCCAAACTCCATACAGCACACTCTTGAGCAAGTGCCTTCAATGACTCCCACTGCCCCAAAGAATTTGGGATAATGGAGATCACTGGTCCGTGATTTAGGTTTTTTGCTATCATTGCTGTAGCTCTTTCTTCTCTCATTTGGGAAGAAATATTGCCATTTCCCTCTCCAGGGGATCTTCCTGACCCAGGGATCAAACCCGGGTCTCCCACATGGTAGACAGACGCTTTACCATCTGACCCACCAGGAGAGTATATAATAAACAGTGTGTAGGTGCAGGGCTTTATTTAGGAATGTTTACTAAAGCTTCTTAGGGCTAAGGCTGAGTCAAACTAAAAAGCAATAGCTAACTTTAATCTGATTTAGTCACTTAAACTGGCATCAACAGGCAAAACCAGAA
>SJYX01014182.1:523983-547513 GCA_006410675.1 Oreotragus oreotragus | reverse complement strand
TGTGACCCCATGAATCGCAGCACACCAGGCCTCCCTGTCCATCACCAACTCCCGGAGTTCACTCAGACACGTCCATCGAGTCAGTGATGCCATCCAGCCATCTCATCCTCTGCCATCCTCTTCTCCTCCTGCCCCCAATCTCTCCTAGCATCAGAGTCTTTTCCAATGAGTCAACTCTCTGCATGAGGTGGCCAAAGTACTGAAGTTTCAGCTTTAGCATCATTCCTTCCAAAGAAATCCCAGGGCTGATCTCCTTCAGAATGGACTGGTTGGATCTCCTTGCAGTCCAAGAGACTCTCAAGAGTCTTCTCCATAGGCTAATCTAAGGTAAGCAGTAAATATATACATGTATGCATATATTTATCCATCTAACCATCCACATACACAAAAAAAACTTTTTTTCATTTTCTGACCCTGCAGAATGATAGGTAAATTCAAGACAAAGCTATGCTTTGCTATTTGCTTCATAATACAATGAATAACTTATAGTAATGTCCCATACATATATGTTTAATTGTTAATGAATAGAGAGGAAGGGGAGAAAAAGAGGTTGATTTGCTATCAGATTAGATATTGAATTGTTAAGTTCTGGTCTTTGACACTGCTTACCCATGACATTCATTTTGTTTTGTTTGTTCTTGATAAGATCTTAAGAGTGTGTATCTCTCTAGCAAATTTATCATGAACTATTTTTATTTCCCTATCTAGAATGAAAGCTTGGAATATTATGTTTAACAATATATCAATGCTTGTATTTTTCACAGCCTGCTATACACTGTAGATGATATTTTACATGAAAATAATTGTTTAGAGACTGCCTTGATAAACCAATAATACCATCACTGTGTTTTGGTTCAGTTGAGTAGAATCAGACTCTTCAAAATTAGCTGAATTCATAATATATACATTTACTAAACAAACATAATTTGGTAACTCATAAGGAATTATTAATTTGATAATATATTTATTTTACACAGTTAATTTATTCTTTACTTAATTCAACAACAACAACAAAAAATTTATAGAGTGCACACATACCATATACCAGTAACTTTGCATAGGGCCACTTTGTGATGGAGAAGAAGGGGGAGCTTCATGAGCCTAAAAATACAACCAACACAGGGAATTAATACTCTGAAGGCAGGTCCATATTTAGACATGAGTACACCACGCAGTATGTAACACAGGCTAGCCCATGAAAGTTCCCAGTGAATGTACAAATGGTATAAGTGGTATAACTAATATAAAATCGGGGATAAATATGGCTATACCTTTCCATTCTTTTTTTGTATGCATGATTTATCTCTTTATTAGTATGGATAGGTATAGATGTTTTCAATTCATTTGGTGCTGTTCATTCACAGGATGCTGAGTATTTTTTCAAAAGCTTTAAATATGTTCCATTTCTGTCATTTATTGGCAACTGATTATTTCATCAATATTTTATATTAAAAATTTCAAATATATACAAAAGAGAATGACTGGTATGATAAATTCCCATTATGTGTCCCCTGGCTTCAAGAGTTATCAATAGTCTTCTATTCTACTTCATACTACTACTTGTGTTTTTACACAAATCCTGACATTGTACCATCTTATTATAAATATTTACTGTATATCTCTAAAAATAAGATTATTTTTAAAAATATAATATCATTATCAGAGAATATTTAACCATAGTTTTTTTTTTAATATTACCAAATATTCAGTCATTGAGTTGGCATCACAAACTCAATGGATATGAGTTTGAGCAAGCTCCAGGAGATGGTGAAGGACAAGGAATCCTGGCATGCTGCAGTCCATGGTATCACAAAGTCCATGGGATTGCAGTCCGTGGGATCGCAGAGAGTCAGACATGGCTGAGCAACTGAACAACAAAAATATTCAGTCAGGATACACATTCCTCTTTCAGTAGTGCATTTGAACCAGAATCCAGGGTCCATTAAAATTGGTTATGTGTCCTAATAAACTCATCAGGAGTTGAAAATATCTTAAGTTGAAAATGCATTTAATACACCTATCCTTCTAAACATTAAAATTTAGCATAGGTTACCTTAGGGCTTCCCTGGTGGCTCAGACCGTAAAGCGTCTGCCTGCAATGCGGGAGACCCGGGTTCGAGCCCTGGGTCAGGAAAATCCCCTGGAGAAGGAAATGGCAACCCACTCCAGTATTCTTGCCTGGAAAGTTCCATAGACTGAGGAGACTGGTAGGCTACAGTCCATGGGGTCGCAAAGAGTCGGACGTGACTGAGCTATTTCATTTTCACTTCACTTCACTTAGTTTGCCTTAAACGTGCTCAGAACACTTATATTAGCCAACAGCTAGATAAAATCATCTAGCACCCAGCCTATTTTATAATAAACTATTGAAATTTCATGTAATTTATTGAAGACTGTCGTGAAAGTGAAAAACAGAATGGCTGTGTGAGTACAGAATGATTGTTTACCCTCATGACTGCATAGCTGACTGTGAATGGCATCTCACTGCCACTCTCCAGCATCACTGGAGATATTGTACTGCATATAGTTAGACCAGGAAAAGACCAAATTTATAAAACAAAGTATGACTCTACCACATGCATATCACTTTTGCACCATTGTTAAGCTGAAAAGTTGTATTAATTAGTTGAGCCATCATAAATACGGGACTGTCTATATATACGGCATCATGAGTTCATACTGATTCATTCAATTCAAATTTGAACTAGAGGGTTTTAACATAATATTTTTGAACTTATACATTCATCTTCTTTCTCTTATGCTGAATATACTGGTTCTTAATCTTTAATGATTTGTGTATCATTAAGTTTTTCATTTGGTTTATCTCATACTATATAAAATTCAGTTTCAGTATTCATGATCAGTACCACATAAACAATATGATTATCAAATACAGTTTGGTTTTTTTTGTTTGCGTTTGCATCTGTTTTGTAATTGAAAGTCATGCTATAACTTGTCAATTGTCAGTAATCATAATTAGAGAAATGTCAAAATATAGACCATATATATTAATTACAATCTTTAGTTTGTAAGAATGAGATTCATAGAAGTTTCCTAGTAAAAGGCAGATTTTTTTTGTGTGTCAGACACAAGTGTCCTGGCAATAGAACTGAAAATTAAGCAATTCTTGAGATTGTTATTTCTCTGACTCTTTGTGTAGTCATTTTTCTGGAATCTTCACTTCTCTTTTCATATTTGTTGTCTTCTCTCTTTGCCAGTGGATGTTTCCTTCTAGTCACAGTTTCTCTCCCCCTTATAATGTTGTCTTATACAGAGATTATTACAGCCACTCTCACACATTACTATGGCATGGATTTTCATCTTTCCCTCCCACTACCAATGGTTTCCCACTCTCAATATTACCTGGTCATTATCTTTTGGTTATTAATTACCTCATGTGTTGGATGTCCTTGAAACACATGCACTCCATTAAGCCCACATATTGTCCTGGAGAACATCTTTTGGAACTGGTTCTTAAGTAGCTGTGAATTTTATACAGAGCTCTGTGGATGGCAAATATTCTAAAGCAAGACCTGGCGAGTCTAACATGATTGCAGGAAATGTTTTGAATAGTCAACATGTCTTACTTAGTTTGAATGACTTTTATTCTTAGCCTCTGTTATTCTATAAAATATATAGGAATAAATGCAGTATGTACAATTTTATTGTGTGGATAGTTCGTAAAAATAATGATATATTTTCCTATGAGTAGTTGCATTTTAAAGAAATAATTTCTTAACTTGTATGAAGTAATTTTGTTTCATAGCTGTTATTCCCTTCTATTTTCTTCCTAGGGGGCCAGATGAGATAACTAGAACTCTTATGACAAGCATGTGGTCAGATCCATAACTTACATTGAGTTTTGTTCTTGTTCAATAGCAGCTAATATTAAGTTCAATGTTCTCAAATATTTACTCACAGTAATATGCTCCATTTGGTCTACACTGTGATTTTTTGGCTCCTTCTTAATAATAGTTCTATGCCCTTTAGCAAATATAACAGCAGGAAAACCATAATGTTCAAAACAACAGACTTGTTTAATATGTAGTATATTTTTTCTTTCCTGTTTGCCTTTACCAGTTTAATATTGCTTCTGGAATTCTTGGCAGACTTACATACTTTTTTTTACTGCTTAAAAGTATGCATTTTAGTTGTTTCCCTTTTTAGAACATGTACGATCTATGTCATAGGATCAACTTTCATAATGATTCATTTTGGTGGGGGGAACTTAATTCAGCTACCTATTGTCTCCAGGCTTCAGAATTGCCATACACTTTTACTGATTAAGAATTTGCATTTAAAATATTTTTTTTCTAGTGGTGATTTCATTCCTTTAATTGGTATTATTCTGGAGGGAAGAGAGAAAAAGAGAATGACTATGAAGCTCAAAATGTTTTCCTTATGTTAAGTGTAAAATTGATTCCTGTTCTTTCAGAATTAATGAATTTACTCTGTTGTGGGACCAGTCAATTTGTCAATATAGTACAAAAATGGAATCAACTAGAAATAAAAAGGAAATATGAAGAGATGCCATGGATAAGGAGATGACTCCTGAATCCTGCCATAGTGGGAAAACACAGATTTCCTCTGCTTTATTGTTTTCAGCAATATTCTCTCTTTCTATAAGAGCATTCTAAATCCTCTTTCATTGCCTTGTGACTTTCTGTGTGTCCAATAGGCAACGTTCTTCTCGCTGTCCCTTTGATTTTGCTTTAGGCTTTATAACACATGTTAGCCAATGGGGTGTGAATGGAAGTAACTTATGTCACGTCTCAGCCAGTTAAATAGACATTGCTGAATTCTGCCAGTTATTTTGATTCTTTCCCTCTACCATGAAAATGACATATCCCAAAAATGACTGCTCCTTCAGCTTGGGCAATAGAATAAGATCAGAGATCCAGCAGACATCTAACATGAGAGAGAAATACTAGCTGTGGTAAGCCACTGAGATTTGGGGGGTATTTTACTACACCAAAGCTAAATAATATAATTCTTCATTTGTGCAATATGTAGAAATTTTTGAGCAATTCCTTTTTTGCTATCATTGTCTCCAGAATAATAGCATCAGGTTTAAGTTACTTGAAGTTCTTTATATTCCCTTCTCCTGTGTATCTTCCACAAAGTAATTTGTTAATAATTGTTTGAAGAGTTAATATTTTAATGAATAGATGGATGACTAATCATCAGTTAGACAAACTTTTTTTCAGTTAGACATTATTCAGGTCAAAAGTACTTCGTACTGTCTCAATTAGTAGCGTTTGAATTTTGGATTGCTGAAATGTTACTTCAAAATATAATTATTGTGTTTCCTAAAATTGATATGAAGTTACTTAATTCCATATGTATGTAGACCATGTGCTCTGCAAGTACCTATTAAAAATGCTAATCAATTTGGGATAGAAAATGATAAATATCCAAGTTCTACAGAATATGTTCATATTTACAAATTTTGAATGAGAAAAATCTATGTTCTAGTTATTAAATATTTAATTACATAGCATTTCATAGATACTACACAAATTGCCAACATTCAAGGAATTAACATAAAGTTAAATACATGTTTTACTTTAAGTATGCTCTAAAGCAGACTAGAAAATGTAATTGAAAAATATAGGAACCAAAGCTCAAAGGATGTCAAACCTAAATGTATCATTTTGTGTAACAGAGTTAGTAATTCCCATTCATGACAATCTCTAATTCCAAGCGTTTTACAGACTCTGGTAGTCTCAGATTATGAAATCTCTTCTGTACATTAAAGATCTCTTCTACCCGTGACTAGCACCATAAAACTTATCATCTTAAGGGCTAAGGCTACACCTTTCTGTTCCCAAAAGTTTTTAAAAGAAGAAAAGAGAGATGGGACATAAGAAGGTTAGGACAACCTTTAGAAACATTCCAGATTCTACTTTATAAGGATGAGTTGTAATTTTGCCCTCAAAGTGATGCAGGCTTACTTGTATCCATTAAGTTTTCTATTGGGTTGGTCAAAAATTTCATCTAGGTTTTCCAGTAAGATGTTATAGAAAAAGCCCAGTGAACTTTTTGTCAGCACAGTACAATAAACCAAGATGTTTATAAAAGAAATAATACATTTAAATTTGCCTTTAACATATTTCTATATGTATCTATTATCTGTATAGCTTTTGATCACTTGTGTGTGTGTTACTGGATCACTTGTTCAGTTGTGTCTGACTCTTTGCGAACCCTTGGACTGTAGCCTGCCAGGCCCCTCTGTCCATGGAATTCTCTAGGCAAGAATACTGGAGTGGGTTTCTATTCCCTTCTCCAGGGGAATCTTCCCAACCTAGGAATTGAACCTACATCTCCAGCATCTCCTACATTGGCAGGCAAGTTCTTTACCACTAGTGCCACATGGGAAGCCCAAGTGGGCTTGATCACTTGAGCCATTGATTAAAAGTGTAACCAGGCCTCTACATATGTTGAGAACTTGGTTCTTCTACAAAACAAGATTTACCATCCCTTCTTATCACACTACCGAGACTTAGAAAGATGATAACCACCATGTACTAAAGGCTTATTCTTCTAATCTTCTAAAATACAGTGTATACAGTTTTAACCACAGCTAAGATAACCTCATGCCATAGTAATCAGAACATCCAATGATTTTTCTCTCCAATTATCCATATCATATAAGCTCATCTCACTATAGACAAAAATAGTTCTAAAATCCAAGTACGGTTTAGCTTCTTTTACCTTTACTAGTGATACATTGCAAATACAGTTTTTCTCCTGGTACTGTATCTCATTTCCTCTTTCTCAGTTTCAATGTTCTTTAAAAAAGAAACTTGGTGTTACTTTATTAATATTTTAATTCTCAAAATACATATCTTATGAAAGCAACAGAATCAGTGATCATGCAAAAAATTACAGGAGTTACCTCTTATATGACTAACATTCAAAAACTGTATTTAAATTCACTTAGTTTCCCTCAATGGTCCAATAAGCATAACACAGATAAAGGAGATAATTAAGTCCTCTGCATGAAATGGAATGGATTCTCATGAATTAACTTCTAAAACTGAATCTATACACTCTGAATGAGAGAACCCGTTTCAGGCATGATTGTAAAGTATAATAGTAAGGCCATTTGTCAAGCTGAAGCCATGGAATGCTGAGTATTTCAGAAATTCTTCCTATTACTTTGGAATTCAAGTATAATAATGAAACAGGATTTGAGTTTTCATGTAAAATAAAATAATTATGTTAAAGTTCAGGTAAGACAATTGAGGAAGTATCAGTGTATCTTGCTGGCCTGCAGGTACAAACATTGAAGCCTTTTGTGCTTTTGTTTAAGATTTGTATTATTTACCTTTTGAAACTTTTATATATATTCACATTGTGAAAAATAGGATTGTGTGTGGTTGGGGTGTGTGTGTGTGTGTATGTATGTGTATGTGTGTGTGCAAATAGGGAAGAAAATGTTGTAGGCCACCTCCTCCTAGTGCCCATACATTTAGTTCTGTTACAGATGATGTCATATTCACTTATTGTGCATGAGCACTTTGGCCAATTAGGTGGTAATTGTGTGTTGAGTTTTATCAAGATATTGTCAACCTGAGGTACTCCACTAATTAATTCTTCAAGCTCCCTTAACCATTTCTAGCTCTCTCAACATTAGAGCAGATTATTTGAATTTATTATTCTATTTAAATAAATTTAACTGGAGTTATTCTATGATGTTAATAATAGTGAAACTTTAAAAGGTTCAAGACAAATAGTTCAATTTTATGTTTTAGAACCAACCACAGCTGTTTTTACACTACAACCGCAGAGTTAAGACAGAAGCATATGGCTCGCAAGGCCTAAAACATTTACTGTCTTGTTCCAAATAGAAGAAAGTTTTCTAATCTCCATTATACTGTATACGTTCATATGTGAAAGTGGGAAACAAGATTAAAATACATAAAGAGAAGATAAAGGAGCAGAGCCTGAATTCTCTCTTTGTGTTACATTGTAAGGAATTGTTGCCATCTTGAGGGACAGACAGCTATTAGGCCCAGCAGGGTGATTTTCACTTTTCTAAATCACAAATAGTACAAATGTCTGTAATGGATCTTAATATTAGACTCAATTTTACAATCCCCAATTGCTGTAGGAAGATTATGGACGGTAGGTGAGGAAACATGCAGTTTTTGTTAAAGAACCAGCTTTGGCTCACAGTGGGTAATCCATTCCTGTTCTAGTTGCTGTAGCTAAAGTAAAATTTTTTGTTCAAGTTCCAACTGCTCTGCAATGGATATTTGCCCTAAATATTGCTGGTTAATTTAGTCCTCTTTTGTGGGAGAGGATCCCAATGAGTCATGGTAAATAAATGATAGTGAACTAGAACTTTACTAGAACATGGAAAAAGTAGCACCTAGGTGATGGACAGGGAGGCCTGGTGTGCTGCGATTCATGGGGTCGTAAAGAGTCTGACATGACTGAGTGACTGAACTGAATTGAAGGTCTATAAAAAAACTATTTGTAGTTTGGCTGAGTAACGTCATGGTTAGTGGAAATGTACTTCAGGCAACATACCTTACTTTTTGGAAAACTGTTACAGTGACTTCTGCTTAAAATTCAGGAAATAATTAGAATATTTAATGAAACATGCAAATAAGTGTTTCTGTTTTATATTTTATGAGATTAAAATGCATTATGATATCAAGGTATATTTTTCAAATGTATTTCTGAAATGCTTTTAAATAATCAAATGTTTTTTTAAATAAATGCTATTAGGATAACAAATTATAACTTAGTGTAAGATAAAGTTAGATACATTCCTCACACCATATACAAATGTAAATTCAAAATGGTTCAGAAAACTAAATGTAAACATTGAAATTTTAGGATCTAGAAGAAAGGACATATTCCTATGTAAGCTAGGTATAAGGAAATGTTTTCTAAATTGATTCAATATTCAGACACAACAAAATTAAAGGCTAAATTTCACTAGATGGGAATAAAAACTTTCACATGACAAAATGCACCCTAAGTAACATCAAAGACTAAAATTGGGAGAAAATATTTATGAAAGATAAACATAGACAATTTCCCTAAGTGGCTCTGAAATATGTGAAAAGATATCATCTTTATTCATGATAAGACCAATGAGAAATAATGCTACACTGAAATACCCGTGATACTGGCAAAATTTAAAACAACTTAAAAATACTCTCTGTTGGACAAAAGGTGGGTAAACAGGCATTCTTATACATTCCAGTTGGTAATAAAAATTGACCCTAAGGAACCATTTGGCCATATCTAAGAAAATTACATGGAAATTTATCTTCAAACACAGAAATCCTAATTTTACGAGTTTATCCTGAAAATCAGTTCAGTTCAGACATTCAGTCGTGTCTGACTCTTTGCAACCCCATGAATCGCAGCACACCAGGCCTCCCTGTCCATCACCAACTCCTGGAGTTCACTCAAACTCATGTCCGTAGAGTTGGTGATGCCATCCAGCCATCTCATCCTCTGCAGTTCCCTTCTCCGATTGCCCCCAATCCCTCCCAGCATCAGAGTCTTTTCCAATGCATCAACTCTTTGCATGAGGTGGCCAAAGTACTGGAGTTTCAGCTTTAGTATCAGTCCTTCCAATGAACTACCAAGACAGATCGCCTTTAGAATGGACTGGTTGGATATCCTTGCAGTCCAAGGGACTCTCAAGAGTCTTCTCCAACACCACAGTTCAAAAGCATAAATTCTTGGGCACTCAGCTTTCTTCACAGTCCAACTTTCACATCCATACAATACCACAGGAAAAACCATAGCCTTGATTAGACGGACCTTTGTTGGCAAAGTAATGTCTCTGCTTTTTGATATGCTGTCTAGATTGGTCATAACTTTCCTTCAAGGGGTAAGCATCTTTTACTTTCATGGCTTCAGTCACCATCTGCAGTGATTTTGGAGCCCAAAAAATAAAGTCTGACACTGTTTCCGCTGTTTCCCCATCTATTTCTCATGAAGTGATGGGACTGGATGCCATGATCTTAGTTTTCTGAATGTTGAGTTTTAAGCCAACTTTTTCACTCTCCTCTTTCACTTTCATCAAGAGGCTTTTGAGTTCCTCTTCACTTTCTGCCATAAGGGTGGTGTCATCTGCATATCTGTGGTTATTGATATTTCTCCCGGCAATCTTGATTCCAGCTTGTGTTTCTTTCAGTCCAGCACTTCTCATGATGTACTCTGCATATAAGTTAAACAAGCAGGGTGACAATATACAGCCTTGANCCTCCTCACTTTCTGCCATAAGGGTGGTGTCATCAGCATATCTGAGGTTATTGATATTTCTCCCGGCAATCTTGATTCCAGCTTGTGTTTCTTCCAGTCCAGCGTTTCTCATGATGTACTCTGCATATAAGTTAAATAAGCAGGGAGACCATATACAGCCTTGACGTACTCTTTTTCCTATTTGGAACCAGTCTGTTGTTCCATGTTCAGTTCTAACTGTTGCTTCCTGACCTGCATACAGATTTCTCAAGAGGCAGGTCAGGTGGTCTGGTATTCCCATCTCATTCAGAATTTTCCACAGTTTATTGTGATCCACACAGTCAAAGGCTTTGGCATAGTCAATAAAGCAGAAATAGATGTTTTTCTGGAACTCTCTTGCTTTTTCCATGATCCAGCGGATGTTGGCAATTTGATCTCTGGTTCCTCCTCTGCTTTAATTTTTAGGCAGCATAAAGCCTGCCTTCTGGTTCTGAGGGGACTGCAGTGGATGGGCAAGGACAAGGAGGAGGTGAGGCTTAGACTCCACCCTGCCCTGCCATCCTGGGGATGTGTCTCAGGGCTGGAAGGTTTCATGATACTTGCACGCACTGGACTATCTGGGCCAGGCTTGCCCCTTCTGCCTTGATCTGATTCTTTTATTCATATCTCTATCATTTGCTGAACTACTGAGTTAGAGGTACAGTGGCAAATAGGACAGACACATGAACTCCCAAGAAGCTGAGGTTCCAGTGTGTGTGTGGAAGAAACAGGCAATGAGCAATAATACTATTATGTATTATAAATATATGAAATATACTTTCTAAGTGTTAGGAAGGATGTAACCAGGGTATTTATTATGAGAGAGAATCATGTAGTGGTCGAGGAAGTCTCTCTTCTGTGACATCTGAACTGATCCCTAAAAAGTAAGATGAGGTAGGCCTGGGAAGAATTGAAATAAAGCATTGACCTAGACCTAGGGAACAGCAAGTGCAAAGGCCCTGTGGTAGTAAAGAGCTTGCACATTCAAAGGCCAGTGTCAATGGAGCAAGCATGCATTCAGGAGTGTAACTGAAGATGAGGTGGGAGGGAGGCAGGGCCAGTCCTGCCAGGAATTTGGATTTTGTTCTAAAGATGAAGGGTGTGGCTCATATGGTAAAGAATCCACCTGCAATGTGGGAGACCTGAGTTCAACCCCTATGTTGATTGGCCAGTGTCAATGGAGCAAGCATGCATTCAGGAGTGTAACTGAAGATGAGGTGGGAGGGAGGCAGGGCCAGTCCTGCCAGGAATTTGGGTTTTGTTCTAAAGATGAAGGGTGTGGCTCATATGGTAAAGAATCCACCTGCAATGTGGGAGACCTGAGTTCAACCCCTATGTTGATAAGATCCCCTGGAGGAGGGCATGGCAACCCACTCCAGTATTCTTGCCTGGAGAATCCCAAGGACAGAGGAGCCTGGTGGGCTGCAGTCCATGCGGTCGCAAAGAGTCGGACACGACTGAGTGACTAAGCACAGGAGGGCCTGAAGAAGGGGACATGATGGTTTGGTTTATGTTTTGAAGATCACTCTGTCTGCTTAACTGAAAACAGGCTAGTGTACAGTGGGTGGCAGTATGTATGGGGAGGGGGTTGTATTATTCCTCTCGGTCATTCACTTCTCTTGGTGGGAGGATCATGCCTTCCTGCCTCACTGGCTCCCAGTTTGGTTCTATGAATTGCTTTGGCCAATGAAATGGGAATGGGAGTGACACGTGCCATTTTGGGGGAGAAGCTTTAAGGCATTGCATGATTTGCAATGTCTTTTTTTCTTCCTCCAAAACAACTTGGCTTGTTCTAGAGGGAGGTGGTTCCATCTACCCACCACGCCAAAGATGGCATGGATCAGAGCTGCATCTTACTGCAGTAAACAGGCAGCATGACCGAAATATGTCTTTATTCCTTTAAGCTGCTCAAATAGGGAGATCACTTGTTACTGCAGCACCGCTTAACCTGACCTGACTAATGCAGGGGCTGAAAATGGAAGTGGAGGAACCGCCAAGAAGACCATCCGTCTGGTTGAGCTGAGAGATGAGGCAGTCCAGTCCAAGGAGGTAGTGGAGGAGTGGGGACCTTCTTCCCAACATCAACTTTCCGTGAGGTTTAGCCCTGGCTGGGAGTCAGAGGGACAAGCTGGGAGTTTTCTTCTCTGCCTCAGAGTCTGCAGGAAGTACAGAGCCTGTTTTCTGGGGCACCTGGGCCTCGGTCTTCTGGCTGCGCTGGGCTCCCTTTGTCACCCAGGGACAGAGGCGCTGGCTGCCCAACTCCAAATCTGGTGGCCTGGCTCACGTAAAAACACCAATGTCTTTCTCTGAAATTAGGGCTGGCTGGCACATGGCATGAGGACTGTAGTTACTTTTGGAGGCCGATGGTCAGAAGCCTGGATGGAGCTACCTAAGTTTGGTGTCTTTATATCCTGGGAGGAGGCAGGCTGAAGACTCCAGAGATAATTGCTCTGTAGGCAAAGTAGGGGAGAAGGCACAGGCCACGATGGGACAAGGGTCTCCGGTGCTTTCTGCATCAGCCAGGAAACACCTGAATGTCCCCCAAAAGTTACCTGCTGGATGGACAGGGCAAGACTTGGCATGCTGAGAAGACCTATTCCAGGACAAAGGATCCTGCTTATTGTTGGTAATAACCAAATTCACCATTTATTGCATCATACTATAAACCAGATACTGTGATAAGTGCTAGCTGCCTTGGTTAATCTTCATGACAATTCATAAGGTAAGGTTTACTGATTTTAAAAGTGACCAAAGCAATATTTTCCTAATGGGCAATTTTAACCATTACAGAAATATACAAGGAAGCTTGTGAGAACCTCCACTCACATTGCTCACAGATATATTCATTTCTTTGACCAGTTTATAGAGGAGAAAACCAAGACTCAGAGAATAATAATAGTGACAGCATTTCTTGAGCATATAGGGTGCTCCAGAGTCTACCGTCACTGTTCCCACTGTTGCCCCATCTATTTGCCATAAAGTGATGGGACCAGACACCATGAAGTTAGTTTCTGAAAGCTGGCTTAAAACTCAACATTCAGAAAACTAAGATCATGGCATCTGGTCCCATCACTCCATGGCAAATAGATGGGGAAACAATAGAAACAGTGACAGACTTTATTTTCTTGGACTCCAAAATCACTGCAGATGGTGACTACAACCATGAAATTGAAAGATGCTTGCTGCTTGGAAGAAAAGTTATGACCAACCTAGACAGCATATTAAAAAGCAGAGACATTACTCTGCCAACAAAGGTTCATCTAGTCAGAGCTTTGTTTTTTTCCAGTTCAGTTCAGTCGCTCAGTCATACCTGACCTTTGCGACCCCATGAATCGCAGCACGCCAGGCCTCCCTGTCCATCACCAACTCCCGGAGTTCACTCAGACTCATGTCTATCAAGTCAGTGATGCCATCCAGCCATATCATCCTCTGTTGTCCCCTTCTCCTCCTGCCCCCAATCCCTCCCAGCATCAGAGTCTTTTCCAATGAGTCAGCTCTTCGCATGAGGTGGCCAAAGTATAGATGTGAGAGTTGAACTATAAAGAAAGCTGAGCGCCAAAGAATTGATGCTTTTGAACTGTGATGTTGAAGACTCTCGAGAGTCCCTTGGACAGCAAGGAGATCCAACCAGTCCATCCTGGAAGAAATCAGTCCTGAATATTCCTTGGAAGGACTGATGCTGAAGCTGAAACTCCAGCACTTTGGCCACCTGATGCGAAGAGCTGACTCACTGGAAAAGACCCGGATGCTGGGAAAGATTGAAGGTGGGAGAAGGGGACGACGGAAGATGAGATGGTTGGATGGCATCACCGACTCGATGGACATGAGTTTGAGCAAGCTCTGAGAGTTGGTGATGGACAGGGAGGCCTGCCGTGCTGCAGTCCATGGGATCATAAAGAGTCGGACACGACTGAGCGACTGAACTGAACTGAACTGAGATTCTACTAAGCACTTTTCATGCATTGTCTCATATACTCATATACTCTGTATTCATATACAGAATTCTTGGGAGGAGATAGCTCTTATCAGCCCCATTTTACAGATGAACAACTGAGTCTCAGAAGCCCAATTAAATGGGCTGAAGTTACTTACCAGGGAGATAAGAGGTGGAACTGGGATTTGAGCACAGAGCAGTCAGAAAACGTTGTATTGAGTGTCTGCTGACTCCTCCCTGGTTCCAGGCCCTGTGTCAGGAGCTGGGAGACAGATACCAGATGCGGACCCTGGCCTTGTGGCCTCATTCTTGCGGGAGAAGAAGAGGACAACACAGTATTGAGAAAGTCTTGTGTGTAAAGTAAAAGGCGTTTCTGTGTATTTAAGGGGAGAGGGAGGGAGGGGGATTCTAGGGAAGTTTGGGGAGCTGTTGAAAGCCAAGGTGAACAGAAAGAGCCCTGGACAGGAGTCACTGGCCTCGGCTCTTGTCCCAGCCCTGGCATCACAGGTATTCATCAAATATCTCTGAGCACCTGCTATTGCCACCAAGGTGCCACAGAGCCCGTGTCCACTCTTGTGATGCTCACAGCCTTACGGGGAGCAGTGTAAGGAAGCTTGTGAAAGTGGAAATGAGGTCATGTTTCTTACTGTGGCACGCGAGGCCATCCTGACCTTTGACTGCACTGGCCACAGCTCCTTGCCTCTTCTCCACTCTGTGTGCAGGCCTCATGAACTCTCAAATTCTTGAATAGGTCAGAGTTGCTACACCCACGGGCCCTTTGCACATGCTTTCTCTACTTTTTCTTCGGATTTCAAATTTTTTATCGTTTCATCAAGGAAGCATTCCTAACCCCTATGACACAGTCAAGGTCTGCCCACTAGCTGTTCCTTATGATATTTATGGTATTTGTGCTGTGTGGAAAAACCCAGTCCATCAACTCAGACTTGCAAGAAATGGACTTGTCTTTATTTTTATGTCCCATTGGTCTAGTTGCCTTTGCCTTTATGAGAAAGAGAGTGAGAGTGTTAGTCGCACGGTTGTGTCCAACTCTTTGTGACCCTATGGACTGTAGCCCTCTAGGTGCCTCTGTCCATGGAATTCTCCAGGCAAGAATACTGGAGTGGGTAGCCCTTCCCCTCTCCCCCAGGGATTGAACCTGGGGGTCCTGTGTTGCAGGCGGATTCTTTACCATCTGAGCCACCAGGGAAGCCCTGTCTCTGTATTAATACCACACTATCTTAATTACTTTACCTCGACAATAAGTCTTGATAGTCAGTGGTTTAAGTTCTTTAACTTTGTTCTTCAAGATCATCTTGGTTATTCTTAACCTTTGCGTTTTCATGAAAACAAATTTAAACTAACTTTTAGTTTCCACCAAAAAAGCCTGCTGGGATTTGGATTTGGATTGCACTGAATCCAAATTTATGGATTCTCTCTAATTTATGGAAAATAGATAGATTTACAACATTAAGTATTCTAATCCATGAATATGGTATACTCCTATTGATTTTAAGTCTTTAATTTCTTTGAATAATGTTTTCTAGTTTTCTATCTAGAGGGCTTATAACGTCTCATCTTAGATTTATTATTAGCTATTTGATATTTTTGATTCTGTTATAAATAGTATATTTTTACATTTCATTTTAAACTTATAATTAATATATAGAAAAACAATTCAATTGTTGGCTAAATTTGTCAAATCATTTATATTATTTGTACATTATTTTAGATTTTCTGTATGGAAGGACTGATGCTGAAGCTGAAACTCCAGCACTTTGGCCACCTGATGCGAAGAGCTGACTCACTGGAAAAGACCCGGATGCTGGGAAAGATTGAAGGTGGGAGAAGGGGACGACGGAAGATGAGATGGTTGGATGGCATCACCGACTCGATGGACATGAGTTTGAGCAAGCTCTGAGAGTTGGTGATGGACAGGGAGGCCTGCCGTGCTGCAGTCCATGGGATCATAAAGAGTCGGACACGACTGAGCGACTGAACTGAACTGAACTGAGATTCTACTAAGCACTTTTCATGCATTGTCTCATATACTCATATACTCTGTATTCATATACAGAATTCTTGGGAGGAGATAGCTCTTATCAGCCCCATTTTACAGATGAACAACTGAGTCTCAGAAGCCCAATTAAATGGGCTGAAGTTACTTACCAGGGAGATAAGAGGTGGAACTGGGATTTGAGCACAGAGCAGTCAGAAAACGTTGTATTGAGTGTCTGCTGACTCCTCCCTGGTTCCAGGCCCTGTGTCAGGAGCTGGGAGACAGATACCAGATGCGGACCCTGGCCTTGTGGCCTCATTCTTGCGGGAGAAGAAGAGGACAACACAGTATTGAGAAAGTCTTGTGTGTAAAGTAAAAGGCGTTTCTGTGTATTTAAGGGGAGAGGGAGGGAGGGGGATTCTAGGGAAGTTTGGGGAGCTGTTGAAAGCCAAGGTGAACAGAAAGAGCCCTGGACAGGAGTCACTGGCCTCGGCTCTTGTCCCAGCCCTGGCATCACAGGTATTCATCAAATATCTCTGAGCACCTGCTATTGCCACCAAGGTGCCACAGAGCCCGTGTCCACTCTTGTGATGCTCACAGCCTTACGGGGAGCAGTGTAAGGAAGCTTGTGAAAGTGGAAATGAGGTCATGTTTCTTACTGTGGCACGCGAGGCCATCCTGACCTTTGACTGCACTGGCCACAGCTCCTTGCCTCTTCTCCACTCTGTGTGCAGGCCTCATGAACTCTCAAATTCTTGAATAGGTCAGAGTTGCTACACCCACGGGCCCTTTGCACATGCTTTCTCTACTTTTTCTTCGGATTTCAAATTTTTTATCGTTTCATCAAGGAAGCATTCCTAACCCCTATGACACAGTCAAGGTCTGCCCACTAGCTGTTCCTTATGATATTTATGGTATTTGTGCTGTGTGGAAAAACCCAGTCCATCAACTCAGACTTGCAAGAAATGGACTTGTCTTTATTTTTATGTCCCATTGGTCTAGTTGCCTTTGCCTTTATGAGAAAGAGAGTGAGAGTGTTAGTCGCACGGTTGTGTCCAACTCTTTGTGACCCTATGGACTGTAGCCCTCTAGGTGCCTCTGTCCATGGAATTCTCCAGGCAAGAATACTGGAGTGGGTAGCCCTTCCCCTCTCCCCCAGGGATTGAACCTGGGGGTCCTGTGTTGCAGGCGGATTCTTTACCATCTGAGCCACCAGGGAAGCCCTGTCTCTGTATTAATACCACACTATCTTAATTACTTTACCTCGACAATAAGTCTTGATAGTCAGTGGTTTAAGTTCTTTAACTTTGTTCTTCAAGATCATCTTGGTTATTCTTAACCTTTGCGTTTTCATGAAAACAAATTTAAACTAACTTTTAGTTTCCACCAAAAAAGCCTGCTGGGATTTGGATTTGGATTGCACTGAATCCAAATTTATGGATTCTCTCTAATTTATGGAAAATAGATAGATTTACAACATTAAGTATTCTAATCCATGAATATGGTATACTCCTATTGATTTTAAGTCTTTAATTTCTTTGAATAATGTTTTCTAGTTTTCTATCTAGAGGCCTTATAACGTCTCATCTTAGATTTATTATTAGCTATTTGATATTTTTGATTCTGTTATAAATAGTATATTTTTACATTTCATTTTAAACTTATAATTAATATATAGAAAAATAATTCAATTGTTGGCTAAATTTGTCAAATCATTTATATTATTTGTACATTATTTTAGATTTTCTGTAAACACAACCACATTATCTCCTTCTTCCTTTATAATCTTTATGCCTTTTTCTTGTTATTCTGGCTAGGATCCTTAGTATAATGTTAATCAGAAGGCGTGATAGTAGATACAATTGTCTTATTAGAAATTTCAGAGGAGGGACTTCTCTGGTGATTCAGTAACTAGGCTCCCACACTATCTGTAAGCTCTATAGGCCCCAATGCAGGGGCCTGGGTTCAGTCCCTGGTCAGGGAACTAGATCCCACGTGCTGTAACTAAGACCTGGCACAGCCAAATAAATAAATAATTTTTTAAAAAGAAATCTGAGAGCAATGTTCTTAAAATTTTGCTCTTGGGTATGATGTTTGCTGTGGTTTCATATAGATACTTTTTGTCAGATTAAGGAAATTTTTATTTCTAAATATTTGCTAAAAGTTTTAAAATTGGTGTTAACTTTTATCAAATGATTTTTTGCATGTATTGAGATGATTGTATGATTTTTGCCATATATTTCCTTTATTCTATTGATTATGATAATTGATTAAAATTTTTTGAAGTATAATTGATTTATAGTATTGTATTAGTTTCTGGAGTAAAGCAAAGTGATTCGTATATATATATCTCTCCATGTGCTATATGGTAGGACCTTGTTATTTATCTATTTTATATATAATAGTTTATATCTGCTAGATAATTGTTTTTTAAGTGTTAAACTAAACCTCTCATTCCTAAGGAGAAAAATCTCAACTTGGTTGTGACCATAATAGTCTATATACATATGGATTTGGCCTACCTGTATTTTGGTAAGGATTTATGTATCTATCTCATTTTATTCTTACAAGAACTGTGCAAGGAAGATAATTCTTATAATCTCCACTTTAAAAACAAACAACTGAATCTAAGAGTAATTAATCACAAGAGATTGATTAATAATTTTATTTTCTTGCAATGTTTTTGTATCAGGGTTATGTTGGCCTCAAAATATATTAAAAATACAATTTAAGAATCATTCTTTGAAATAGTTTGTATAAGAATGATATGATTTCCTTCTTATATGTTTGGAAGAATTCAACAGTGAAACCAACTGTATCTGAATTTTTTTTTCTGATACTTCTTTTTTTAAATGGATATCTTTTCTCGAAAGGTATAACTAGGTTTTCCGTTTCTTCTCATGTCAGTTTATGTTAGTTGAATTGTTTGGGAAATTTGTCCAGCTCATCTAGATTATCATTTATTATTGTCAAACTCTACATAATATCTTTAACATTAATTTTTATATTTTTTTAATATCTGTAAGCTCTATAGTGATATGTCCTTTTATATTTCATATTTTGGTTATTTACACTTTCTACATAAAATCAACTTTAGGAAGTTCAGTGAAGCTATCCAAGGCTACCAACCTACGTACAACCCAGGCTTTTTCACTCTGGGGTTTTGCTGCCTCCTTTGGTTTTCCCTGGAATTAAGATGCATTGATTTTTTTTTCAGAGCCTATGACACTTTCTATTGCCCTCCTATAACACTTGGCCTACAGGAAATACAGTGTAGGGTTCACCTTTATCAGAGAGCTATAATCTCTATACCACTCTTCACTACTTCTGTCTCTCCCCAAATCCCATATGCCTCTCTGTTACACACACACACACACACACACATACACACACACATTTACACTTGCATCAGCTCAGGAATCTTTGCATAATCTGAGGGATGCGGTAGCTTGCTCTCACTCCTTACATAATCTCCAGAATTTCTCCATGACCTAAGGTTTTGATTCTCCTTTTTGTAAATCAAAATAGACTTCTATTTTCTTTTTCTACTATCTCATTGCTTCCTTGAACTCAGTCAAATCAGAGCATTGAGAGATGGGGTGAGTGGTTAGCAATGAAGGTTTGGAAGCAGACAGATGAGCTTGAGACAGTCACTTAACCCCTCAGAGCCTCAACTTTGCCAGTTGTAAAATGAAGGTTAAGATACCAATCCTGCGTGCTCACAGTGTAGTGATGAAGACTCAAATGAATGCTCAAAACAAGGATGCTTAAAGATAGGTTATTTATTCTTTTGTGAACTATATTATCCACTCAATAGTTTATATAAACATGTACATAGAGTTTAAAAAATAATAATTGTAAATAATAGAAAACAATTCAATATAATTAATATGGGCAGCCCCAATGGCTCAACCAGTAAACAATTTGCCTGAAATGATGGAGACCCAGGTTCCATCCTTGGGTTAGGAAAATCCCTGGAGAAGGGAACAGCAACCAACTCCAGTATTCTTGCTTGGAGAATTCCATGGACAGAGGAGTTGGTACGTTATACAGCCTATGGAGTATAGTTATTGTGAGCTATCCCATCCATTCAAAAGTTTATATAAATCATGCACATACAGTTTAAATAATAATAATTGTAAATAATAGAAAGCAATATGATATAATTAATAATAATTATAAAATGGATATCTGTGTCCACACCACCCAGCTTAAGAAATTACTATACCTTTGAGACTCCTTGTGAGTCTTTATTTATTCTTTTGTGAACTATATTATCCACTCAATAGTTTATATAAACATGTACATAGAGTTTAAAAAATAATAATTGTAAATAATAGAAAACAATTCAATATAATTAATATGGGCAGCCCCAATGGCTCAACCAGTAAACAATTTGCCTGAAATGATGGAGACCCAGGTTCCATCCTTGGGTTAGGAAAATCCCTGGAGAAGGGAACAGCAACCAACTCCAGTATTCTTGCTTGGAGAATTCCATGGACAGAGGAGTTGGTACGTTATACAGCCTATGGAGTATAGTTATTGTGAGCTATCCCATCCATTCAAAAGTTTATATAAATCATGCACATACAGTTTAAATAATAATAATTGTAAATAATAGAAAGCAATATGATATAATTAATAATAATTATAAAATGGATATCTGTGTCCACACCACCCAGCTTAAGAAATTACTATACCTTTGAGACTCCTTGTGAGTCTTGATAGATTCTTGCCTTCCTTCCAAGAGAATTTTGTATTAATTATTCTCCTCATTATTTTTCATTTCAGTCCTTTAAAAGATATACTTTAAGAGTTTTTTTTAAGCTTTGCTTATTTTTGAGATTTATATAAATTAATTCTACTATATATGTCTCTTTTGTGACNCCTCATTAGAACTGATTAAAATGTATTCTTTTTAATGGCTGAGTAATACTCCATTGTGTATATGTACCACAGCCTTCTTATCCATTCATCTGCTGATGGACATCTAGGTTGCTTCCATATATGAAATGAATTGCCAGTCCAGGTTTGATGCATGATACTGGATGCTTGGTGCTGGTGCACTGGGACGACCCAGAGGGATGGTGTGGGGAGGGAGGTGGGAGGGGTGTTCAGGATGGGGAACATGTGTATACCTGTGGCAGATTCATGTTGATATGTGGCAAAACCAATATAATATTGTAAAGTAATTAACCTCCAAGTAAAATAAATAAATTTATATTAAAAAATAAAAATAAAAAATAAAAGTAAATGAAGAAAAGAAAAAGAAATTTTCCAAGTAGAAAGGAGGGTGACAGTGGCAAATAAAAGCAAATATGATGACTCAGATAACAGAATAATGTGATGTGGTGCATGAGCTCCATGGTTTGGTGTGGACAGGGTGTCATGTTTGGGGAGGAGATCAGGGTGGGCACACAAGAATGGCCAGGAAAATGAAGTGCCTTGTATATTTTTCAGAGAAATACAAACTTTATCCTATGTGCTGAAAGTTTCAGAAAGAGGTTGTTGGACTTTATTTTTCAATTGGAGTCTATGTATTTTTGGATAATTAAAACTTGTTAGGATTCAGGTTCCTCATTTGTAAAACTGTGATTATAAGGATTAGTTTGAGGATTAGTTGTATCTCCTTAAATGCTTAGCATAACATGGACCCATGGTGCTGTATAAGCTAGCTAATTTTACTGTCATGTTCTTTATTTTCANGTGCTGAAAGTTTCAGAAAGAGGTTGTTGGACTTTATTTTTCAATTGGAGTCTATGTATTTTTGGATAATTAAAACTTGTTAGGACTCAGGTTCCTCATTTGTAAAATTGTGATTATAAGGATTAGTTTGAGGATTAGTTGTATCTCCTTAAATGCTTAGCATAACATGGACCCATGGTGCTGTATAAGCTAGCTAATTTTACTGTCATGTTCTTTATTTTCATTAAGTATTCAAGAGCCATGGGAAAATATTAAAGCCATCAAATAATGCAATAACTGTACTTTTTAATTACAGAAAATGAGGGAAGGGTTAGAAGGGAAGAAAATTATATGAAAAAAAGATGTTTTTATGATAGGTCAGAGGTTAAAGCGTCTGCCTCCAATGTGGGAGACGCGGGTTCGATCCCTGGGTCGGGAAGATCCCTGGAGAAGGAAATGGCAATCCACTCCAGTATTCTTGCCTGGAGAATCCTATGGACAGAGAAGCCTAGTGGGTTACAGTCCATGGGGTCGCAAAGAGTCAGACACGAATGAGGGAAGGGTTAGAAGGGAAGAAAATTATATGAAAAAAAGATGTTTTTATGATAGGTCAGAGGTTAAAGCGTCTGCCTCCAATGTGGGAGACGCGGGTTCGATCCCTGGGTCGGGAAGATCCCTGGAGAAGGAAATGGCAATCCACTCCAGTATTCTTGCCTGGAGAATCCTATGGACAGAGAAGCCTAGTGGGTTACAGTCCATGGGGTCGCAAAGAGTCAGACACGACTGAGCGACTTCACCTCACCTCACCTCAAGTTTAGTTAAACTCTATAAAGTTTAGATATGAAATATAAAATAGTTTAATATTAAAATTTAAATGTTTTTCTTTTAAACTGTGAAAAATATAGAAGGGAATGGTATCTCATTTAAAAGATTATTTAAAATAGAATAGATAAGGTAAAATTATGGAAGAATATATGGTGAAAATGAAACAAAAGAAGAAATAATACCACCAAATTTTTAGGTTTATGGTTATCATTCATTAAAAAATAATTCATTAAGGCAAAAGGTTATATTTGTTATTGCATTGTTACTAAGCATTAATAATAAAGCATGTTGTAAGGGAAATGATAATAATTACTTTAATTAAAAAAAACTGAACTGCTGGAGGTAACTACTATGAACAACTATTTAGAGATATCTAAAAGCTCAACATTCAGAAAACTAAGATCATGACATCTGGTCCCATCACTTCATGGGAAATAGATGCGGAAATGGTGGAAACAGTGTCAGACTTTATTTTGGGGGGCTCCAAAATCACTGCAGATGGTGATTTCAGCCATTAAAACACTTACTCCTTGGAAGAAAAGTTATGACCGACCTAGATAGCATATTGAAAAGCAGAGACATTACTTTGCCAACAAAGGTCATTCTAGTCAAGGCTATGTTTTTTCCTGTGGTCATGTATGGATGTGAGAGTTGGACTGTGAAGAAAGCTGAGCACTGAAGAATTGATGCTTTTGAACTGTGGTGTTGGAGAAGACTCTTGAGAGTCCCCTGGACTGCAAGGAGATCCAACCAGTCCATTCTGAAGGAGATCAGCCCTGGGATTTCTTTGGAAGGAATGATGCTAAAGCTGAAACTCCAGTACTTTGGCCACCTCA
>SJYX01014182.1:476451-519035 GCA_006410675.1 Oreotragus oreotragus | reverse complement strand
TATGATAGTAAAACAATGTGAAACAAAGTTCTGGTCCCCGACGAAATGTGTTGGTACCAGAAAACTAAAGAACAGCATACTACACCTGTCAAGTACATTTTACTACCACTACCACGCCCCGCCCCCCCAACCAAAAAAAGAACTGATCTGAACTATGCTTAGGTGCTTAGTGACAGAGTGAAATTTTATTTTGGCATGAGTTTCTTAGGTCAGAGCTAGTCAGAATAATTTGAAGGTCACTCTAGGGGAAGTACTAGTCCAGAGCTTCATTCAGAATTCTGAATTCAAGATATTAATTTATAAATATAAATTATATTTATAATAGATAAGATACTGGAAGTTGTAGGAATGCTAAGAGAGATCATGAGATACAGGGGGAAAACAGTTTAAGAAGTGGGCTTATAGAACATGAAAAATGAATAGCCATTCATTTCTATGTCACTGAACCTTTTACGAGATATGGTGGTGGTTTAGTTGCTAAGTCGAGTCCAACTCTTGAGACCCCATAGACTGTAGCCTGCTAGGCTTCTCTGTCCATGGGATTCTCCAGGCAAGAATACTGGAGTGGGTTGCCATTTTCTTCCCCAGGGGATTTTCCCAACCCAGGAATTAAACACAGTCTCCAGCACTGCAGGAAGATTCTTTACCAACTGANGACTGTAGCCTGCTAGGCTTCTCTGTCCATGGGATTCTCCAGGCAAGAATACTGGAGTGGGTTGCCATTTTCTTCCCCAGGGGATTTTCCCAACCCAGGAATTAAACACAGTCTCCAGCACTGCAGGAAGATTCTTTACCAACTGAGCTACAAGGCAAGCCCCTAGTTTTAAGAAGTGGGTTTAGAAGAACATGAAAAATGAATAGCCAAAGACTTTGAACAAGAAGAGTATGATGCATTGACGAAAAATAGGGGAGAATTCTGAGAGGAAGAACAGGTTGGGTCACAGAATGAGTGACATTGCTTGAAATAATAATTAACTTACTTTTTAACACAATGCTCGATATTTCTAAGCTAAAATGTGGGCTCCATAGTTCAGAGAAAAGGTCAGTTTTCATTCTAATCCAAAAGAAAGGCAATGCCAAAGAATGTTCAAACTACCACACAATTGCATTCTTCTTATATGCTAGCAAAGTAATGCTCAAAATTCTCCAAGTTAGGCTTCAACAGTACTGTGAACTGTGAACTTCCAGATGTTCAAACTGGATTTAGACAAGGGAGAGGAACCAGAGATCAAATTGCTAACATCTGTTGGATAATTTAAAAAGCAGAGGTTCCAGAAAAACATCTACTTAGGCTTTATTGACTACACCAAAGCCTTTTACCATGTGGATCACAATTAACTGTGGAAAATTCGTAAAGAGACGAGAATACCAGACCACCTGACCTGTCTCCTGAGAAATCTGTATGCAGGTCAAGAAGCAACAGTTAGAACTAGACATAGAACAACAGACTGGTTCCAAATCAGGAAAGAAGTACTTCAAGGCTGTATATTGTCATCCTGCTTATTTAACTTATACGCAGAGTACATCATGCAAAATACTGGGCTGGATGGAGCACAAACTGGAATCAGGATTGCCTGGAGAAATATCAATAACCTCAGATATGCAGATGGCACCACACTTATGGCATAAAATGAAGAGGAATTAAAAAGCCTCTTGATGAAAGTGAAAGAGGAGAGTGAAAAAGTTCACTTAAAACTCAACATTCAAAAAACTAAGATCATGGCATCCTGTTTCATCACTTCATGGCGAATAGATGGAGAAGTGATGGAAACAGTGACAGATTTTATTTTGGGGGGCTCCAAAATCACTGCAAATGGTGACTGCAGCCATGAAATTAAAAGATGCCTGCTCCTTGACCAACCTAGACAGTATATGAGAATACTTAGCTATATAATTATAATCTTTGTTTATATGCTTATATTCATAATAATAAAATAATTTTTGAAAAAAAAAAAAAAGCACAGAAATTGCCAACAAAGGTCTGTCTAGTCAAAGCTATGGTTTTTCTGGTAGTCATGTATGAATATGAGAGTTGGACTATAAAGAATGCTGAATGCTGAAGAACTGATGCTTTTGAACTGTGGTGTTGGAGAATTCTCTTGAGAGTCCCTTGGACTGCAAGGAGATCCAACCAGTGGATCCTAAAGGAAATCAGTTCTGAGTATTCATTAGAAGGACTGATGCTGAAATTTTGGCCACCTGATGCAAAGAATTGACTCATTGGAAAAGACCCTGATGCTGGGAAAGATTGAAGGCAGGAGGAGAAGGATAGAGGATGAGATGATTGGATGGCATCAACGACTCAATGGACGTGAGTTTGAGTAAACTCCAGGAATTGATGATGGACAGGGAAGCCTGAACTGATAGCTCAGAGATGAGTTATAAAAGGAAAGAAAAAAAACAAAAAACAAAAAACAGTAGAATGAAATAGAGGTAACTCCAACCTTCTTTACATGCCAAGTTACTTCAACATTTATAGGAAGTGAGAGGAAATTGTAAGAGTTTATCACTGTGCATTATACCTGTATAACAGTTCAGTTTCACCCCTGCCTTTTCACCTGTCTCCAGTGAGGTACTTGCCTTCTAACCACTGAGCTTTCCATGTGCTGATAGTCTGCTTCCTGCTAGTCTGCTTCCTGCCACTCTTTCCCCCAGCCCAGGTTCCGAGTTTAGGTTTCTCTGACCTACTAAGTCAGATAACACTTGTTTATCAGATTTAGCCCAAACATTTTTGATATTTCCTATTTGTTTCGATTTTTTCCTCCAATTCCCTTTTCTTCTCTAGCTTTGTTTTTGTTCCTCAGCATTTTAGTGGAGTCTGGGGAGAGTGCGAGTATAAACATGTGCTTACACCCCGCATTTGCCTACAAGTCCAAAACTGTCATGTGAAGTAAATATATACTCATGCTGAAATAGCAGTGCTGCCTTTTTTTCAGTGATGAGTCATTTCCCTTTCCTCTCAAATCCTAACTCTCTTTCTCTGAAGTGCATTTTCATTATTTCCTATTTTTATAAAATAAATAGGTAGAACATAGATAGTTCTGAAATCTACATTTACCTGCTTCTCTTTGTCTGATTCTGAGTAATATGATTTGGTTTTTCTTCCCTTGTGTAAGATACTGATTTAAGCCTCTGCCTTTTTCTCCCATCATGGTAGGACTACAGTTTCTGTCTCTATAGTAATATGCAACTGCTGTTACTTATTGTCTTTGCAATTTGTTTTACCCTTTCAAAAAGTAAGTTTATAACAAAGGATTACTTATTGTCTTTTCTTTCTCAGACTAAATAATCTTTCAGCTTTCCTTGAAATCTCCCCCCCTCTTTTTTTTTTTGCTGATCTCACTAATTTCTATTTATCTATCTTTAAAAAGTACTGAATTTAAATAGCGTTAACAATGGTTCAGATTCAGAGCATCACATTTCTTTCCTTTAATATCATTTTTTAAAATGAAATGAGCTCACTTGGTAGACTTCTAAGCAATTACGCTCTGCATCGTGTTCTCAGCAACTCTTCTTTGCTATATCCAATAGACTACCTAAAATATCTGTATCCTGTAGACCATTTATCATAGAGTCCACATCATTTTGAGTAATAATTTGTTCTTAAAATAGCAAGCCATTCATTTGTATTTCATGTCAAATATGAGCAAATGATCATACTCACGAAGAGAAGCTGAAAATATAGTTGTTCTTTGTCTCTGGAATATTAATACCACTTCTGGCATCTTGGTATTCCCTGTCCAAAAGCGTAACTGCAAGTCATGAGCCTTATAGAATTTCTGTAGTCATCATCTGTATAACATACTTGAAGAGCTAGAAAAGTAAAATGTCAGCTCCTCATGAAATACCTATTTTGAATCTATTCCAAAATTCAGTTATACAGTGCTGAATTTCCGAGTAAGTCCAGTGCTGCACTTTGCCACCCCCGAATCGGCCATTTGGCTTCTTTGTTGCATATGAAAAAAGGGAGAAGCAGCACAGCACTGTGATACAGACTGTTGATGTTCACGCCACTGTCAACATCATATCATCCAACTGGAAGCAAATTTGAAGACATCCTTCCAAAAGGATGGATGATTCCAAAAGAACTTTTGGATTCCAAAATCCAAATCCAACTTTTGGATTCCACAAGAACTTCCAAAAGTTCCAAAAGAACTACTTAAGTTACTTGAAGTTACACTTACCACTGCTTGAACTATGGTGAGATAAACAAAGGGAAGTAAAGAAGGAGGGAGAAAATTAATAGTTGGCGAGAAATTTTTTTGATCCAGGCATGGTGCTACCTGTTTTATGTATGTTACCCCAGTTAATATGCATGTTCTTCCTCATAAATACCCATTTTTGTTTTCATTTGATTCTCAAAAACATGAAATCTTAGTATATATTTAATACCCAATGCAGTTTAATAATCTAAATTATTAAAATGTTCTAAGATGTATTTGTACATATATTCTTATCCTATAACAGATCTATGAGTAGTAGATGGAATTATTGACATAGAAAATAAATGAGGAAATGCCACATCAGAAATTTAGTAACATGCCCAAATTAATAAGTTTAGTAAGTCAAAAAGATAGGTCTCTCTTATGCCCAAACTAGCACTGCTTCCACTATACCATACTGTTTTCTCACACTCTGGTTAACTTATCTTTTAATTTTTTCCTTTACCTGAAATTTGCTATTTTTATTATTAGCTGCTTATTAAATTCTGTCAGTATTTTGTCTGATCTTTGTTGCTAAATATTTCATCAGCATTGTGACTGACCATTTTGTAAGTAAGCAGTTCCACGAATTTACTCTAGTAATAATAATATAGAAGTTATAGTATAGTCTGTAAGGATGTACCATTTGCATGTGTTCAGTATAGCTTACAGTGTATTCATAGTTCTATTCCTGGTACATAAATGAATGACTTTGATTTATAGTTGCAATGATAATATCTTCATCATTGTGTATCATTTAGTGTAAATAAAATATTCTGCTTGTATTATGTTGTTTTGCATCTTTTAACTCTTTGAACTATGTAGATAATATTGGAGGCACTATAGAGCATAGCATGGATTTCCCAGTCCTGAAATTTTTTATTCATAGTCTTATTTTCCACAGAATTATTAATGAAAAAAACAACCTTTGTTTATTTGTATATCCTTACAATATGGCACTTTGAAGATGTCTTTTATTTCATACTCACATTTCTTAGCTAATGTTGCAAAGCAGACATTCCTCACTGTAGCTGTTATTTATTGATGCTTAAAGGTTCAATGAATTATTCAGCCCCTTTACCCTTCTTGCTTTGCTGCACACCTATTGAGTTTTCAGAGCAGCTTCATATCAATAAATTTGTTCTTGCTTTGCAGCTCCAATTTCATGGTTGGCCTTTTCTAAGCAACATACAAGAAAAATAAATAACCAGAAGGAATAAAATGTGTATACAAATTGCTTTAAATAACTCAATATCCAAGTCCAAGTTCCCATGGGTTTTAAAAATTAAGACATGAAAGCATGATTTCAGAAACAGTCTCCATGCAAATGTAATCAGCAAAAAACTTGTTAACATGCAATCTGTATAGAGTGACATGCTTTCATAGGCATGTTGTACTCAGAATTGAAAGCACTCTTAACAAGCAAGCCCCTAAGTGTTCAACTCACTGCCACTTTCACCTATGTTGTCGCATACTCACAGAAATGTAGACAACAAAACAATGAAAGGCTAATCTGATCAGAATGGAGATTCTAATAAAATGGAAGTTGAGGGAAGAGGTCAAGAACTTCAGTATTTCTGGTTCCTATGAAAAGGAAACCACCCATGTTTATACCTACTTCAAGTTGCAAACTATCAAATCTAGAAAATTTTTTTTCATTAAAAAGAAAGTTACATCATATTCTTTTCATCATAAAAAATAAAGTGATTTTAATACAGGGAAAGCCATTCATGTTATCCAAAACATGTGTGTCAAATTACAAGAGTAAAAGTCTGTTCTATTTTCAGCTAAAATTCTATTTGTATTTCATTGAGAAAATATATTCTTTCCCAGTGTATTAGATTTATTGATGATAGTATCTCTCTCTTTTTCAAAATACTGAACCAAGTATAAACAATAAACACATTCCAAAGAGTATATTTCTATCCATCCATCAACCCATTCAGTTTTCATCAAACATACAGTTAATATCCCAGATAGAAAAGAAGAAAGAACATAAAATATATAAAACACTTACAGTTTATTAAGAAGACACAGATAATAAGTACTATTGCGAGGTACAGGCATTATGTTGCATCTTCATATAATTTCTTGTCTTTTAGTTTTTTTGTTTGGAATATAGTGGATTTACAATGTTGTGTTATTTTCTGCTGCAGTACAGCAACGTGAATCAGTTGTCCGTATACATATATCCACTTTATTTTTAGAATATTTTCCCATATAGGTCATTAGAGTACTGAGTAATAGTTCCCTGTCCTCTACAGTAGGTTGTTATTAGTTATCTATTTTATATGTAGTAATGTGTATATGTCAATACCAATCTCCCAGTTTATCCCTCCCCCTTCTACCCTCCCTGGTAACCATAAGATTGCTTTCTACACCTATAACTCTATTTCTATTTTGTAGGTAAGTATTTATATCATTTTTTAAGGTTCCATGTATAAGCCATATCGTATAAATGTGTCTTTCTCTGCCTGACTTACTTTACTCAGTGTGACAATCTCTAGATCCATCCATGTCGCTGCACATGACATTATTTTTCTTCTTTAGGCCGAGTAATGCTCCTCTGTATATATGTATTCATCTTCTTCAGCCACTTTTCTGTCCATTGATATTTAGGATGCTTCAGTGTGCTGGCTATTGTGAATGGTGCTGCAATGAAAATACAGTTTCGTTTTTCAAAATTCTCAAACAAGTACTGGCAATAAAATCAATGTTTTTTGTTTGTTTGTTTCCATGCATATTTACACACATGCTATTTTTTAATGACTTTTTTTTTTTCAAAAATATGGACCGAATCCACTTGTCTAGTACAGTAGGAAGGCTTCTGCCTGTGAAGATAGGAAATTTTTAATCTTTAGAATAACTTGATGGAAGGTGAAGGTGAAGTCGCTCAGTCGTGTCCGACTCTTTGCGACCCCATGGACTGTAACGTACTAGGCTTCTCCATCCATGGAATTCTCCAGGCAAGAATACTGGAGTGGATTGCCATTTCCTTCTCCAGGGGATCTTCCACTAATGACTACCTGCAAAGAATAGTTCAACATCTAAGAATAAGGAACAAGGTAGTTTCCTTTATGAAATTCCCTGCTGTTGTGTTCAATTACTCTTTGTGTCTGATTCTTTGTGACCCCATGGACTGCAGCGCACCAGGCTTCCCTGTCCTTCACTATCTCCTGGAGTTTGCTCACACTCACGTCCATTGAATCGGTGATGCCATCCAACCATCTCATCCTCTGTCATCACCTTCGCTTCCTTCCCTCAATCTTTCCCAGCATTGGGATCTTTTCTAATTAGTCAGCACTTCACATCAGGTGGCCAAAGTATTGGAGCTTCAGCATCAGTCCTTCCAGTGAATATTCAGGGTTGATTTCCTTTAGGATTGACTAATTTGATCTCCTTGCTGTCTATGGGACTCTCAATAGTCTTCTCCAGTACCGGGTCAAAAGCATCAATTATTGGGCTCTCAGCCTTTTTTATGGCCCAGTTCTTGCATCTGTACATGACTAAGGCCCATTTCAATTATCTTATTTAATTTAATGGGGATTCCCTGGTAGCTCAGCTGGTAAAACATCTGCCTACAATGCAGGAGACCCCGGTTCAACTCCTGGGTCAGGAAGATCCACTGGAAAAGGGATAGACTACCAACTGCAGTATTCTTGGGCTTCTCTGGTGGTTCAGACAATAAAGAATCCACCTACAAGATGGGAGAAACTGTTCCACCTCTGGGTTGGGAAGATCCCCTGGAGAATAGAATGGCTACCCACTCCAGTATTACTGTACCTTCTTGAGATTGATATTATCATCTCCATTTTATACATGAAGAAACTACATGCCCTGGTTTGTTTTTCCCCAGAAGCTGACCCTGAGATAGATTGGGAATTCAAGTAGTTTTATAGGAAGCTGATCCCAAGAAATGCCAGGAGAAGAGTGAGGGTGTGAAAGAGGTAAGCAAAGACAGTCATAAAGAGTGAGATTTTAAGCACTTACCACTGTGGGTAATTGGAGTTCACTTTTACTGAGAAATGTTGGTGATAGTGTATATAGCTAGCTTCACTTATCTCATTCTAGGGGCCTGAGAGCTGGGAACTTTATCCCCTAAGTCCTTGTTTCTCACTGCTCCATTGCTGTTGATCGAGCACTACCAGCTTGCCCAGCACAGGGGCAGGTAGTGCTCCAGGCCAGCAAAAAGCCGTCAGGCCACAAATGCAGGAGGAATTCTGTAACACAGAGGTGACTAGGTAGGACAGCTGTAGCCTCAAATGCATTAAGGCAAAGAGAATTGTTAAAATCAGATGACAGTATTGACAGCAGAAGTCAGACCAGGTGGGAAACAAAAGTAAATTTTTTTTTCTCATTGTTCTGACAAAATTTGAAAACCTTTAACCTTTTATGGAAACAGACTTTCAAATATGTTTCTAGGAAAATAGTAAAATGTAATTAAAAGCACTTTTCATGTAATATTGCAATTCAACATACCTCCATTACTTTGAATCATACAACAAGCATCTATTGAATACTGATTCTCATGAGAGAAGATGAAATTGTGAATCCAATAACAAACGACTTGGCTGCATCAGACAGTTTTTTGCAATTCTGTGACAACTTCCTTGGCTCTAAGCAAATATACTGTATTCAACGTTGAATTGTATTCAACGTTGAATTGCATTCAACCTTTTAAAAGTATCTTTACCACTGTCTTTTATTTTTGGGTAATGAGTCCTACCAGCTTACAAACACTTGTTTCATGGTTTTAAATTTCTTCTTCAATTAGATTTGCCTGGCTTTCCTCATGGCTCACTGAGGGAAAAACCTGCCTGCCAATGCAGGAGACTCAGGTTCAATCCCTGAGTCCGAAAGATCCCCTAGAGAAAGAAATGGCAACACACTGCAGTGTTCTTGCCTAGGAAATCCCATGGTAAGAGGAGCCTTGTTGGCTACAGTCCATGGGGTTGCAAGAGAGTCAGACATGACTTAGTGACTCAACAACAAATCTACAATAGGTAGTCATCGTCATCTAAATATTTTCTCTCCTTGTTGCTAGTTTTGCTCCGGAGGCAAGCTATAATTTTCATGGCCTGTCTCTAGAGACTTTATATAGTTTCTGTGCCTTGTGTTTATGAAGACCAGCTTTTGAAACTTCAGACAGAACCCAAAGGAAAATATTATATATCACAACAGCAGGATGGCATAGCAGTTGGGATAGTCCTTATTTAAACTGCCCATTTTTGAAGTTACTGCTTTAAGAATTCTGATCAGACATGATGCCTTTCTGAGGAGTTAGCCAACCATGATCTGCTCCCGTGTTTCATCTGCATAAGTGGCAATAAAGAATGTCCTCAAATCAGAGCTGAGTGTTTACAGCTCACATACTCTGTCTCTTTTCCGGGTCCCTTATTTCCCGCAGAGTGAGCCATTTCAGTTATGTACATCATACTCCATTTTGACAAAGCAGTCACCTGAAACTTAAACAAGTGTTCTTGATTGGACTGGTCTCTGGATTTGTGTAAAAACACTCAAATACATTATTAGCTAAGGCAAAAAAATCATCTACAATATGAGTCTCACTAACTTTTTTTCCTACCTCAATAAAGCTTAAACAGATGTCCTAATGAACTCGTCATTAGGAACAATTAAATGGTTCATCGTTATTGCAGACATATATTTGAATGATTTTAATTATCATTTAACATGCCCTCACATTGTCCAATTTATTCATCTTAGTACCTTTTAACCTTCATTTACATAGTTTTTGCTGTTCTGTTTACCTCCATTCATTGTAGGTCATTAATGAGACTTAATTTATACTGGCATTTCCAATGATACCTATTTTTATATTCTTTTTCCAGATTAAGGTGTTTCTGTAGTTTTCCAGTTTTTCTTTTCACACCAGCAAAGTTCTTTTTCCATCTCCATATGTTCTATTTAGAAAGACTTTTGAAAGTCATTTTGAAAACCTTTATTCTGGTTACAAATACAGAATTTTATTCTTCCCATATAATAATTTTTATGCCTTCAAGATTTTATAACATCCCGAAGTGTGATGTGATCAATGAATATTACTCTAAAGTAAAAGATTTAGTAATTTATTATCAGTAATCCTCATATAAATGTAACTGAAAGTCTTTTATCATGTATTCTCTAGATGCCTGCAAAATGATGAACATATTAACAGTAAAATTCTTTTCTTTGAAACATTTTCTTAGCTTTACCATAATTAAGGGCTTCCCTGGTGGTGCAGAGGTTAAAGCTTCTGCCTGCAATGTGAGAGACCTGGGTTCAATCCCTGGGTTGGGAAGATCCCCTGGAGAAAGAAATGGCAACCCACTCCAGTATTCTTGCCTGGAGAATCCCATGGATGGAGGAGCTTGGTGGGCTACAGTCCGCAGGTCACAAAGAGTCAGACACAACTGAGTGACTTCACTTTCACTTTCACCATAATTAATAGAGTCATATGACTGGATAAAGAATATATAATAAGTGCCTCATCATTTTTATCAGTGTTTTCTTCATTTTTGTTTTTAACTTGAAATTTATCAGTTTCCTATTTTAAAAAATATTACATAGTCAAACACTTTGCAGAAAATCTTCCTGCTGTTTCTGCTGAATGCCTGAATTTTGAAGGAAGATTAAAATTAAATTTTCACCTATTATATTCAAACCTAAGCCATTTTCCCATTTGAAACATTAAATATGCTCTACTGTTTTCAGCATGCATGTAACAATATGAAGGGCAATATGAACTGACAGGGAATAGAGAATGAAATTTACTTAAATCATTGTTTGATCTGCCATGAAAAAAATTTAAAGGCCTTTTTTATGTTCTCTGCTTCAAAAACTTGAGTGAACTTCATGAAAGAGACACTGGGCATGTATACTTTTATGTTTTGGTTACTTGAGTCTTGCAAACTGAAGAACTTGTTTCTGCAAAATAAATTTCTAAGGTAGCAAGTGTTCAACCATGTTAATGATAATGACTAGAGATTCTTTAGAAAATCTAAGTATTCTGTGACTTACTTTATTATACAGATGAAATAAAGGAATGAATTAAAGAGGACATAGGCAGCAGGAATGTATAAGTTTTGTTGCCATCATGTAATTTATCTTGTTTTTTTTTTTCCCCTAGATTGTGGTCAGTAAAATATAAATTTGTTAATTGTCTTAATCATTTTAACCTAGCTTCTTTCTATATCTTTTATAGGATTATATTTAGCAAATATGACTCAAGATAATATTTAATCACTAAACTAAATCTGTAGAACTTCATTTATTGAGAAAATAGTGCATATTCTAAAGTTAAGGTTTTAGTTATCTTCTTAATAATATATTAACTAGTATGTTGCTTGATGTATGAGGTCCCTTTGTCCTAAATGGAAATGATTACAGTTATGCAAAGTTAATTATCTGTTGTCAGTTTGAAGATTTGTGATATTTATATAATTTTACATAATTCTGTGAATGTTGTGTAGTATAGATTCCTGAACTTTCCATCTCACTGATTATTCTCTCCCTGGACTCTTTTAACTTATTTGAAGCATTCTTTTATAATATTATGATGTGGAAGAATAATAGCTGTATCTAGAGAAAAAAGGCTTGGATGTTGTTGACTCTGGCACTTCTACCAATTACTTGTAAGAAATTAAAGTCAGCTTATATGGTTTCCCTAGATTATGTCTTCAGCCACTTCCACATCGAGAGTTTTTTGGTAAGAAATTGCTTTAGTGACCTGTAAAGCACTACAGAGATCACGTGTAGTGACCTCCTATTTCTTCTGTGTAACTTAATATATCTAACCTACTCTTCTGGGACTTTGAAAGGCTTCAGGTACCTGATAAATATCACCTTCCAGATAAACCTCTCAGAGCTTTTTAATTTCTCTGTGTGTGTTTTTCTTTTTTTATTTTTCATTCTTGACTACTGAGTATTTTTAGTATTCCTTTTCCTTTTTCTGTGGCTTAATTTATGTGAACAGTTATATAATTTAAAGGTTTTGTATGTGCCTTTATTTTAGTGGAAAAATAGTTATTTGTGATTATTTTTTCTCTTTCATAACGTTGTGAGTCTTTTGAGAGTTTGAAAATGAGTGTTTTTATTTATTTTTGTGTCCCCCCACACTTAAAATTGGGGAGTCCCTGTTGGCTCAGATGGTAAAGTGCTTGTCTGCAATGCAGGAGACGCAGGTTCGATCCCTGAGTGGGGAAGATCCCCTGGAGAAGGAAATGGCAGCCCACCCCAGTACTCTTGCCCGGAAAATCCCATGGACGGAGGAGCCTGGTAGGCTACAGTCCATGGGGTCACAAAGAGTCGGACACAACTGAGCGACTTCACTTCACACTTAAAATTAGAGCTTCTGGCACAATAAAAATGTGTGGAATAAATGTAGTAGCCAAGATTTTAACCTTCATGACTTCATTATATGTGTAAATATGTTATTACACTGCAAAAGAAATTTTGCAGATTGAATTACGTTGCAAATCAGCTGACCTTAAAACAGGGAAATTATTGTGAATTACATTGGAATGGGCCCATTGTATTCTCTTGGGCCCTTAGTAGCAGGTACGTATGACAGAATAGCCCATCAGAGAGCAGGAAGTCCTATAGGAAGCCAGATGACCTGAGGCATGAGAAGGACTTGACTTTAATAGCTTTAAAGATAGAGTGGAACAAGGGCAGGTTGGAAACTGAGAGCTGTCCCTGACCAGCTCCAGCAAGGAAGCAGGACCTAGTCCTCCCAGCCTGCAGACCTGAATTTTGCCAATCTGCATGCGTCTAGAAGTAGATTCTCCCCACAGAGTTTGCAGTAAAGAAAGTGACCTGTGCACATAGTGATTTTAGCTTAGGGAGATCCATGCTGGACTTCTGACATTCAGAATTGTGAGGTAATAAATTTTTCTGTTGTTTTAAGCCAAGTATATGGTAATTTGTTACAACAACAATAGAAAACCATACAGTAAATTAATGCTTACATAGTTGAACCGTTTCTTCTACCTTGACCTTTACATTGGACATTATTTCTCTTTCTTCAAGTGTCCCTATTTATCCTTCTAGGCTCATTTAGTCACACCACACCCCAGGAACCTTCTCTAATTTGAGCTTGAACTAATTATGCCTTCCCTTGTAATGACTGCTGTAATGCTGTGTGCCACATTACTATTGTATTTCGTGTTGTCTTGTTGTCCAGTTCTAAGTCATACTTAATCACACTGTTCCATACTGTTGAATAATAATTGTTATGCCTATGTTTTTCCAATATTGATTTGCAAGCATAGCTTTAGGAGGAGAGTGGTGCTTATGAAATACTAATTGATTCTTCTTTAATCTTCAAACTATTTTTAATCAAATGATCATTGGTAAATGCTTTAAAAAATACAGTATTTTGAGACAGTTCCTGCCCTTGATTTTGTAGGTATAAGAAATGTATTAAAAGAGAAGAATCCTGCATCCAGTAAAACACCAAGAAGTATCCAAGCATGTAAAATCGAAACATACACAACCTATAGCAGTAGCAGGTCTAGTTCAAGTGCTGTGACAGGAAAGCAGCTGGTGTTAGTGGAGGATAAATAATTTACAGAGGACTGAAGGCAGTTAGGAAGGCTAAAGATTTTTGGAAGTAATATCAATGTCAACTCTTTAAGTTATAAGATTTTCAAATAAATGAAAATATGTAGTTATGGCTACTGAAATTTTATTAAAAATTAAAATAAAATTCTACTTGTACTTTTATACTAGAAGATGAAAGAGTTTTGAATAGAGTAATAATGACTATTCTCTTTTTTATTCCATTGGAAAAGCATGCTGAAGCATCTGATTGATTGTACTTCCTAAAAACATACATAAGTAGGTCTGTTTGATGATGGAGAAAGATTGTAGACATCATTAGGAACCTAATAAGCAGAGGTTCATTAAGCAAAAATAGGTGGAAATGACACATAATATTTCTTTTTATGCAAAGAATAGACTTGAAGCTAATTTTTAACATATTGCTTGTAGGTCTAAAGAATTTATTTTTCAGATAATGCCACAAATAAGGCAGACAGCATTTTGTATTGAAAGCAATTGCTTGTACTTTCTTCTGAATAGTTTCTACTGATAGGCCTATATTACCAGCATTTTAAAAATATATACATTCTAGCCTATGGAAAATTTCTTGCCATCTGTTTCAAAGATGTTCTAAGAAAACAAAAGAAAACGTATCCAAATCAGCCAAGTGAGTTCCTGTTTTTTGCATTATTTATGTTAGAAGAGTGAACAGGTAGAGAGAGGCGATGTATGAGGGTATTGATATGGTCTGATCACCAGAAAGCATGTAAGGTAGCCAGAGGCAAGAAACCTGTTTAGGAAAATGATGGCAAAGAGAACATGCCTTTAAACTCATAGATGCTAAACATTTTTATATCATCTTTGTGCTCATCAAGAATGAGAGCTATGTCATCTTTGGATTCCTCATTTTAGGTGCTAAGTAAGTATTTGCTCATAAATGAGAGCAGAATGTGTTCAAAAGTGGGTTAGATCACTCTAAGAGGGCTTAGTGAACTGAACAGACTCTTAAGAAAAGCCTTGAGGAGTCAGCAGAATCCGAGTTACTTTCTGGAATGTCCTTCTACAGTTTACCCCTCCCATCCTACTCAAACCTTCAATATCTGTGTCAACAGTCATTTCAGTTCAGTGGAGCAATTTTGTTCTTTCTCACACAAAATTATCCATGCCCTTCTCCCTGATTCACAGGCACTATAGTAATTTCTTTTTTATCAGTGTTTTCTAGCTAAATGCCCTTGGAAAGTCACTTAAGCACCCTATGCCTCAGTGTTCTCATTAGAAACATAATCATAGTTTCAGTCTCATGGAATTATTGTAGTGCATAGTTTCTGTATCTAAAGCACTTAGAACAAAAGTAAATAGTAATTGCTCTAGAACTGCTCTCTTCTACTATGATGATGTTTTATTTTTGAGGGGCTGATGTTATGAAATTCAAGTTCATTAAGAGTAAAATATGCTTTATTTCCACAGAAGTAAATCTTATAAAGGTGATTAGTAACTGTCCTTGAAATTGGTTTGATTATATAGAGAAAGAAAATGCTTTATGTAAAAGAAACAATAAATTATCACAGGAGCTGATAAATCATTTTTGAAGTCATTTTTATTCACATGTGATTATGGTTGCATGTTTATACTGTAGCTCTTTTTTATCATTTACATGTAATAGAATCTTAAACATTTTCATCTTTAAATAAATGGAGGGAGAAGGTTTTGAGAAAGTCTGTTAGGAAGATTTTATTTTTACTTCCATCATATTTTCGTGTTTAATATACAATAAAATCTCTTGACATCCCAAGCATGTAGTAATTATTTGTTCTTCTAAATTGCCTGGGAATGAAATACATTCTCAAAAGCACTGTAATTAATACAAAATGTGTATTTTTAATTTATCCTATAGAAGTAACAAAGTACTGTAATTAAATAACAGTAATTGAGGAATAATCTTAAGGACAAAATGGTCACTAATAAGAGTGCAATCCAGTTTTTATCCTGCTAAAATTCTCATTAGAATCAAGAATGCAGAGCAAAATGAAATGCATTCTCAAAAGCACTGTAATTAATACAAAATGTGTATTTTTAATTTATCCTATAGAAGTAACAAAGTACTGTAATTAAATAACAGTAATTGAGGAATAATCTTAAGGACAAAATGGTCACTAATAAGAGTGCAATCCAGTTTTTATCCTGCTAAAATTCTCATTAGAATCAAGAATGCAGAGCATTGAGTCATGAAAGGTCAAGAAATTCATCATAATGTTTTATACAAAAATATTCACAAAATTTAAAAACTACAATCTATGCTATTTAATATTAATTGAATTTTGCAACCTGAAAGATAAATTGTATGTAATTTTTTAAAAAAAGTTTTTAATTGAGTCCAAAATGTTAACTGTTGATTTGTGATTTGTTTATCTATATCTGCATATGAGTATGGATATTTTGGATATTTTATATTCTTATGAAAAAAATTTGAAAAGTTAAATAGACCTTAAATTTATGTTTAAAAGGTGTGCTAACTACCAAACACATTGAGCACTAACCAAAAGACAGACACTCTTATAAGTGATTTAGGTCACTATGTTAAAAAAAATTGTAATGACCATCTTCATCTAATTCCCTCTCCCCACAATCCCCTGCCTCTAATTTCTTTTTCTATCAATGTGCTTGTGTATGTTGTGAAGTATAATTGGTCTTCAACACTATATTAGATTTCAGTATGCAATAGAGTGGTTTGATATTTTTATATGCTACAAAATGATCACCACAATGTCTAGATACCATCTGTCACCATGTAAGCGATTACATTATTATTGACCATATTCCCCGCACTGTACATTTCATCCCCATGTCATTTATTTCATAACTGAAAATGTACTCCTTTTCATCTGTCTCACCTATTTCACTTTCCCCCCCCAACACCATCTCCTGTGGGAACCACTTGTTCTTTCTACCTGTGATTCTGTTTCTATTTTCTTATGTTTATTCATTTGTTTCATTTTTTAGATTTCACATTTACTTGATATCATATAGTGTTTGCCTCTGTCTGACTTAATCACTTACTGCAATACTTCCTAGGTCCATCTATGTTATTGCAAATGACAATATTTCATTATTTTTATGGCTAATATTTTGTTGCATACATATACCACTTCTTTATCTATTCATCTGTCTACGGGCAGTTAGGTTACTTTCATACCTTAGCTATTGTGAATACTGCTACACTGAACATAAGGGTGCGTGTCTATTTTCAAATTAGTATTTTGATTTTATCTATAAAAATACCTAGAAGTGGACTTGGTACATCTTATGATAGTTATATTTTTAATGTTTTGAAGAACTGCTACATTGTTTTCCAGAGTGGCTATACTAATTTACATTGGTGCCCCAGGGTTACCCTTTTACTGCATCGTCACCAACACTTGTTATTTGTGTCTTTTCGATTAGAGCCATTCTGACAGGTGCAAGGTGATACTCGTGATTTTGATTCAATTTCCCTATGTTTAGGGCTGTTGAGTCTCTGTTCATGTTTCTGATAGCCATCTGTAGGTCTTCTTTGGAAAATTAACTATTCAGGGCTTTTGTCCAGTTTTTTAAATAGGGTTGTTGGCTTTTATAATGTTGAGTTGTATGTGTTCTTTATATATTTGTCATTTGCAAATATTTTCCCCTTCAGTAGGCAGCCTTTTTATTTTGATGATAATCTCCTTGGCTGTGCAAAAGCTTTTTTGCTTGATTTGGTCTCATTTGTTTATTTTTATTTGTTTCCATTACCCAAGGTGATAAAACCCTTAAAATATAGCTAAGATATTGATGTATTATCAGCTGGTGAGCAGGGGTGGGTCCCTTTATAACTGGCTACTTGGCCTGAGGGTCTCAGGGTTGGTGCTGACAGGCTGGTCAGCAGGGCTGGGTCCTGTCACAATAGTCTCAAGGAAGAAAGCCCAAATGGCTGCCACCAGCATTTATTTCCCCAGGAAGAGTCCCAGTGGCCTTCTGACTCTGGGAGACTTCTTCAAGATCAGTAAATGAGTCTACCTGGATTTCTCTCAAATTATTATACTACCTCTTTACTGGTCCTAGAGTCTGTGAGACATTGTGTGTGCCTTTTAAGAGCACAATCTCTGTTTCTTACAGTCATCTAGCTCTCCTTTCTGCAAGCCCTGCTGGCCTTCAGGACCAGGTGTTTGGAGGTTTATCTTCCCAGTGCAGGACCCCCAGGCTGGAGACCCGTGTTGGTCTTGGACTCCTAGCTGCTTCGGGAGAACCACTGCCATTCTGACTATCTTCCTGCTAGTTGGTTGTCTTCCTGGGCGGGGGTGTGGCTGTCTCTTATAACCAGGTGTTTGGAGGTTTATCTTCCCAGTGCAGGACCCCCAGGCTGGAGACCCGTGTTGGTCTTGGACCCCTAGCTGCTTCGGAAGAACCACTGCCATTCTGACTATCTTCCTGCTAGTTGGTTGTCTTCCTGGGCGGGGGTGTGGGGTGGGGTGTCTCACCTGTATTGTGTCTTTGCCCCTCCTACCTGTCTCCTTGTGCTTCCTTCTTTATAGATTTAGTTGTAGGAAATCTTTTCTGCTTGTCTCCAAGTTGTTCTCATTGATAGCTGTTTTGTAAAGTAATTGTAATTCTGCTGTACCCACAAAATGAGGTGAACTCAGGGTCTTCCTACTCTGCTATCTTTGTCACTCCCCTTTCAACTATTTCTCCAACAGAACGCATTTGAATATTTCCTCTTTTTCAATAATTTTAACTGAGGAGGACAGCTCAGACCCACACCAAATCTTCTCTGGACCCTGTTCTCAAAATATTTGTGCAGATCCACAAAACTCTCTTGACTCCAGTTCCTACACGTATCTTCTCATGAATATGGGCAGATGACTTTAACTGAGGGACTTAGAGAGGTTCCTCAGCCCACTGCCACCTTGCCTGATTCTGCATTCTGAAGGACCCTTTTCCTTCTTCCATTTCCCCAGACCTACAGGCCGTGGTCTTTCTAATGTGCCTGGGTCAGACTACTTCTCCGGATGATTCCTTACCAAGCAACAGAAAGGTCTTAAAGCTGTATCTTATATGACTTATTTAAATTACACCACAACACTATAAATAAGTACTTTTATGACCAACACTTTTTTTTTAATAAGAAACTGGGACACGGTGTAGTTCAGTTACATCAGATACAAATGGATTACTGGTATCAGAGCTTTAGTAACTAGTTCCAGAATCCAGGCTTTTAACCACTATGCTAACTATCTTCATCCAAAATGGATATGAAAGGCTAAAGTTTGAAGGCATTTTTCTATGGTCAAATAAAAACATCAACACAATAATTTAATAAGCTTACATTTTATGATAGCATTTTGAAAAGGAAAATGTTTATTTCTCCAAGTAACAGGTCAAGAGTGAATGAAATTTCCCCGTGGCCTGTCTTGCTGTGTGTTCCTGAAAAGTATTAGCCACTTTTCTCAGTTTGTGATTAACCTATTATATAGCATCACGTAATATACTTTTTTCCAAAAGCATATATTTGAGCATTTTTACTTTTCTTTAAAGTATAATCCCAAAGTTGATGGGTATTCTGTGCTAAGAACTGCAAACCTGTATCATCCTGAATCAGTTATTTTGGACTCAAATTTCCTATCTGTAAAATTACCTCTGCTGCTGCTAAGTAGCTTCAGTTATGTCTGACTCTCTGTGACCCCATAGACGGCAGTCCACCAGGTTCCCCTGTCCCTGGGATTCTCCAGGCAAAAATACTGGAGTGGGTTGCCATTTGCTCCTCCAGTGCATGAAAGTGAAAGTGAAGTCGCTCAGGCATGTCCGACTCGTAGGGACCCTATGGACTGCAGCCTACCAGGCTCCTCCATCCATGGGATTTTCCAGGCAAGAGTATAGGAGTGGGGTGCCATTGCCTTCTCTGAAAATTACCTCATCAGACTCAGTAAGTTATAGAACGATTTTAGAAGATTACTTTGGGTTATACAGTGGAGGTAGCATAGAATAGCAGAAAAAAATTCAAACTTTGCATGTAGAGACCAGATTCTAACTTATTTTGGTGGAGTGGAAAATATTGATGAAGTTACAAATCTCACTGTTTCCCACTGTAAAATGGGGATTAAAATAGCCTACTTTACAGAACTATTGTGAAAATTAAATTAGGTAGCTAGTGAATACTCAATAAAAGTTATTATTCTTATAAAATTTATATGATTTATTTACTGTAAAAATACACCTTTGACTCAATTGCAAATAATAATTATTTTTAAATAACTGACACTGAATTTTAAATGATCTGGTGAGATTTAAATGGTTTTCTTAGTATGTTTTAAATCTGCTTGATTGAATGTATAGGTGAATAAACATGAATACCATGGTTAGTTAGGAATATAATTTTAGTTAAGGTCCTCGTGCCCCTGATGTCCTAAGTTCCCTGCAGATGATTCATATCTTAGAAAGACAAATAAGTAGTTCTACACTGATTTTTCAATCCAACTTGAATTTCTCTGTTTCATTTTTTTTCTAACAAAATGGAATTTATTGATACTGGACAATTGATAAGTTTTGTTTGTCCTGCTGTAAACATAGGCTAGTAAAGTAGATTTCCACAGAGTTTGTAGTGTTGGTTATAGCACTTAAGGCCCCATAAAAATGCATATCTGTCCGTGACAAATATTTTGTCTTCCTTGCTTTTTTTTTTTTACACGAACTCCCAAACATGAACCCCCCTCCCACCTCCCACCCCACATCTTCCCTCCAGATATTGCTCTGTCGTTGGTATAGGAAGTTGAGAACCTAAACCATAATTTTATGTTTATTAAACAAAAAGGTCTGGACTCTTGTGAATCTTTATGGATAACATTTATTCTACAATTACAAAAACATAATGGACTGGTAAACAAATCTGAGTCTGTATAATATGGCTCATATATTAATGCATGCCTTGCTGTTGGAAAATTAAAGATCCTAAAATGATAGCTCTGTCGTTGGTATAGGAAGTTGAGAACCTAAACCATAATTTTATGTTTATTAAACAAAAAGGTCTGGACTCTTGTGAATCTTTATGGATAACATTTATTCTACAATTACAAAAACATAATGGACTGGTAAACAAATCTGAGTCTGTATAATATGGCTCATATATTAATGCATGCCTTGCTGTTGGAAAATTAAAGATCCTAAAATGATCTTTTATAGTCTTAATCCATTTGGGCTGCTATAGCAAGACACCATAGACTGGGTGGCTTATTAAAGACCAGCAGAAATTTATTTCTTGTGGTCCTAAAGGCTGGAAGTCCAAAATCAAGGTGTGGTCAGATTGAGTGTTTAGTGCAAACTTGCATCATTGTTCATAAATGGCCATCTTATTGCTGTGTCCTTACATGGCAGAAGGGTACAGGGAGCTCTATCTGGAATCTCTTTTATAAGGACACTAATCTCATCCATGAACACTCCACCCTCATTACCTAAGTATCTTTCAAATACCTCACCTCCAAATACCATCACATTGGAAATTAGGTTTCAAGATACAGTTTTTTAGGTAATAGAAGAACACAAAAATTTAGTGTATAAAATTTACTCAGAGAATTACAGAGTTTAAAACTATGTCCCAGAGGATGATCAGATTATTCCATTATCAGATCTTTTATCAAACCCTCATATTGTTTATTTGTAATCCACTCATTATGCTGTAAGTATATTTATAAATGATAAATACTTTTAATAGCTAGTTTTCTCTGTTTCTCATTTATGTGTTTTTGATTTATTCACATTGACATGTAATAATCTTTTTAAAATCATTATTGATATCACAGTTATTTGAAGTTCTAGCCTACAAAAATAAATACAGCCCTATTGTTCATTAATTGTTTTTCAAACCTTTATAAATGCAAAGAACATTGTCATCAACATCCTCTGCTTTTTTAAAAAATGAATTATAGTTGACATACACTATAATGATAGTTTCAGGTATAATACACAGTGATTTAATTTTTCATATATAATAACCTTGATAAAACTAATAGTGATCTGTCTACATATAGTTATTATAATATTACTGAGCATATTCTTTATGTTATATATTACACCCCTATGGCTCATTATTTTATAACTGGAAATTTGAACCTCTTAATCCCATCACCTGTTCCCAAGTAACACCCAATTCTCTTTATCTCTGAGTCTGTTTTCATTTTATTTTATTTGTATTGCTTTTTTAGTTTCCACATGTATGTGAAATCATACCATTTTTGTCTCTTCCTGTCACACTTATTTTGCTTAGCAAAATACCCTCCACATCCGTCATTCAGTGTTGTTGCAAATAGATTTATAGATTTTGTTTCGTTTCTTTGTTTATGGCTGAGTAGTACATATACAAGGCTTCCCTGGTAGCTCAGCTGGTAAAGGATCTGCCTGCAATGGAGGAAATGCCAGTTCTATTTCTGAGTTGGAGTGTTCCCCTGGAAAAGGGATAGGCTACCCCATATGGTAATCTTGGGCTTCTGTGGTGGCTCAGATGGTAAAAAAAAAATCCACCTAAAATGCAAGAGATTTGGGTGCATTCGCTGGGTTGGGAAGATCACCTGGAGGAGGGCATAGCAACCAACTCCAGGATTTTTGACTGAAGAATCCCCATGGAAAGATGAGCTTGGCGGGCTACAGTCCATGCGGTTATAAAATGTCGAACATGAAGAGTGACTAAACACAGCACAGTATGTCTGTGTGTATCTTTATCCATTCATCTATCAATGGACACTGAATTTCTTTTATATCAGTTCAGATCAGTTGCTCAGTCATGTCTGACTTTTTCCAACCCCATGGACTGCAGCATGCCAGGCTTCCCTTTCCATCACTACCTCCTGGAGCTTACTCAAACTCATGTCCATCAGGTTGGTGATGCCATCCAGCTATCTCATTCCCTTCTCCTCCCACCTTCAATCTTTCCCAGCATCAGGTTCTTTTCAAATGAGTCAGTTCTTCCCATCAGGTGGCCAAAGTATTGGAGTTTCAGCTTCAGCATCAGTCCTTCCAATGAATATTCAGGACTGATTTTCTGGATGGACTGGCTGGATCTCCTTGCAGTCCAAGGGACTCTCAAGAGTCTTCTCCAACATTACAGTTCAAAAGCATCAATTCTTCGGCCCTCAGCTTTCTTTATAGTCCAACTTTCATATCCATACATGACTACTGAAAAAACCATAGCTTTGCCTAGACATACTTTTGGCAAAGTAATGTCTTTGCTTTTTAATATGCTGTCTAGATTGGTCATAGTTTTTCTTCTGAGGAGCAAGCATCTTTTAATTTCCTGGCTGCAGTCACCAACTGCAGTGATTTGGAAGCCCCCCAAAATAAAGTCTCTCACTCTTTCCATTATTTCCCAATCTATTTACCATGAAGTGATGGGACTGGAATGATCATGGATGGGACTACCATGATCTTAGGTTTCTGAGTGAAATGTCTTTGCTTTTTAATATGCTGTCTAGATTGGTCATAGTTTTTCTTCTGAGGAGCAAGCATCTTTTAATTTCCTGGCTGCAGTCACCAACTGCAGTGATTTGGAAGCCCCCCAAAATAAAGTCTCTCACTCTTTCCATTATTTCCCAATCTATTTACCATGAAGTGATGGGACTGGAATGATCATGGATGGGACTACCATGATCTTAGGTTTCTGAGTGTTGTTTTAAGCCAACTTTTTCACTCTCCTCTTTCACCTTCATCAAGAGGCTCTTTATTTCTTCTTTGCTCTCTGCCATAAGGGTGGTGTCATCTGCATATCTGAGGTTATTGATATTTCTCCCGGCAATCTTGATTCCAGCTTGTGCTTCATCCAGCCCTGCATTTCGCACAATGTACTCTGCATATAAGTTAAATAAGCAGGGTAACAATATATAGCCTTGACACAGTCCTTTCCTGATTTGGAACCAGTCTGTTGTTCCATGTCCAGTTCTAACTGTTTCTTCTTGACCTGCATACAAATTTCTCGGGATGCAGGTCAGGTGGTCTGGTATTCTGATCTCCTGAAGAACTTTCCATAGCTGTTGTGATTGACACAGTCAAAGGCTTTGGCATAATCAATAAAGCAAAGGTAGATGTTTTTCTGGAACTCTCGTACTTTTCAGTGATACAAAGAATGCTGGCAATTACTCTGCTTCCTCTGGCCTTTGTAAATCCAGGTTGAAAATCTGGAAGTTCACAGTTCGTATACTGTTGAAGACTGGCTTGGAGACTTCTGAGGATTATTTTGCTAGTGTGTGAGATGAGTGCAATTGTGCAGTAGTTTGCACATTCTTTGACCTTGCCTTTCTTTGGTTCTGGAATGAAAACTGACCTTTTCCAGTCCTGTGGCCGCTTCTCAGTTTTCCAAATTTGCTGGCATATTGAGTGCAGTAGTTTCATAGCATCATCTTTAAGGATTTGAAATAGCTCAACTGGGATTCTGTCACATTCACTTGCTTTGTTCTTGGTGGTGCTTTCTAAGGCCCACTTGACTTCACATTCCTGGATGTCTGGCTCTTGATTAGTGATCACATTATCGTGGATATCTGAGTCATGAAGATCTTTTTTGTATAGTTCTTCTGTGCATTCTTTCCACCTCTTCTTAATGTCTTCTGCTTCTGTTAGGTCCATACCATTTCTATCCTTCACTGTGCCCATCTGTGCATGAGATGTTCCTTGCTATCTCTAATTTTCTTGAAGAGATCTCCAGTCTTTCCCATTCTATTGTTTTCCTCTGTTTTTTTTTTTTTTTTGTACTGATCACTGAGGAAGTTTTTCTTATCTCTCCTTGATATTCTTTGGAATGCTGCATTCAAATGGGTATAACTTTTCTTTTCTCCTTTGCCTTTAGCTTCTCTTCTCAGCTATTTGTAAGGCCTTCTCAGACGACCATTTTGACTTTTTCTTCTTGAGGATGGTCTTGATCACTGCATCCTGTACAGTGTCATGAACCTCTGTCCAGAGTTCTTCAGGCACTCTATCAGATCTTATCCCTTGAATCTATTTGTCACTTCCACTGTATAATCATAAGGGATGTGCTTTAGGTCATACCTAAATGGTATAGTGGTTTTCCTACTTTCTTCAATTTAAGTTTGAATTTGGCAATAAGGAGTTCATGATCTGAGCCACAGTCAGCTCCTGGTCTTGTTTTTTCTGATTGTATAGAGCTTCTCCATCTTTGAGAGTAAAAAATATAATCAATCTGATTTTGGTAATGACCATCTGGTGACGTCCATGTGTAGAATCTTCTCTTGTGTTGTTGGAAGAGGGTGTTTGCTATGACCAGTGTGTTCTCTTGGCAAAACTTTGTTAGCCTTTGACCTGCTCTGTTTTGTATTCCAAGGCTGAATTTGTCTGTTATTCCAGGTCTCTCTTATCTTCCTACTTTCACATTTGATATCAAAAAAAAAAAAAAAAGGATATCTTTTTTGGGTGTTAGTTCAGAAGGTCTTGTAGGTGTTCATAGAACCATTCAGCTTCAGCTTCTTCATTCAGCATTACTGGTCGGGGCATAGACTTGAATTACTGTAATACTGAATGGTTTGCCTTGGAAATGAATAGAGATCATTCCATCATTTTTGAGATTGCATCCAAATTACTGCATTTTGGACTCTTTTGTTGACTATGATGGCTATTCCATTTCTTCTATGGGATTCTTGCCCACAGTAATAGATATACTGGTACTGGTCATCTGAGTTAAATTCACCCATTGCAGTCCATTTTAGTTCACTGAGTCCTAAAATGTCAATGTTCACTCTTGCGATCTCCTGTTTGACCACTTCCAATTTGCCTTGATTCATGGACCTAACATTCCAGGTTCCTGTGCAATATTATTCTTTATGCATTGGACTTTCTTCTTTATATTGGCTATTATAAAAAATGTAGGGAACATTGCTATACATATGTATTTTCNATCTCCTGTTTGACCACTTCCAATTTGCCTTGATTCATGGACCTAACATTCCAGGTTCCTGTGCAATATTATTCTTTATGCATTGGACTTTCTTCTTTATATTGGCTATTATAAAAAATGTAGGGAACATTGCTATACATATGTATTTTCCAATTAGTGTTTTGTTTTCTACATGTAAATTTCTAGAAGTGAAATAGTCTCTGGATATAGTATGATATAGCTAAATGATATAATTTTGACTTTTTGAGGAACCCCCATGATGGTTTCCATAGTAAGTTAAGTGACATGAAGTGTTAGTCTCTCAGTTGTATTGAACTCTTTGTCACCCCATGGAGTGTGGACTGCCAGAGTTCTGTGTTCATGGAATTCTCCAGGCAAGAATATTGGAATGGGTTGCCATTCCCTTCTCCAGGTGATCTTCCTGACCTAGGGGTCCAACCTTGGTCTCCTACATTGCAGCAGATTCTCCTGCACTCCTGCAGATTGTTTTACTGTCTGAGCCACCAGGGATGCCGTAGTAGCTACACCCAGTTTATAATTCCATCTGTAGTGCACCAGGGTTAGCTTTACTCTACATCACTACCAACATGGATTATTTGTTGTATTTTTTATTATAACCATTCTGAGAGGTGTGAGGTTACACTTACTGTGGTTTTTATTTCCACTGAGCCACCAGGGATGCCGTAGTAGCTACACCCAGTTTATAATTCCATCTGTAGTGCACCAGGGTTAGCTTTACTCTACATCACTACCAACATGGATTATTTGTTGTATTTTTTATTATAACCATTCTGAGAGGTGTGAGGTTACACTTACTGTGGTTTTTATTTCCGTTTCCCTGATGATTAGTAATGTTGAGCATCTTTTCATTGGTCTATTGAGCCTCTGTGTGCTTTCTCTGGAATAAAGTCTATTCAGGGTCTCTGCCCCTTTTCCATAGAGTTGTTTGTTTTTTGAAGCTGGTTTGTATGAATTCTTTTTATATTTTATATATTAACCCCTTGTTGGATATATTGCCTGCAAATATGTTCTCTTATCAACTTGACTCCCTGTATTGATGGTTTCCTTCAGTTGTGCAAAAGCATTTTAGTTTGATGTAATCCCATTTATTTTCTTCTGTTGTCCTTGCTTGAGGAGATGAATCCAAAAAATATTGCTAAGACTGATGCCAAAGAGCATACTGTCTTTTTTTTCTTCTAGGAGTTTTATGCTTTCTGGTCTTACATTTAAGTCTTTAGACCATTTTCCGCCTATTTAATTTTGGTGTGAGAAAGTACTCCAGTCTAATTCTTATCCATGAGGCTGTGCAATTTTCCCAATACCCCTTATCAAAGAAGCTGTCTTTTCCCTGTTGTATATTCTTGCCTCCATTGTTATAGATAAATTGACTATATAATTGTGAGTTAATTTCTGGGCTCTCTATTCTGTTCCATCAGTCTTTACACCTGTTGTGTGTGTTTACCTGCTGATGTACCCATGGATAATATCTGGTGTTTGATAGCAGAAGCTAAGCATTTTTGTTATAGATGTGACAGCACTTATCTAACACTACTCATGTTATTTCAGTTGCATGACTGTTCAGTTCAGTCGCTCAGTCGTGTCCGACTTTTTGCGACCCCATGAATCGCAGCACGCCAGGCCTCCCTGTCCATCACCATCTCCCGGAGTTCACTCAGACTCACGTCTATCGAGTCCGTGATGCCATCCAGCCATCTCATCCTCGGTCGTCCCCTTCTCCTCCTGCCCCCAATCCCTCCAAGCATCAGAGTCTTTTCCAATGAGTCAACTCTTCGCATGAGGTGGCCAAACTACTGGAGTTTCAGCTTTAGCATCATTCCTTCCAAAGAAATCCCAGGGCTGATCTCCTTCAGAGTGGACTGGTTGGATCTCCTTGCAGTTCAAGGGACTCTCAAGAGTCTTCTCCAACACCACAGTTCAAAAGCATCAATTCTTCGGTGCTCAGCTTTCTTCACAGTCCAACTTTCACATCCATACATGACCACAGGAAAAACCATAGCCTTGACTAGGCGGACCTTAGTCGGCAAAGTAATGTCTCTGCTTTTGAATATACTATCCAGGTTGGTCATAACTTTTCTTCCAAGGAGTAAGCGTCTTCTAATTTCATGGCTGCAGTCACCATCTGCAGTCATTTTGGAGCCCCAAAAAATAAAGTCTGACACTGTTTATTATTTAGTAGGAACTTAATTGGGATTAAAGTCCTACTAAATAATAAACTGTGTCAGCTATATGTAAATCACCTACAACAGCACATGACATATATCAACTTTCAATAAGTGTGCTATTATTTAGATATTTTATCTAAGAACTTTTGAATAAAGGAGTAATTTAAAGGTTAAAATCAAATTCCATCTTCTCCACAAACCTTCTCTTAACACTTTTAGTGTCAATGAAGTTAATTTTTTGAAGGTAGCAGAAAATATGGGAAAGTTGATAATGATTTCAGGTTTGAATTCTTTGAGTTTCTGCTGCTTTAAGATATATATATGAGGTTGTTATTTAGGCAGCTGCAGACATATATCAAATACATAGTGATGTCAATATTAATAAATCTGTGGAGTTGCAAATGAGAGAATGATACTTTTGAAAGTTATTTATTTAAGATCATACAATATGTGAAATAGCAGACTGCAGTCATGCTTCAAGATCACTCTTGTCAGAACAACTTATGCTATGGCAGGTGTCTCACAATAGTTAAACCATGAGTGGAACTCAGCTAAGGCTGGAAACAGACAGACAAACAGACAGCCATAGGTAAATCCAAATTAGGGAAATAAAAAGTCAAAGCCACAGAGAAGGTCTAATCTAAGGAAGAGCAAGATGTTTGGGAAAAGTACAATGTCTCAAACATCTAGAAAAGAAATTCCAGAAATATGTACATGAAAATAACAAAAAATCATTATAATAAATCCAGATAGAAAACACCTTTGGTGTCTAGTGACTTCCTGCTGAGGGCTGCTGATGGCCTTTCACATGATAGCTGTTTTCCTGGCATTTGCCCCTGGGATATGAATGAAGGCCTGCTGAGTTTCATCATATTTGCCTGTTGAATCAGCTTGGCTACAAATGTATCATCAAAGGCCTGCATATTATTCATTTACTCTCACAAAATGTGTTAGGAACTGAAGACACTGAAGAGGCTGTACTTTGTGTTCTCACCTTTGCTCTCAAATGAAATGAGATATAAACGTCTGTTATATTAACTGGTCCAAGAATAAAACTTGTATTCCTGGTCTGTTTTTAAAGACAACAAAATGATGGACCATTGAGTTGAAATTGACTGTATCTCACACCCTGAGAGAAGTGTATCTGTTCTGAATATAGTTATTTAACCAAGAAATAATTTACACTGTTGTAGACTGAAAGCATGGAAAAATAAATGTCATAAAAAAGAAATGATGTGATAAAACAACAAAAATATTGAGGAAGGTAACCTATAAATTATAGCTACTAAATTATTGGTCAAAACATCTCTAGTGTTAAGTAGACTCCTAGAGCATCACAATTTCAGAATTGATGCTTAAAATAATTAATATTAGCACTCAAAATTTTAAGAAACAGAAATGCATAATTCTTGTTAGATAAAAATTCTAAGAATTCTGAGTGCTTCAGTTACACTGGATTAGATAATCATCCAATTATATAGACATTTAACAATTCAGAGTTTACTTCTTCAAACATCTGAAAATATGTGAATCGAAATCTTTTCTAGACCTAATTGTCATTGGTCAGTTGCTAAGTCATGTCCAATACTTTGCAACCAGTGGACGGCAGCACACCAGGCTTCTCTGTCCTTTACTCTCTCCCAGAGTTTGCGCAAACTCATGTCTGTTAGTTGGTGATACTGTCCACCATCTTATCCTCTTTCACCCCCTTCTCTGGACTTAATGATAAACCTCTTCATCCCCTCTCTGGACTTAATAATGATAAACTAATAATAGCCTCACTGAACTGGAGGAGATTCCCCTTACCTGTGCCCTGGCATTGGAATGGGTTCCTCAGGAAAGACAAAAACAAAACAAAATAAAACTGAGAGTTATATGCTTTTTATTTCCCCTCCTTCAAGTTTTCATTCTCTCTCTCGCTCGCTCGCTCTTTTTTTTTACTGCAACTAATGTATACACTTAAAATGCCGGCACATTATGTAAGGGTTAGCTTTATTGATGGAGTGTGATCACTTATGCTTAAATATTTTCCTCAGTCTTAGAGTGGCATCTGTTCTGTTACCAGAGTTAAAAGCAAGAACTGAAGAACATATGAGAATGTATATCTTCACATTAAAGCATGGTGGCCACATAAAATAAGGAGCAAATGCTAAATCATTTCATTGTTCATTAGCACAGATTCTTCAATAGAAACCTGCATATTTTCTGCAATGCCCTAGAACATGTAACATCTAATGAGGTAATCATAAATAGCAGTAAAGCAAAGCGAAACATTTATGACCAAACTGAGCACAAATCTTTTAAGTGCTGAGTCTCTTGTTTTTTTAAGCTAATAGACCACTGGGAGTAAAATGCCAAATGATGGAGAAAATATTATTTATTCATAATTTGTTTCCTTGCTTGTTCTCATCAGCAGTTGTTCTCAATTAATCCAACTGTGAGGCTAGTTACTAAAAATCAGCAGCCTTCTTCACACTGGGGCAAAACATTCATTTCAATTTGGTGTCTTGTGCTTCAGCAAGTGCTTTGGCATCAGCCTCTCCATTATAGGAAAGAAAGCATGTTGTTAAAAGCAAAGAGAAATTACAGATGTGTCTCATTTATATCATGAAAATGAGTATAAAGTCTTTAAAAATATTTTTCTCTTGATATGCTTCAATTTAAGAGGCCATGTCTGCCCTGAAATAACTTCTATGAGATGATAGTAATCTCCCCTCTCCTTTAACACAAAATAATTTCACTGTGTCTTTCCTTGCCTTTTACTGTGTAGTGCTCTACCTTTTCCAGATTTTAATTTAGTTTAGACTTTCTAGAATTTGCAATGAGTTTTCACTTATAAATTGCAACACTTTTTGTTTTGGGAGAAAAGAGAGAGATTATTGTCCAATGTGGCAAGTAGAGTAATTTCTTTTTTTTTTCCTCAAGCATGGTTATCTCTTTCCTTTTCTCTCTCATTCAACAGCAAGGCACTTTCTCAAAAAATAGACTGGACTGATGTGGAATCATAAGAATAAGATAAATATTGGGAGTAGAGATGATATATTTTGAATTTTGTGAAAATATGAAGATCAAATATTGATGGACTCATGTTCATTCTCTTTTTCTCTCATTAGCAAAACATAGCCTAAGTTGGAGAAGAACAAAGCAAATGATATCATAATAACATTTTATTGTCTTTGATTGCATGCCTCTTCAAAAATAGTGATTTTTTTTTTTTTACTTCTCTTTACATGATATGTACAACTAAGTGACTGAATAACAATAATAGGCAACAGAGCCAACATCATGAAGGCTGACAGAGCAAGAAGCAAAAGATATGGAGTGCTGGTCACTTAGAGAGAGAAAGTGGAATAAGTTAGAAAGAGAGAAAGGAGAAAATACCATGTTCTGCGATATGAGGTAAACAACTTCTGGCACTGTAAAATTATATGTAGCCTTAAAAATCATGGGACTTTTTAACACTCTATAATTCTCCATTTGTCACCTTAGGAGGTCTTCTAAGCAGGCTTAAGACATCTGAACTCAGGAAAATGAATGGCAGATAGGAAGAGGTGAGAAAGCCCCTGATATCACATGGCAAACAGTGGCTGAAAGCACATGTCCCATGTTCAGACGCACCACCCATTTTGGTCCAGCATTCCTTCAAGAAGAAATCTATATATTTCTCTATATGTTTGTATGTCCTCTTATATAAAAACAAATATAGTGTATATATTAAATGAATATACAATGCATAAAATAAAGTCCTCCATCCTTTCTACTTGATATTACATTTTAAGTATCTTTGTATTCTGGAACACATTTGACAACATAATTTCACATTTATGATCTATAGTTGTATAAAATATTTTCTTATTGTTATATACTTGGGTTATTTAAAATTTGGAGCTGTTATATCTGAAGCAGGTATTTATTGTGAAATAGTTTTGTAAATACATAGATTTCTTCTTGGCGTTCCCTGGTAGCTCAGCTGGTAAAGAATCTGCCTGCAATGCAGGAGACCCTGGTTCAATTCATGGGTTGGGAAATCTGCTGGAGAAGGGATAGGCTCCCCACTCCAGTATTCTTGGGCTTCCCTGGTGGCTCAGATGGTAATGAATCCACCTGCAGTGTGGGAGACCTGGGTTCCATCCCTTAGTTGGGAAATTCCCCTGGAGAAGGGAAGAGCTGCCCATTCCAATATGCTGCCTGGAGAGGTCCATGTATATTCCATGGGGTCACGAAGAGTCGGACACAACTGAGCGACTTTCACTTTCTTTTCTTTCAGATTTCTTCTTGAATTCAGTTTCACTTTTTTTCTTGATTCAGTTCAATTAAAATTAGGCATGGACATGAATATTGCATGGAGCAAATGGCTCCAACCCTTAAGCTGAGGAAAACTGGACTGAAATGGGTAGCGTGTCTTTAGCATGGGCCGTATGCTTTCAGCCACTGTTTGCCATGTGACACCAGGGACTTTCTCACCTCTTCCTACCTGCCATTCATTTTCCTGAGTTCAGATGTCTTAAGCCTGCTTTAGAAGACCTCCTAACATTACAGAGAATTATAGAGTGTTAAGATGTCCCATGAGTTTTAAGGCTACATACAATTTTACAGTGCAAAAGCTTTTGATATGACAACCTCATGTAGTAGAAAGTGGTATTTTCTCCTCTCACTCTTCGGACTTATTCCACTTCCCTCCTCTAAGTGACTAGTGCCCCTTACCTTTTGCCCTCACTCTGTCACCCTTCGCAGTGTCGGCTCTGTCACTTATTGGTGTTCAGCCACTTACTCGTGTCTGACTCTTTGCAATGCCATGGACTGCTCACACCAGGCTTCCCCGTTCTTCACTCTCTCCTGGAGTATGCACAAACTCATGTCCAAACCCTGCTATTTCCCCTTTATTCTTTATCTTGATTGGTGGTTCCAATGGCCTCACTAATGTGAAGCTTCTCCCATCACAGAGTGAATCTCTATTTCTTCCGTGTGCCTGAAGAACTTCTCTTATAACAATGTTGTGGAAAACGATGCTGTGCAGGTTTGTGGCAAATTTAAATTTATTGGGTTTCCCTGATGGCTCAGAAGTTAAGAACCCACTTCCTGCCAATAAAGATGTGGGTTTGACCCCTGGATAGGGAAGGTCCCCTAGAGTAGGAAAGGGCAACCCACTCAAGTATTCTTGCCTGGAAAATCCCATGGACAAAGGAACCTGGTGGATTATAGACCATGGGGTCAAGGAGTCAGTCCCAACTTAGGAACTAAACCACCATCAATATTTTGGTTCAAATTAATCTGTTTCATATCATGTAAATGCTGTAATTAACTTGTTAGTATTATCAACTTATATTTTTGTCTTTCATAATTTTTAAATATTACACTCTGTCTAGATTCCTATTCATTTCTAAATATATCAAATTTAATTCTGTAACTCTAGGGAATTTTGTTCAATAAAATATCAAATAACTAAAATTAAATTAAATGGCTCAATGGATTAAAACACATTTATCAAGAACAACCAAGCACACATTTGGAATGATTTATTTAACCTACAGATGTAGTTCCAAATTAATTTTAATTTACTCAATGTGCTACCTTTGATAGATAGAATTTCTTATTGGGTGTCAAATAATTTTCCCTATTTTCCTGTAATTTTCATACATGCCCACAAGAAAATTGAGGTACATGGAAGTATTTTGTGTTTTAGAGTAATAATAAAGCTTATAATGATGATGGTAAAAAGTTGCAGTCATGTGAACGAACATTTATAATGTTTGTTCAGTTCAGTCTCTCAGTCATGTCTGACTGTTTGCTACCCCATGGACTGCAGCATGCCAGATTTCCCCGTCCATCACCAACTCCCGGAGCTTGCTCAAATCTTGTCCATCAAGTCGGTGATGTATTCCAACCATCTCATCCTCTGTCATCCCCTGCTCCTCCTGCCTTCAATCTTTTCCAGAATCAGGGACACTTCCAGTGAATCAGTTCTTCAAATCAGATGGCCAAAGTATTGGGGCTTCAATTTCAGCATCAGTCCTTCCAATGAATATTCAGGATTGATTTCCTTTGGGACGACTGGTTTGATCTTCTTGCAGTCAAGGGGATCTTCTCCAACACCACAGTTCAAAAGCATCACTTCTTCAGCACTCAGCATTCTTTATGGTCTAACTCTCACATCTGTACATGACTACTGGAAAAACAATAGCTTTAACTATACAGAACTTCGTGGACAAAGTAATGTCTCTGCTTTGTAATACGCTGTCTAGGTTGGGCATAGGTTTTCTTCCAAGAGCAAGCATCTTTTAACTTTCTGGCTGCAGTTACCATCCGCACTTATTTTCAGTTCAGTTCATTCTCTCAGTCGTGTCTGACTCTTTGCGACCCCATGAATCGCAGCACGCCAGGCCTCCTTGTCCATCACCAACTCCCGGAGTTCACTCAGACTCATGTTCATCGAGTCCGTGATACCATCCAGCCATCTCATCCTCTGTCGTCCCCTTCTCCTCCTGCCCCCAATCCCTTCCAGCATCAGAGTCTTTTCCAATGAGTCAACTCTTCGCATGAGGTGGCCAAAGTACTGGAGTTTCAGCTTTAGCATCATTCCTTCCAAAGAAATCCCAGGGTTGATCNGTCTTTTCAGATGAGTCAACTCTTCGCATGAAGTGGCCAAAGTACTGGAGTTTCAGCTTTAGCATCATTCTTTCCAAAGAAATCCCAGGGCTAATCTCCTTCAGAATGGACTGGTTGGATCTCCTTGCAGTCCAAGGGACTCTCAAGAGTCTTCCCCAACACCACAGTTCAAAGGCATCAATTCTTCAGCACTCAGCCTTCTTCTTTGGAGCCCCCCAAAATAAAGTCACTCACTGTTTCCCCATCTGTTTGTCATGAAGTAATGGGATAGGTCTGTTTAGTCAACACTATGGTTTTTCCAGTGGTCATGTATGGATGTGAGAGTTGGACTGTGAAGAAAGCTGAGTGCTGAAGAATTGATGCTTTTAAACTGTGATGTTAGAGAAGACTCTTGAGAGGCCCTTGGACTGCAAGGAGATCCAACCAGTCCATCCTAAAGGAGATCAGCCCTGGGATTTCTTTGGAAGGAAAGATGCTGAAGCTGAAACTCCAGTACTTTGGCCACCTCATGTGAAGAGTTGACTCATTGGAAAAGATTCTGATGCTGTAAAGATTGGGAGCAGGAAGAGAAGGGGATGACAGAGGATGAGATGGCTGGATGGCATCACCGACTCGATGGACGAGAATCTGAGTGAACTCTGGGAGTTGGTGATGGACAGGAGGCCTGGCGTGCTGTGATTCATGGGGTCGCAAAGAGTCAGACACGAATGAGCGACTGAACTGAGCTGAACTGAACTGAATGGGATAGGAAACCATGATCTCAGTTTTTTGAATGTTGAGTTTTAAGTGGACTTTTTCACTCTCTTCTTTCATTTTCATCAAGAGGCTCTTTAGTTCCTCTTCATTTTCTGCCATTAGGGGGTTGTCATCTTCATATCTGAAACTGAGCTGAACTGAACTGAATGGGATAGGAAACCATGATCTCAGTTTTTTGAATGTTGAGTTTTAAGTGGACTTTTTCACTCTCTTCTTTCATTTTCATCAAGAGGCTCTTTAGTTCCTCTTCATTTTCTGCCATTAGGGGGTTGTCATCTTCATATCTGAAGTTATTAATATTTCCCCTGGCAAAGTTGATTCCAGCTTGTGCTTTATTCAGCCCAGCATTTTTCACGATGGACTCTGCATAGAAGTTAAATAAGCAGGGTGACAATATACAGCCTTGACGTACTCCTTTCCCAATTTTGAACAAGTCTGTTGTTTCATGCCCAGTTCTAACTGTTGGTTCTTGACCTGCACTCAGGTTTCTCAGAAAGCAGGTAAAGTGGTCTGGTATTCCCATGTCTTTAAGAATTTACACAGTTTGTTGTGGTGCACACATTCAAAGGCTTTAGTATAGTCAGTGAAGAAGAAGTAGATGTTATTCTGGAATTCTCTTGCCTTTCAGTGATCCAAATGATCTTGGCAATTTGATCTCTGGTTCCTCTTCCTTTTCTAAATCTAGCTTGAACATCTGGAATTTCTTGGTTCACATACTATTGAAGCCTTGCTTGGAGAATTTTGAGTATTACTTTGCTAACGTGTAAGATGGGTGAAATCATAGGATAGTTTGGGCATTCTTTGGCATTGCATTTCTTTGGGACTGGAATAAAAACTAACCTTTTCCAGTGGTGTGGCAACTGCTGAGTTTTCCAAATTTCCTGGCATACAGAGTGCAGTGCTTTAACAACATCAACTTTTAGGATTTGAAATAGCTCAACTGGAATTCCAACACCTCCACTACCTTTGTTCATAGTGATGCTTCCTAAGGCCCAGTTGACTTCACATTCCAGGATGTCTGATTCTAGGTGAGTGGTCACACTATTGTGATTATCTGGGTTATGAAGATCTTTTTTGTATAGTTCTTCTGTGTATTCTTGTCACCTGTTCTTAATATCTTCTGCTTCTGTTAGGTTCATACCATTTCTGTCCTTTATTGTGCCCATCTTTGCATTAAATATTCCCTTGGCCTCTAATTCTCTTGAAGAGATCTCTAGTCTTTCCCATTCTATTGTTTTCCTCTATTTCTTTGCACTGATCGCTGAGGAAGGCTTTCTTATCTCTCCTTGCTATTCTTGGGAACTCTGCTTTCAGATGGATATATCTCCATTACCTTTGCTTCTCTTCTTTTCTCAGCTAAATGAAAGCCTCCTGAGACAACCATTTTGCCTTTTACATTTCTTTTTCTTGGGAACAATTTTGATCACTTCCTTCTGCACAATGTTACAAACCTCTTTCCATAGTTGAATTACTGTGACATTGATTGGTTTGTCTTGGAAACGAACAGAGATCATGCTGTCGTTTTTGAGATTGCATTCAAGTACTGCATTTTGAACTCTTTTGTTGACAGTGAGGGCTACTCCATTTCTTCTAAGGGATTCTTGCCCATAGTAGTAGATGTAATGGTCTGAATTAAATCTGAATTAATTTCACTCATTCCAGTCCATTTTAGTTCATTGATTCCTAAAATGTCAAAGTCACTCTTGCCATCTCCTGTTTGATCGTTTCCAATTTACCTTGATAAAGGACCTAACGTTCCAGGTCCATATGCAATATTGTTTACAGCATCAGACTTTATTTCCATCACCAGTCACATCCACAACTGGGCATTTTTTTCACTTTGGCTCTATCTCTTCATTCTTTCTGGAGTTATTTCTCCATTCCTCCTCAGTAGCATATTGGGCACCTACTGATCTGGGGAGTTCATCTTTCAGTGCCATATCTTTTTCCCTTTTCATATTTGGATTCTCAAGGCAAGAATACTGAAGTGGTTTGCCATTCCCTTCTCCAGTGGACCACATTTTGTCAGAACTCTCCATCATGTCCCTTTCATTTTGGGTGGCCCTACCCTGGTGGCTCAGAGGTTAAAGCATCTGCCTGCAATGTGGGAGACCTGGGTTTGATCCCTGGATCGGGAAGATCCCCTGGAGAAGGAAATGGTAACCTACTCCAGTATTCTTGCCTGGAGAATCCCATGGATGGAGGAGCCTGGTGGGCTACAGTCCACGGGGTCACAAAGAGTTGGACATGACTGAGCGACTTCACTTCACTTCACTTCACTTCACTTCACATGGCCTGACTCATAGTTTCATTGAGTTAAAGAAGGCTGTGATCCATGTGATCAGTTTGGCTTGTTTTCTGTGATTGTGATTTGTAATGTATCAGGCACAATATTAAGTGGTCCATTCATTTATTCATTCAGTACATGCTTATGGACCATATACTATGTGTAAATGTCATTGTAAGGACAGAGAATACAATAGTGGAAAAAAACTGGATGAAGTTACCACCCTTGTGAGGCTTGCATTCTAGAGAGAAAGACAGCAACAAAATTAAAAGTGAAAGTACAGAATTACAGGCAGTAATAAGAACTATAACAAAAAATTAAAAGGAATAAGGAGAATAGAGTAGTGATGTTTTACTGTTTTATGTAAGGGAAGCACTTGCTAATATGACAAGAGACTTGTTGGATGGGAAGGAATGGGCTGTATGGATATGTGGGGAAAGATTGTTCCAGGGGAAAAAAAATAACAAAAATCCTGAAAAGACAACAGGCTTTGAGTTATATATCTTATTTCTGACACTGACAAAGAGAGTAATATGTTTAGCAAAGATTTTGTTTCCAGGTTTTACTAGTTCCAAAGCTGAGGTACATTAATTTTTCTACATTTTCTAGTATTGAATCTACATGTTTAATATCTCTATTTTTCCATGTCACCTTCCTGTGAGACTGCTCCCAGCACACAATGAGTCACTCTCTCCTCTGTGCCCTGGAGCATATTTAGTAGTATTTTTTAAAACAGCAGTCTACTAATGAGTATAGGTCTATGGTATAGTTTATACTGAGGAAAAATGGGAAAAGTAGTGGCTACTGAAATCACAAGTTGACGTGTAATTTTGAAAGAAAAACTCCCAAGTGTGAAATCCAGATGTATCTGAGTCATGAAGCATCACTAGACATTTAATATGAAATGTATAATTTTTCAGTGGTCATCTTAGTCTATTTCCAGTAAATGAAAATTACATGTTTATTTGTTTAATTGTAAGCGTTTTAGAGAGACTGAAAAAAGACTAGCATGGTTAGAATTTTATAAACTGTTACAAGGATTAGGTTATATTTTGGAAAGAGAATTATTTGGTTATTATTAAACTAAAAAAAAAAAGAAGCACATAACCTTAATGTTCTTAGACTTTCTTCATTTTGCAAAGTTGTAAAAAACAGAGTTCCCAAAATGCAGGGTTACACATAGAAAGCTTGAGCTGACTTTTTTATTTTCTTTTACTTTGTTTTATGTTTCCACTGACCAGCCAAGTCCTAGTTTGCAGATGTGATTTATTCAGTCGCCACGTAACTGTGTTGAAACTTGATAGTGCAAAGGGCAAGTCGTATGCTGAAATACAAAATCTCAGTAGCTGGAATTTGTTTAATATTTTTATGCAAGTTCACTATGCAGTCTAAGGGAAAGCTGGCTCATTTCCTGGCCACACTAGGGAGAAACGCTTCCTATCAATCATTCTTCCTCATAAATAGAAGAAAGTAGATTTTACAGAAAGTTTTATTTAATAACAGACTGAAATATTATTCATAGTAAAAATAATCAGATTGCATAGAAAATTAATCAGACATCTATTTGTAAACACTCAGGAAAGACTCCTATTTTTCATTCATGATAGAGTATTGTTGTTAAGTTATTCAGTTGTGTCCAGCTCTGTGACCTCCTGGATTGCAGCACTACTGGCTTCCTTGTCCTTCACCATCTCCCGGGGATTGCTCAAACTCACGTCCATCAAGTCAGTGATGCCATCCAACCATCTCATCCTTTGTTGGTCCCCTTCTCCTCCCGCCTTCAGTCTTTCCCAGCATCAGTTTATTTTCTAATGAGTCAACTCTTCACTTCAGGTGGCCAGAGTATTGGAGCTTCAACATTAGCATCCATCTTTCCAATGAATATTCATGATTTATTTCCTTTAGGATTGACTAGTTGATCTCCTTTCAGTCCAAGGGACTTTCAAGAGGCTTCTCCAACACCACAGTTCGAAAGCATCAGTTCGTCAGTACTCAGCCTATTTTATGGTCCAACTCTCACTTCTGTACGTAATTACTGGAAAAACCATAGCTTTTACTAAATGGATCTTTGTTGGCAAAGTAATTTCTCTGCTTTATTATGTGCTGTATAGGTTGGTCATAGCTTTTCTTCTGAGGAGCAAGAGTCTTTTAATTTCATGGCTACAGTCACCATCTGCAGTTAGTTTGGAGCCAAAAAATATAATCTGCCACTATTTCTATTGTTTCCCCACCTATTTGCCATGAAATGATGGGACCAGATGCCATGATCTTCATTTTTTGTATGTTGAGTTTTAAGCCAGCTTTTCCCTCTCCTCTTTCACTTTCACCAAGAGACTCTTCAGTTCTTCTTCACTTTCTGCCATAAGGGTGGTATCATCTGCATATCTGAGATTATTGATATTTCTCCCAGCAATCTTGATTCCAGCTTCTGCTTCATTCAGCCCAGCATTTCACATGATGTACTCTGCATATAAGTTAAATAAGCAGGGTGACAATATACAACCTTGATGTACTCCTTTCCCAATTTGGAAACAGTCCATTGTTCCACGTCTGGTTCTAATTGTTGATTCTTGACCTGCATACAGGTTTCTCAGAAGGTAGGAAAGGTGGTCTGGTATTCCCATTTCTTTAATAATTTTCCATAGTATGTTGTGATCCACACAGTTAAAGGCTTTAGTGTATTTAATGAAGCAGAAGTAGATTTTTTTTTTTAATTCTCTTGCTTTTTCTATGATCCAACAGATGTTGGCAATTTGGTCTCTGGGTCCTCTGCCTTTCTAAATCCAGCTTGAACTTCTGGAATTTTTCGGTTCATGTACTTTTGCAGCCTAGCTTGAAGAATTTTGAGCACTACTTTGCTAGCATGTGAAATGACTGCAATTGTTGGATAGTTCAATCTTTGGCATAGCTTTACCTTTCTTTGGGATTGGAATGAAAACTGATCTTTTCTAGTCCTATTGCCACTTCTCAGTTTTCCAAATTTGCTGGCATGTTGAGAGCAACATTTTCATAGTATCATCTTTTAGGATTTGAAACAGCTTATCTAGAATTCCATCCCTTCCACTAGCTTTGTTTATAGTGATGCTTCCTATGTCCCACTTGACTTTACACTCCAGGATATCTGGTGGTAGGTGAGTGATAACACCATCATGGTTATCTGGGTCATTAAGATCATTTTTGTATAGTTCTGTGTATTCTTGCCACCTCTTGTTAATATCTTCTGCTTTAGGTACATACCATTTCTGTCCTTTATTGTGCCCAGCAGTATAAACAGGCGTGATGGAGTGACAGGGATCAGATTTATTTTGTTGCCTTAACCAGCTAAAAATCTGAATTAAATATGCAAAACAACAGCTTTCAAACATTTGACAACAGGCTGCACAGGATAGAGACCCCTAAGTGAGGAGAAACGAATGAGTTAAGCTCTATGTTGCCTCAGTTTATTGTGTGCTGCCACAGGCTGAAATGCAGAGAGGAGGAACCAAACAGAGCTTGGTGGTCTCACTACATTGAGGAGACAGAGTCTTAGGGGGCAGGAGGAGCCGTTTTGTTAGAATTGAGAGGACAGTGCACTTGCGAGGAGAGCGCTACAGGAGAGTGAGCATATATGTCGGCAGAAGATTGCACTCAAGTGTTCATCTCAGTACAGATCAGAGAATTTCTGTGAGGAAACTACTCAAAGCTAGCTAAAGAACCATTGAAAAGGAATAGATAGAATGATTCACAGATCTCACACAGAGCTAGGAATAATTCACCTTCCCAAAAGCCAGCTTGTAGTACCTGGGGAAACAGAAAGATACAGCCTCAGAAGTGGAACCAAATTAGACCTACATTAAAGCTGCTATAGTCCTTCCTAACAAAAGGTAAAAGCATGGAAAAAGCACCATCATGTTGTTTCTAAATAATAGGCTGGAAACAAAAGTTTCAAAAATATTTAAAGGATTACCACTTAAAAAAAAAAAAAGAATCTGACACCTAGCAGTATTAAAAAAAAAAAAAAATTCCAGATATACAAAGCATGAAACCAGGACACACTAACAAGGAGAAAAAAACAATAAATGTAAACATTTCAGAAATGACATGGGTAACGGATTAAATATACAAAGGCATTAAAAGACTTATTATATACTTCAAATAATCAAGAAACCATGAGTTTGATGGAAAATATGGAGCATATAAAATAGACCCAATTTGAAATTCAAAATATGAAAAATACGTTTGAGATGAAAAATGTATCAGAAGGATTAAGAGTAAATTGGACACCAGTTCAGTCGCTGAGTCGTGTCCGACTCTTTTTGACCCCATGAACTGCAGCACGCCAGGCCTCCCTGTGCATCACCAACTCTTGGAGTACACCAAAACCCATGTTCATTGAGTCGGTGAGGCTATCCAACCATCTCATCCTCTGTCGTCCCCTTCTCCTCCTGCCCTCAATCTTTCCCTGCATCAGGGTCTTTTCAAATGAGTCAGCTATTCGCATCAGGTGGCCAAAGTATTGGACTTTCAGCTTCAACATCAGTCCTAACAATGAACACTGAGGACTGATCTCCTTTAGGATGGACTGGTTGGATCTCCTTGCAGCCCAAGTGACTCTCAAGAGTCTTCTCCAACACCACAGTTCAAAGGCATCAATTCTTCGGTGCTCAACTTTCTTCTCAGTCCAACTCTCACATCCATACATGACCACTGGAAAAACCATGCTAGTAAAGTAATGCTCAAAATTCTACAAGCCAGGCTTCAGCAATACGTGAACCATGAACTCCCTGATGTTCAAGCTGGTTTTAGAAAAGGCAGAGGAACCAGAGATCAAATTGCTAAAATCCACTGGATCATGGAAAAAGCAAGAGAGTTCCAGAAAAACATCTATTTCTGCTTTATTGACTATGCCAAAGCCTTTGACTATGTGGATCACAATAAACTGTGGAAAATTCTGAAAGAGATGGGAATACCAGACCACCTAACCTGCCTGTTGAGAAATGGGTATGCAGGTCAGGAAGCAATAGTTAGAACTGGACATGAAACAACAGACTGGTTCCAAATAGGAAAAGGAGTACATCAAGGCTGTATATTGTCACCCTGCTTATTTAACTTATATGCAGAGTACATCATGAGAA